>OX388351.1:7446791-7942559 GCA_947579665.1 Sympetrum striolatum
ATTGAAATTTTGCTAAATTTATCAGTTTCATTTGTTTTTTTCGATCATATCTTGATAAAATGACAAAGCTTGGGTCAAAGTAGAGGAAAAAAAACTGAAATTTCGCTAAAATTATCCGTTTTCAACGTTTTTTTTATCATTTCTGGATGAAATTACAAAAATAAGGTGAAAATAGAGGAGAAAAATTGAAATTCGGAGAGATTATCCGTTTTCTTTGTTTTTTTTTCGATCATATCTGGATAAAATAACGAAAATAAGCTCTAAATAGAGGAAAAAAATTGAAATTTCGCTAAAATTATCCGTTTTCTTCGTATTTTTTCTATTATATCTGGAATAAATGACGAAAAAAGGAGAAAATAGAGTAACAAAATAGAAATTTCAATGAAATTTTTCGTTTTCTTAATTTTTTTCGATCCTATCTGGATAAAATGACCAAATTAACGTCATAATAAAGGGAAAAAATTGAAATTTCGCTAAATTTATTCGTTTTATTTGTTTTTTTCGATCATATCTTGATAAAATGACAAAAATTGAGTCAAAATTGAGGAAAAAAATTGAAATTTCGCTAAAATTATCCGTTTTCTACGTTATTTTTTGATCATTTCTGGATGAAATTACAAAAATAAGGTCAAAATAGAGGAGAAAAATTGAAATTTCAGTGAAATTATCCGATTTCTTTATTTTTTTCGATCTTATTTGGATAAAATGACGAAAATAAGTTCAAAATAGAGGAGAGAAATCGAAATTTTCGTGAAATTATCCGTTTTAATTGTGTTTTTCGATCCCTCTGGATAAAATGATGAAATAAAGTCATAATTGAAGAAAAAAATTGATATTTCGTTGAAATCATCCGTTTTCGTTTTTTATTTTCGGTCAAATCTGGATATATTGACAAAAATAAGGTCAATATATAGGAAAAAAATTGAAATTTCGTTAAAATTATCCGTTTTCTTCGTTTTTTTTTCGATCATATCTGGAATAAATGACGAAAAAAGGTCATAATAGAGGAGAAAAATTGAAATTTCAGTGAAATTATTCGATTTCTTTGTTTTTTCGATCATATCTGGATAAAATGACGAAAATAAGATCAAAACAGAGGAGAGAAATTGAAATATTGGTGAAATTATCCGTTGTATTTGTGTTTTTCGAACCTATCTGGATGAAATGATGAAAATAAGGTCGAAATAGGGGAAAAAAAATTGAAATTTTGGTGAAATTAGTCGTTATCATTGTTTTTTCGATCATATCTGCATAGAATGACGAAAATAACGTCATAATAAAGGGAAAAAATTGAAATTTCGCTAAAATCATCCGCTTTATTTGTTTTTTTGCGATCATATCTCTATAAAATGACAAAAATTGGGTCAATATAAAGGAAAAAAATTGAAATTTCGCTAAAATGATCCGTTTTCTACGTTATTTTTTGATAATTTCCGGATGAAATTACAAAAATAAGATCAAAATAGAGGAGAAAAATTGAAATTTCAGTGAAATTATTCGTTTTATTTATTTTTTCGATCATATCTGGATAAAATGACGAAAATAAGGACAAAATAGTGGAGAGAAATTGAAATTTTGGTGAAATTATCCGTTTTATTTGTGTTTTTCGATCCTATCTGGATAAAATGATGAAAATAAATTCAAAATTGAGGAAAAAAAATTGAAATTTCGCTAAAATTATCCGATTTCTTTGTTTTTTTTCGATCATATCTTGAATAAATGACGAAAAAAGGGCAATATACAGTAAAAAAATTGAAATTTCAATGAAATTATTCGTTTTCTTAATTTTTTTCGATCCTATCTGGATAAAATGACCAAAATAACGTCATAATAAAGGGAAAAAATTGAAATTTTGCTAAATTTAACCGTTTCATTTGTTTTTTTCGAGCATATCTTGATAAAATGACAAAAATTGGGTCAAAGTAGAGGAAAAAAACTGAAATTTTGCTAAAATTATCCGTTTTCAACGTTTTTTATTATCATTTCTGGATGAAATTACAAAAATAAGGTCAAAATAGAGGAGAAAATTTGAAATTCGGTGAGATTATCCGTTTTCTTTGTTTTAGGTTGACCCTTTCTGGATAAAATTACCAAAATAACGTCATAATAAAGGGAAAAAATTGAAATTTCGCTAAATTTATTCGTTTTATTTGTTTTTTCGATCATATCTTGATAAAATGACAAAAATTGAGTCAAAATAGAGGAGAAAAATTGAAATTTCAGTGAAATTATTCGTTTTCATTATGTTTTTCGATCATATCTGGATAAAATGACGAAAATAAGGTCAAAATAGAGGAGAGAATTTGAAATTTTGGTGAAAGTATCCGTTTTTTTGTGTTTTTCGATCCTATCTGGATAAAATGATGAAAATAAAGTCAAAATTGAGGAAAAAATAGAAATTTCGCTAAAATTATCCGTTTTCTTCGTTTTTTTTCGATTATATCTGGAATAAATGACGAAAAAAGGGGAAAATAGAGTAACAAAATAGAAATTTCAATGAAATTTTTCGTTTTCTTAATTTTTTTCGATCCTATCTGGATAAAATGACCAAATTAACGTCATAATAAAGGGAAAAAATTGAAATTTTGCTAAATTTATCAGTTTCATTCTTTTTTTTCGATCATATCTTGATAAAATGACAAAAATTGGGTCAATGTAGAGGAAAAAAAACTGAAATTTCGCTTAAATTATCCGTTTTCAACGTTTTTTTTTATCATTTCTGGATGAATTTACAAAAATAAGGTCAAAATATAGGAGAAAAATTGAAATTCGGGGAGATTATCCGTTTTCTTTGTTTTTTTTCGATCATATCTGGATAAAATTACGAAAATAAGCTCTAAATAGAGGAAAAAAATTGAAATTTCGCTAAAATTATCCGTTTTCTTTGTTTTAGGTTGACCCTTTCTGGATAAAATTACCAAACTAACGTCATAATAAAGGGAAAAAATTGAAATTTCGCTAAATTTATTCGTTTTATTTGTTTTTTTCGATCATATCTTGATAAAATGACAAAAATTGAGTCAAAATTGAGGAAAAAAATTGAAATTTCGCTAAAATTATCCGTTTTCTACGTTATTTTTTGATAATTTCTGGGTAAAATTACAAAAATAAGGTCAAAATAGAGGAGAAATATTGAAATTTCAGTGAAATTATCCGATTTCTTTATTTTTTTCGATCTTATTTGGATAAAATGACGAAAATAAGTTCAAAATAGAGGAGAGAAATTGAAATTCTCGTGAAATTATCCGTTTTATTTGTGTTTTTCGATCCCTCTGGATAAAATGATGAAAATAAAGTCAAAATGAGGAAAAAAATTGATATTTCGTTGAAATCATCCGTTTTCGATTTTTATTTTCGATCAAATCTGGATATATTGACAAAAATAAGGTCAAAATATAAGAAAAAAAATGGAAATTTCGCTAAAATTATCCGTTTTCTACGTTATTTTTTGATCATTTCTGGATTAAATTACAAGAATAAGATCAAAATAGAGGAGAAAAATTGAAATTTCGCTAAAATGATCCGTTTTCTACGTTATTTTTTGATAATTTCCGGATGAAATTACAAAAATAAGATCAAAATAGAGAAGAAAAATTGAAATTTCAGTGAAATTATTCGTTTTATTTATTTTTTTCGATCATATCTGGATAAAATGACGAAAATAAGGACAAAATAGTGGAGAGAAATTGAAATTTTGGTGAAATTATCCGTTTTATTTGTGTTTTTCGATCCTATCTGGATAAAATGATGAAAATAAAATCAAAATTGAGGAAAAAAAATTGAAATTTCGCTAAAATTATCCGATTTCTTTGTTTTTTTTCGATCATATCTTGAATAAATGACGAAAAAAGGGCAATATACAGTAAAAAAATTGAAATTTCAATGAAATTATTCGTTTTCTTAATTTTTTTCGATCCTATCTGGATAAAATGACCAAAATAACGTCATAATAAAGGGAAAAAATTGAAATTTTGCTAAATTTAACCGTTTCATTTGTTTTTTCGAGCATATCTTGATAAAATGACAAAAATTGGGTCAAAGTAGAGGAAAAAAACTGAAATTTTGCTAAAATTATCCGTTTTCAACGTTTTTTATTATCATTTCTGGATGAAATTACAAAAATAAGGTCAAAATAGAGGAGAAAATTTGAAATTCGGTGAGATTATCCGTTTTCTTTGTTTTAGGTTGACCCTTTCTGGATAAAATTACCAAAATAACGTCATAATAAAGGGAAAAAATTGAAATTTCGCTAAATTTATTCGTTTTATTTGTTTTTTCGATCATATCTTGATAAAATGACAAAAATTGAGTCAAAATAGAGGAGAAAAATTGAAATTTCAGTGAAATTATTCGTTTTCATTATGTTTTTCGATCATATCTGGATAAAATGACGAAAATAAGGTCAAAATAGAGGAGAGAATTTGAAATTTTGGTGAAAGTATCCGTTTTTTTGTGTTTTTCGATCCTATCTGGATAAAATGATGAAAATAAAGTCAAAATTGAGGAAAAAATAGAAATTTCGCTAAAATTATCCGTTTTCTTCGTTTTTTTTCGATTATATCTGGAATAAATGACGAAAAAAGGGGAAAATAGAGTAACAAAATAGAAATTTCAATGAAATTTTTCGTTTTCTTAATTTTTTTCGATCCTATCTGGATAAAATGACCAAATTAACGTCATAATAAAGGGAAAAAATTGAAATTTTGCTAAATTTATCAGTTTCATTCTTTTTTTTCGATCATATCTTGATAAAATGACAAAAATTGGGTCAATGTAGAGGAAAAAAAACTGAAATTTCGCTAAAATTATCCGTTTTCAACGTTTTTTTTATCATTTCTGGATGAATTTACAAAAATAAGGTCAAAATATAGGAGAAAAATTGAAATTCGGGGAGATTATCCGTTTTCTTTGTTTTTTTTCGATCATATCTGGATAAAATTACGAAAATAAGCTCTAAATAGAGGAAAAAAATTGAAATTTCGCTAAAATTATCCGTTTTCTTTGTTTTAGGTTGACCCTTTCTGGATAAAATTACCAAACTAACGTCATAATAAAGGGAAAAAATTGAAATTTTGCTAAATTTATTCGTTTTATTTGTTTTTTTCGATCATATCTTGATAAAATGACAAAAATTGGGTCAATATTGAGGAAAAAAATTGAAATTTCGCTAAAATTATCCGTTTTCTACGTTATTTTTTGATCATTTCTGTATTAAATTACAAAAATACGATCAAATAGAGGAGAAAAAATTTAAATTTCAGTGAAATTATTCGTTTTCTTTATTTTTTTCGATCATATCTGGATAAAATGACGAAAATAAGGACAAAATAGTGGAGAAAAATTGAAATTTTGGTGAAATTATCCGTTTCATTTGTGTTTTTCGATCCTATCTGGATAAAATGATGAAAATAAAGTTTAAATTGAGGAAAAAAAATTGAAATTTCGCTAAAATTATCCATTTTCTTTGTTTTAGGTTGACCCTTTCTGGATAAAATTACCAAACTAACGTCATAATAAAGGGAAAAAATTGAAATTTCGCTAAATTTATTCGTTTTATTTGTTTTTTCGATTATACGTTGATAGAATGACAAAAATTGAGTGAAAATTGAGGAAAAAAATTGAAATTTCGCTAAAATGATCCGTTTTCTACGTTATTTTTTGATAATTTCTGGATGAAATTACAAAAATAAGGTCAAAATAGAGGAGAAATATTGAAATTTCAGTGAAATTATCCGATTTATTTATTTTTTTCGATCTTATTTGGATAAAATGACGAAAATAAGTTCAAAATAGACGAGAGAAATTGAAATTTTCGTGAAATTATCCGTTTTATTTGTGTTTTTCGATCCCTCTGGATAAAATGATGAAAATAAAGTCAAAATTGAGGAAAAAAATTGATATTTCGTTGAAATCATCCGTTTTCGATTTTTATTTTCTATCAAATCTAGATATATTGACAAAAATAAGGTCAAAATATAGGAAAAAAATTGAAATTTCGCTAAAATTATCCGTTTTCTTTTTTTTTCGATCATATCTGGAATAAATGTCTAAAAAAGGTCAAATTAGAGGAGTAAAATTGAAATTTCAGTGAAATTATTCGATTTTTTTGTTTTTTCGATCATATCTGGATAAAATGACGAAAATAAGATCAAAATAGAGGAGAGAAATTGAAATTTTGGTGAAATAATCCGTTGTATTTGTGTTTTTCGATCCTATCTGGATGAAATGATGAAAATAAGGTCGAAATAGGGGAAAAAAAATTGAAATTTTGGTAAAATTAGTCGTTATCATTGTTTTTTTCGATCATATCTGCATAGAATGACGAAAATAACGTAATAATAAAGGGAAAAAATTGAAATTTCGCTAAATTTATCCGTTTTATTTGTTTTTTTCGATCATATCTCTATAAAATGACAAAAATTGGGTCAATATAGAGGAAAAAAATAGAAATTTCGCTAAAATTATCCTTTTTCTACGTTATTTTTTGATCATTTCTGGATTAAATTACAAAAATACGATCAAATAGAGGAGAAAAATTGAAATTTCAGTGAAATTATTCGTTTTCTTAATTTTTTTCGATCCTATTTGGATAAAATGACCAAAATAACGTCATAATAAATGGAAAAAATTGAAATTTAGCTAAATTTAACCGTTTCATTTGTTTTTTTCGATCATATCTTGATGAAATGACAAAAATTGGGTCAAAGTAGAGGAAAAAAACTGAAATTTCGCTAAAATTATCCGTTTTCAACGTTTTTTTTATCATTTCTGTATGAAATTACAAAAATAAGGTCAAAATAGAGGAGAAAAATTGAAATTCGGTGAGATTATCCGTTTTCTTTGTTTTTTTTCGATGATATCTGGATAAAATTACGAAAATAAGCACAGAATAGAGGAAAAAAATTGAAATTTCGCTAAAATTATCCGTTTTCTTTGTTTTAGGTTGACCCTTTCTGGATAAAATTACCAAAATAACGTCATAATAAAGGGAAAAAATTGAAATTTCGCTAAATTTATTGGTTTTATTTGTTTTTTCGATCATATCTTGATAAAATGACAAAAATTGAGTCAAAATAGAGGAGAAAAATTGAAATTTAAGTGAAATTATTCGTTTTCTTTATGTTTTTCGATCATATCTGGATAAAATGACGAAAATAAGTTCAAAATAGAGGAGAGAAATTGAAATTTTCGTGAAATTATCCGTTTTATTTGTATTTTTCGATCCCTCTGGATAAAATGATGAAAATAAAGTAAAAATTGAGGAAAAAAATTGAAATTTCGTTGAAATCATCCGTTTTCGTTTTTTATTTTCGATCAAATCTGGATATATTGACAAAAATAAGGTCAAAATATAGGAAAAAAATTGAAATATCGCTATAATTATCCGTTTTCTTCGTTTTTCTTCGATCGTATCTGGAATAAATGACGAAAAAAGGTCAAAATAGAGGAGAAAAATTGAAATTTCAGTGAAATTATTCGATTTCTTTGTTTTTTCGATCATATCTGGATAAAATGACGAAAATAAGATCAAAACAGGGGAGAGAAATTGAAATTTTGGTGAAATTATCCGTTGTATTTGTGTTTTTCGATCCTATCTGGATGAAATGATGAAAATAAGGTCGAAATAGGGGAAAAAAATTGAAATTTTGGTGAAATTAGTCGTTATCGTTGTTTTTTTCGATCATATCTGCATAGAATGACGAAAATAACGTCATAATAAAGGGAAAAAATTGAAATTTCGCTAAATTTATCCGTTTTATTTGTTTTTTTCGATCATATCTCTATAAAATGACAAAAATTGGGTCAATATAGAGGAAAAAATTGAAATTTCGCTAAAATTATCCGTTTTCTACGTTATTTTTTCATCATTTCTGGATTAAATTACAAATTAAGATCAAAATAGAGGAGAAAAATTGAAATTTCAGTGAGATTATTCGTTTTCTTTATTTTTTTCGATCATATCTGGATAAAATGACGAAAATAAGGACAAAATAGTGGAGAGAAATTGAAATTTTGGTGAAATTATCCGTTTTATTTGTGTTTTTCGATCCTATCTGGATAAAATGATGAAAATAAAGTCAAAATTGAGGAAAAAAAATTGAAATTTTGCTAAAATTATCCGTTTTCTTCGTTTTTTTTCGATCATATCTTGAATAAATGACGAAAAAAGGGAAATATAGAGTAACAAAATAGAAATTTCAATGAAAATATTCGTTTTCTTAATTTTTTCCATCCTTTCTGGAAAAAATGACCAAAATAACGTCATAATAAAGGGAAAAAATTGAAATTTTGCTAAATTTAACCGTTTCATTTGTTTTTTTTTATCATATCTTGATTAAATGACAAAAATTGGGTCAAAGTAGAGGAAAAAAACTGAAATTTTGCTAAAATTATCCGTTTTCAACGTTTTTTTTATCATTTCTGGATAAAATTACGAAAATAAGCTCAGAATAGAGGAAAAAAATTTAAATTTCGCTAAAATTATCCGTTTTCTTTGTTTTAGGTTGACCCTTTCTGGATAAAATTACCAAAATAACGTCATATTAAAGGGAAAAAATTGAAATTTAGCTAAATTTATTAGTTTTATTTGTTTTTTCGATTATACCTAGATAGAATGACAAAAATTGAGTCAAAATTGAGGAAAAAAATTGAAATTTCGCAAAAATGATCCGTTTTCTACGTTATTTTTTGATAATTTCTGGATGAAATTACAAAAATAAGGTCAAAATAGAGGAGAAATATTGAAATTTCAGTGAAATTATCCGATTTATTTATTTTTTTCGATCTTATTTGGATAAAATGACGAAAATAAGTTCAAAATAGAGGAGAGAAATTGAAATTTTCGTGAAATTATCCATTTTATTTGTGTTTTTCGATCCCTTTGGATAAAATGATGAAAATAAAGTCAAAATTGAGGAAAAAAATTGATATTTCGTTGAAATCATCCGTTTTCGATTTTTATTTTCTATCAAATCTAGATATATTAACAAAAATAAGGTCAAAATATAGGAAAAAAATTGAAATTTCGCTAAAATTATCCGTTTTCTTCGTTTTTATTTCGATCATATCTGGGGTAAATTACTAAAAAAGGTCAAAATAGAGGAGAAAAATTGAAATTTCAGTGAAATTATTCGATTTTTTTGTTTTTTCGATCATATCTGGATAAAATGACGCAAATAAGGACAAAATAGTGGAGAGAAATTAAAATTTTGGTTAAATTATCCGTTTCATTTGTGTTTTTCGATCCTATCTGGATAAAATGATGAAAATAAAGTCAAAATTGAGGAAAAAAAATTGAAATTTCGCTAAAATTATCCGTTTTCTTCGTTTTTTTTCGATCATATCTTGAATAAATGACGAAAAAAGGGCAATATAGAGTAACAAAATAGAAATTTCAATGAAATTATTCGTTTTCTTAATTTTTTTCGATCCTATCTGGATAAAATGACCAAAATAACGTCATAATAAATGGAAAAAATTGACATTTTGCTAAATTTAACCGTTTCATTTGTTTTTTTCGATCATATCTTGATAAAATGACAAAAATTGGGTCAAAGTAGAGGAAAAAAACTGAAATTTCGCTAAAATTATCCGTTTTCAACGTTTTTTTTATCATTTCTGTATGAAATTACAAAAATAAGGTCAAAATAGAGGAGAAAAATTGAAATTCGGTGAGATTATCCGTTTTCTTTGTTTTTTTTCGATCATATCTGGATAAAATTACGAAAATAAGCACAGAATAGAGGAAAAAAATTGAAATTTCGCTAAAATTATCCGTTTTCTTTGTTTAAGGTTGACCCTTTCTGGATAAAATTACCAAAATAACGTCATAATAAAGGGAAAAAATTGAAATTTCGCTAAATTTATTCGTTTTATTTGTTTTTTCGATCATATCTTGATAAAATGACAAAAATTGAGTCAAAATAGAGGAGAAAAATTGAAATTTCAGTGAAATTATTCGTTTTCTTTATGTTTTTCGATCATATCTGGATAAAATGACGAAAATAAGGTCAAAATAGAGGAGAGAATTTGAAATTTTGGTGAAAGTATTCGTTTTATTAGTGTTTCTCGATCCTATCTGGATAAAATGATGAAAATAAAGTCAAAATTGAGGAAAAAAATTGAAATTTCGCTAAAATTATCCGTTTTCTTCGTTTTTTTTCGATTATATCTGGAATAAATGACGAAAAAAGGGGAAAATAGAAATTTCAATGAAATTTTTCGTTTTCTTAATTTTTTTCGATCCTATCTGGATAAAATGACCAAATTAACGTCATAATAAAGGGAAAAAATTGAAATTTTGCTAAATTTATCCGTTTCATTTGTTTTTTTCGATCATATCTTGATAAAATGACAAAAATTGGGTCAAAGTAGAGGAAAAAAACTGAAATTTCGCTAAAATTATCCGTTTTCACGTTTTTTTTATCATTTCTGGATGAAATTACAAAAATAAAGTCAAAATAGAGGAGAAAAATTGAAATTCGGAGAGATTATCCGTTTTCTTTGTTTTTTTGCGAACATATCTTGATAAAATTACGAAAATAAGCTCTAAATAGAGGAAAAAAATTGAAATTTCGCTAAAATTATCCGTTTTCTTTGTTTTAGGTTGAACCTTTCTGGATAATATTACCAAACTAACGTCATAATAAAGGGAAAAAATTGAAATTTCGCTAAATTTATTCGTTTTATATGTTTTTTGGATCATATCTTGATAAAATGACATAAATTGAGTCAAAATTGAGGAAAACAATTGAAATTTCGCTAAAATGATCCGTTTTCTACGTTATTTTTTGATCATTTCTGGATGAAATTACAAAAATAAGGTCAAAATAGAGGAGAAAAATTAAAATTTCAGTGAAATAATCCGATTTCTTTATTTTTTTCGATCTTATTTAAATAAAATGACGAAAATAAGGACAAAATATTGGAGAGAAATTGAAATTTTGGTGAAATTATCCGTTTTATTTGTGTTTTTCGATCCTATCTGGATAAAATGATGAAAATAAAGTCAAAATTGAGGAAAAAAATTGAAATTTCGCTAAAATTATCCGTTTTCTTCGTTTTTATCGATCATATCTGGAATAAATGACGAAAAAAGGGCTATATAGAGTAACAAAATAGAAATTTCAATGAAATTATTCGTTTTCTTAATTTTTTTCGATCCTATCTGGATAAATTACGAAAATAAGCTCAGAATAGAGGAAAAAAATTGAAATTTCGCTAAAATTATCCGTTTTCTTTGTTTTAGGTTGACCCATTCTGGATAAAATTACCAAAATAACGTCATATTAAAGGGAAAAAATTGAAATTTCGCTAAATTTATTCGTTAGATTTGTTTTTTCGATCATACCTTGATAAAATGGCAAAAATTGAGTCAAAATAGAGGAGAAAAATTGAAATTTCAGTAAAATTATTTGATTTCTTTATTTTTTTCGATCATATTTGGATAAAAAGACGAAAACGAGGTCAAAATAGAGGAGAAAAATTGAAATTTCAGTGAAATTATTCGTTTTCTTTATTTTTTTCGATCATATTTGGATAAAATGACGAAAATAAGCTCAAAATAGAGGAGAGAATTTGAAATTTTGGTGAAAGTATCCGTTTTATTTGTGTTTTTCGATCCTTTCTGGAATAAATGACGAAAAAAGGGGAAAATAGAGTAACAAAATAGAAATTTCAATGAAATTTTTCGTTTTCTTAATTTTTTTCGATCCTATCTGGATAAAATGACCAAATTAACGTCATAATAAAGGGAAAAAATTGAAAGTTTGCTAAATTTATCAGTTTCATTTGTTTTTTTCGATCATATCTTGATAAAATGACAAAAATTGGGTCAAAGTAGAGGAAAAAAAACTGAAATTTCGCTAAAATTATCCGTTTTCAACGTTTTTTTATCATTTCTGGATGAAATTACAAAAATAGGGTGAAAATACAGGAGAAAAATTGAAATTCGGAGAGATTATCCGTTTTCTTTGTTTTTTTTTCGATCATATCTGGATAAAATTACGAAAATAAGCTCTAAATAGAGGAAAAAAATTGAAATTTCGCTAAAATTATCCGTTTTCTATGTTTTAGATTGACCCTTTCTGGATAAAATTACCAAACTAACGTCATAATAAAGGGAAAAAATTGAAATTTCGCTAAATTTATTCGTATTATTTGTTTTTTTCGATCATATCTTGATAAAATGACAAAAATTGAGGAAAAAAATTGAAATTTCGCTACAATGATCCGTTTTCTACGATATTTTTTGATCATTTCTGGATGAAATTACAATAATAAGGTCAAAATAGAGGAGAAATATTGAAATTTCAGTGAAATTATCCGATTTATTTATTTTTTTCGATCTTATTTGGATAAATTGACGAAAATAAGTTCATAATAGAGGAGAGAAATTGAAATTTTCGTGAAATTATCCGTTTTATTTGTGTTTTTCGATCCCTCTGGATAAAATGATGAAAATAAAGTCAAAATTGAGGAAAAAAATTGATATTTCGTTGAAATCATCCGTTTTCGATTTTTATTTTCTATCAAATCTAGATATATTAACAAAAATAAGGTCAAAATATAGGAAAAAAATTGAAATTTCGCTAAAATTATCCGTTTTCTTCGTTTTTATTTCGATCATATCTGGGGTAAATTACTAAAAAAGGTCAAAATAGAGGAGAAAAATTGAAATTTCAGTGAAATTATTCGATTTTTTTGTTTTTTCGATCATATCTGGATAAAATGACGAAAATAAGGACAAAATAGTGGAGAGAAATTAAAATTTTGGTTAAATTATCCGTTTCATTTGTGTTTTTCGATCCTATCTGGATAAAATGATGAAAATAAAGTCAAAATTGAGGAAAAAAAATTGAAATTTCGCTAAAATTATCCGTTTTCTTCGTTTTTTTTCGATCATATCTTGAATAAATGACGAAAAAAGGGCAATATAGAGTAACAAAATAGAAATTTCAATGAAATTATTCGTTTTCTTAATTTTTTTCGATCCTATCTGGATAAAATGACCAAAATAACGTCATAATAAATGGAAAAAATTGACATTTTGCTAAATTTAACCGTTTCATTTGTTTTTTTCGATCATATCTTGATAAAATGACAAAAATTGGGTCAAAGTAGAGGAAAAAAACTGAAATTTCGCTAAAATTATCCGTTTTCAACGTTTTTTTTATCATTTCTGTATGAAATTACAAAAATAAGGTCAAAATAGAGGAGAAAAATTGAAATTCGGTGAGATTATCCGTTTTCTTTGTTTTTTTTCGATCATATCTGGATAAAATTACGAAAATAAGCACAGAATAGAGGAAAAAAATTGAAATTTCGCTAAAATTATCCGTTTTCTTTGTTTAAGGTTGACCCTTTCTGGATAAAATTACCAAAATAACGTCATAATAAAGGGAAAAAATTGAAATTTCGCTAAATTTATTCGTTTTATTTGTTTTTTCGATCATATCTTGATAAAATGACAAAAATTGAGTCAAAATAGAGGAGAAAAATTGAAATTTCAGTGAAATTATTCGTTTTCTTTATGTTTTTCGATCATATCTGGATAAAATGACGAAAATAAGGTCAAAATAGAGGAGAGAATTTGAAATTTTGGTGAAAGTATTCGTTTTATTAGTGTTTTTCGATCCTATCTGGATAAAATGATGAAAATAAAGTCAAAATTGAGGAAAAAAATTGAAATTTCGCTAAAATTATCCGTTTTCTTCGTTTTTTTTCGATTATATCTGGAATAAATGACGAAAAAAGGGGAAAATAGAAATTTCAATGAAATTTTTCGTTTTCTTAATTTTTTTCGATCCTATCTGGATAAAATGACCAAATTAACGTCATAATAAAGGGAAAAAATTGAAATTTTGCTAAATTTATCCGTTTCATTTGTTTTTTTCGATCATATCTTGATAAAATGACAAAAATTGGGTCAAAGTAGAGGAAAAAAACTGAAATTTCGCTAAAATTATCCGTTTTCACGTGTTTTTTATCATTTCTGGATGAAATTACAAAAATAAAGTCAAAATAGAGGAGAAAAATTGAAATTCGGAGAGATTATCCGTTTTCTTTGTTTTTTTTTCGAACATATCTTGATAAAATTACGAAAATAAGCTCTAAATAGAGGAAAAAAATTGAAATTTCGCTAAAATTATCCGTTTTCTTTGTTTTAGGTTGAACCTTTCTGGATAATATTACCAAACTAACGTCATAATAAAGGGAAAAAATTGAAATTTCGCTAAATTTATTCGTTTTATTTGTTTTTTGGATCATATCTTGATAAAATGACATAAATTGAGTCAAAATTGAGGAAAACAATTGAAATTTCGCTAAAATGATCCGTTTTCTACGTTATTTTTTGATCATTTCTGGATGAAATTACAAAAATAAGGTCAAAATAGAGGAGAAAAATTAAAATTTCAGTGAAATAATCCGATTTCTTTATTTTTTTCGATCTTATTTAAATAAAATGACGAAAATAAGGACAAAATATTGGAGAGAAATTGAAATTTTGGTGAAATTATCCGTTTTATTTGTGTTTTTCGATCCTATCTGGATAAAATGATGAAAATAAAGTCAAAATTGAGGAAAAAAATTGAAATTTCGCTAAAATTATCCGTTTTCTTCGTTTTTTTCGATCATATCTGGAATAAATGACGAAAAAAGGGCTATAAAGAGTAACAAAATAGAAATTTCAATGAAATTATTCGTTTTCTTAATTTTTTTCGATCCTATCTGGATAAATTACGAAAATAAGCTCAGAATAGAGGAAAAAAATTGAAATTTCGCTAAAATTATCCGTTTTCTTTGTTTTAGGTTGACCCATTCTGGATAAAATTACCAAAATAACGTCATATTAAAGGGAAAAAATTGAAATTTCGCTAAATTTATTCGTTAGATTTGTTTTTTCGATCATACCTTGATAAAATGGCAAAAATTGAGTCAAAATAGAGGAGAAAAATTGAAATTTCAGTGAAATTATTTGATTTCTTTATTTTTTTCGATCATATTTGGATAAAAAGACGAAAACGAGGTCAAAATAGAGGAGAAAAATTGAAATTTCAGTGAAATTATTCGTTTTCTTTATTTTTTTCGATCATATTTGGATAAAATGACGAAAATAAGCTCAAAATAGAGGAGAGAATTTGAAATTTTGGTGAAAGTATCCGTTTTATTTGTGTTTTTCGATCCTTTCTGGAATAAATGACGAAAAAAGGGGAAAATAGAGTAACAAAATAGAAATTTCAATGAAATTTTTCGTTTTCTTAATTTTTTTCGATCCTATCTGGATAAAATGACCAAATTAACGTCATAATAAAGGGAAAAAATTGAAAGTTTGCTAAATTTATCAGTTTCATTTGTTTTTTTCGATCATATCTTGATAAAATGACAAAAATTGGGTCAAAGTAGAGGAAAAAAAACTGAAATTTCGCTAAAATTATCCGTTTTCAACGTTTTTTTATCATTTCTGGATGAAATTACAAAAATAGGGTGAAAATACAGGAGAAAAATTGAAATTCGGAGAGATTATCCGTTTTCTTTGTTTTTTTTTCGATCATATCTGGATAAAATTACGAAAATAAGCTCTAAATAGAGGAAAAAAATTGAAATTTCGCTAAAATTATCCGTTTTCTTTGTTTTAGATTGACCCTTTCTGGATAAAATTACCAAACTAACGTCATAATAAAGGGAAAAAATTGAAATTTCGCTAAATTTATTCGTTTTATTTGTTTTTTTCGATCATATCTTGATAAAATGACAAAAATTGAGTAAAAAAATTGAAATTTCGCTACAATGATCCGTTTTCTACGATATTTTTTGATCATTTCTGGATGAAATTACAATAATAAGGTCAAAATAGAGGAGAAATATTGAAATTTCAGTGAAATTATCCGATTTATTTATTTTTTTCGATCTTATTTGGATAAATTGACGAAAATAAGTACATAATAGAGGAGAGAAATTGAAATTTTCGTGAAATTATCCGTTTTATTTGTGTTTTTCGATCCCTCTGGATAAAATGATGAAAATAAAGTCAAAATTGAGGAAAAAAATTGATATTTCGTTGAAATCATCCGTTTTCGATTTTTATTTTCGATCAAATCTGGATGCATTGACAAAAATAAGGTCAAAATATAGGAACAAAATTGAAATTTCGCTAAAATTATCCGTTTTCTTTTTTTTTCGATCATATCTGGAATAAATGTCTAAAAAAGGTCAAAATAGAGGAAAAAAATTGAAATTTCAGTGAAATTATTCGATTTCTTTGTTTTTTCGATCATATCTGGATAAAATGACGAAAATAAGATCAAAATAGAGGAGAGAAATTGATATTTTGGTGAAATAATCCGTTGTATTTGTGTTTTTCGATCCTATCTGCATGAAATGATGAAAATAATGTCGAAATAGGGGAAAAAAATTGAAATTTTGGTGAAATTAGTCATTATCATTGTTTTTTTCGATCATATCTGCAGAGAATGACGAAAATAACGTAATAATAAAGGAAGAAAATTGAAGTTTCGCTAAATTTATCCGTTTTATTTGTTTTTTTCGATCATATCTCTATGAAATTACAAAAATACGATCAAATAGAGGAGAAAAATTGAAATTTCAGTGAAATTATTCGTTTTCTTTATTTTTTTCGATCATATCTGGATAAAATGACGAAAATAAGGACAAAATAGTGGAGAGAAATTAAAATTTTGGTGAAATTATCCGTTTCATTTGTGTTTTTCGATCCTATCTGGATAAAATGATGAAAATAAAGTCAAAATTGAGGAAAAAAAATTGAAATTTCGCTAAAATTATCCGTTTTTTTTTCGTTTTTTTTCGATCACATCTTGAATAACTGACGAAAAAAGGGCAATATAGAGTAACAAAATAGAAATTTCAATGAAATTATTCGTTTTCTTAATTTTTTTTCGATCCTATCTGGATAAAATTACCAAAATAACGTCATAATAAATGGAAAAAATTGAAATTTTGCTAAATTTAACCGTTTCTTTTGTTTTTTTCGATCATATCTTGATAAAATGACAAAAATTGGGTCAAAGTAGAGGAAAAAAACTGAAATTTCGCTATAATTATCCGTTTTCAACGTTTTTTTTATCATTTCTTGGTTAAATTACAAAAATAAGGTCAAAATAGAGGAGAAAAAAATTTAAATTCGGTGAGATTATCCGTTTTCTTTGTTTTTTTTTCGATCATATCTGGATAAAAATACGAATATAAGCACAGAAGAGAGGAAAAAAAATGATATTTCGCTAAAATTATCCGTTTTCTTTGTTTTAGGTTGACCCTTTCTGGATAAAATTACCAAAATAACGTCATAATAAAGGGAATAAATTAAAATTTCGCTAAATTTATTCGTTTTATTTGTTTTTTTCGATCATATCTTGATAAAATGACAAAAATTGGGTCAAAGTAGAGGAAAAAAAACTGAAATTTCGCTAAAATTATCCGTTTTCAACGTTTTTTTTTATCATTTCTGGATGAAATTACAAAAATAAGGTGAAAATAGAGGAGAAAAATTGAAATTCGGAGAGATTATCCGTTTTCTTTTTTTTTTTTTCGATCATATCTGGATAAAATTACGAAAATAAGCTCTAAATAGAGGAAAAAAATTGAAATTTCGCTAAAATGATCCGATTTATTTATTTTTTTCGATCTTATTTGGATAAATTGACGAAAATAAGTTCATAATAGAGGAGAGAAATTGAAATTTTCGTGAAATTATCCGTTTTATTTGTGTTTTTCGATCCTTCAAAAAAATTGAAATTTCAGTGAAATTATTCGATTTCTTTGTTTTTTCGATCATATCTGGATAAAAAGACGAAAATAAGATCAAAATAGAGGAGAGAAATTGATATTTTGGTGAAATAATCCGTTGTATTTGTGTTTTTCGATCCTATCTGCATGAAATGATGAAAATAATGTCGAAATAGGGGAAAAAAATTGAAATTTTGGTGAAATTAGTCATTATCATTGTTTTTTTCGATCATATCTGCAGAGAATGACGAAAATAACGTAATAATAAAGGAAGAAAATTGAAGTTTCGCTAAATTTATCCGTTTTATTTGTTTTTTTCGATCATATCTCTATAAAATTACAAAAATACGATCAAATAGAGGAGAAAAATTGAAATTTCAGTGAAATTATTCGTTTTCTTTATTTTTTTCGATCATATCTGGATAAAATGACGAAAATAAGGACAAAATAGTGGAGAGAAATTAAAATTTTGGTGAAATTATCCGTTTTATTTGTGTTTTTCGATCCTATTTGGATAAAATGATGAAAATAAAGTCAAAATTGAGGAAAAAAAATTGAAATTTCGCTAAAATTATCCGTTTTCCTCGTTTTTTTTCGATCATATCTTGAATAAATGACGAAAAAAGGGCAATATAGAGTAACAAAATAGAAATTTCAATGAAATTATTCGTTTTCTTAATTTTTTTCGATCCTATCTGGATAAAATTACCAAAATAACGTCATAATAAATGGAAAAAATTGAAATTTTGCTAAATTTAACCGTTTCTTTTGTTTTTTTCGATCATATCTTGATAAAATGACAAAAATTGGGTCAAAGTAGAGGAAAAAAACTGAAATTTCGCTAAAATTATCTGTTTTCAACGTTTTTTTTATCATTTCTTGGTTAAATTACAAAAATAAGGTCAAAATAGAGGAGAAAAAAATTTAAATTCGGTGAGATTATCCGTTTTCTTTGTTTTTTTTTCGATCATATCTGGATAAAATTACGAAAATAAGCACAGAATAGAGGAAAAAAATTGATATTTCGCTAAAATTATCCGTTTTCTTTGTTTTAGGTTGACCCTTTCTGGATAAAATTACCAAAATAACGTCATAATAAAGGGAAAAAATTAAAATTTCGCTAAATTTATTCGTTTTATTTGTTTTTTCGATCATATCTTGATAAAATGACAAAAATTGAGTCAAAATAGAGGAGAAAAATTGAAATTTCAGTGAAATTATTCGTTTTCTTTATTTTTTTCGATCTTATTTGGATAAAATGACGAAAATAAGTTCCAAATAGAGGAGAGAAATTGAAATTTTTGTGAAATTATCCGTTTTATTTGTGTTTTTCGATCCCTCTGGATAAAATGATGAAAATAAGGTCAAAATATAGGAAAAAAATTGAAATTTCGCTAAAATTATCAGTTTTCTTCGTTTTTTTCGATCCTATCTGGATAAAATTACCAAAATAACGTCATAATAAATGGAAAAAATTGAAATTTTGCTAAATTTAACCGTTTCTTTTGTTTTTTTCGATCATATCTTGATAAAATGACAAAAATTGGGTCAAAGTAGAGGAAAAAAACTGAAATTTCGCTAAAATTATCCGTTTTCAACGTTTTTTTTATCATTTCTTGGTTAAATTACAAAAATAAGGTCAAAATAGAGGAGAAAAAAATTTAAATTCGGTGAGATTATCCGTTTTCTTTGTTTTTTTTTCGATCATATCTGGATAAAAATACGAATATAAGCACAGAATAGAGGAAAAAAATTGATATTTCGCTAAAATTATCCGTTTTCTTTGTTTTAGGTTGACCCTTTCTGGATAAAATTACCAAAATAACGTCATAATAAAGGGAAAAAATTAAAATTTCGCTAAATTTATTCGTTTTATTTGTTTTTTTCGATCATATCTTGATAAAATGACAAAAATTGGGTCAAAGTAGAGGAAAAAAAACTGAAATTTCGCTAAAATTATCCGTTTTCAACGTTTTTTTTTATCATTTCTGGATGAAATTACAAAAATAAGGTGAAAATAGAGGAGAAAAATTGAAATTCGGAGAGATTATCCGTTTTCTTTGTTTTTTTTTCGATCATATCTGGATAAAATTACGAAAATAAGCTCTAAATAGAGGAAAAAAATTGAAATTTCGCTAAAATGATCCGTTTTCTTTGTTTTAGGTTGACCCTTTCTGGATAAAATTACCAAACTAACGTCATTATAAAGGGAAAAAATTGAAATTTCGCTAAATTTATTCGTTTTATTTGTTTTTTTCGATCATATCTTGATAAAATGACAAAAATTGAGTCAAAATTGAGGAAAAAAATTGAAATTTCGCTACAATGATCCGTTTTCTACGATATTTTTTGATCATTTCTGGATGAAATTACAATAATAAGGTCAAAATAGAGGAGAAATATTGAAATTCAGTGAAATTATCCGATTTATTTATTTTTTTCGATCTTATTTGGATAAATTGACGAAAATAAGTTCATAATAGAGGAGAGAAATTGAAATTTTCGTGAAATTATCCGTTTTATTTGTGTTTTTCGATCCTTCAAAAAAATTGAAATTTCAGTGAAATTATTCGATTTCTTTGTTTTTTCGATCATATCTGGATAAAAAGACGAAAATAAGATCAAAATAGAGGAGAGAAATTGATATTTTGGTGAAATAATCCGTTGTATTTGTGTTTTTCGATCCTATCTGCATGAAATGATGAAAATAATGTCGAAATAGGGGAAAAAAATTGAAATTTTGGTGAAATTAGTCATTATCATTGTTTTTTTCGATCATATCTGCAGAGAATGACGAAAATAACGTAATAATAAAGGAAGAAAATTGAAGTTTCGCTAAATTTATCCGTTTTATTTGTTTTTTTCGATCATATCTCTATAAAATTACAAAAATACGATCAAATAGAGGAGAAAACTTGAAATTTCAGTGAAATTATTCGTTTTCTTTATTTTTTTCGATCATATCTGGATAAAATGACGAAAATAAGGACAAAATAGTGGAGAGAAATTAAAATTTTGGTGAAATTATCCGTTTTATTTGTGTTTTTCGATCCTATCTGGATAAAATGATGAAAATAAAGTCAAAATTGAGGAAAAAAAATTGAAATTTCGCTAAAATTATCCGTTTTCTTCGTTTTTTTTCGATCATATCTTGAATAAATGACGAAAAAAGGGCAATATAGAGTAACAAAATAGAAATTTCAATGAAATTATTCGTTTTCTTAATTTTTTTCGATCCTATCTGGATAGAATTACCAAAATAACGTCATAATAAATGGAAAAAATTGAAATTTTGCTAAATTTAACCGTTTCTTTTGTTTTTTTCGATCATATCTTGATAAAATGACAAAAATTGGGTCAAAGTAGAGGAAAAAAACTGAAATTTCGCTAAAATTATCTGTTTTCAACGTTTTTTTTATCATTTCTTGGTTAAATTACAAAAATAAGGTCAAAATAGAGGAGAAAAAAATTTAAATTCGGTGAGATTATCCGTTTTCTTTGTTTTTTTTTCGATCATATCTGGATAAAATTACGAAAATAAGCACAGAATAGAGGAAAAAAATTGATATTTCGCTAAAATTATCCGTTTTCTTTGTTTTAGGTTGACCCTTTCTGGATAAAATTACCAAAATAACGTCATAATAAAGGGAAAAAATTAAAATTTCGCTAAATTTATTCGTTTTATTTGTTTTTTCGATCATATCTTGATAAAATGACAAAAATTGAGTCAAAATAGAGGAGAAAAATTGAAATTTCAGTGAAATTATTCGTCTTCTTTATTTTTTTCGATCTTATTTGGATAAAATGACGAAAATAAGTTCCAAATAGAGGAGAGAAATTGAAATTTTTGTGAAATTATCCGTTTTATTTGTGTTTTTCGATCCCTCTGGATAAAATGATGAAAATAAGGTCAAAATATAGGAAAAAAATTGAAATTTCGCTAAAATTATCAGTTTTCTTCGTTTTTTTTCGATCATATCTGCATAGAATGACGAAAATAACGTCATAATAAAGGGAAAAAATTGAAATTTCGCTAAATTTATCCGTTTTATTTGTTTTTTTTCGATCATATCTCTATAAAATGACAAAAATTGGGTCAATATCGAGGAAAAAAATTGAAATTTCGCTAAAATTATCCGTTTTCTACGTTATTTTTTGATCATTTCTGGATTAAATTACAAAAATAAGATCAAAATAGAGGAGAAAAATTGAAATTTCAGTGAAATTATTCGTTTTCTTTATTTTTTTCGATCATATCTGGATAAAATGATGAAAATAAAGTCAAAATTGAGGAAAAAAATTGAAATTTCGCTAAAATTATCCGTTTTCTTCGTTTTTTTTCGATCATATCTTGAATAAATGACGAAAAAAGGGCAATATAGAGTAACAAAATAGAAATTTCAATGAAATTATTCGTTTTCTTAATTTTTTTCGATCCTATCTGGATAAATTACGAAAATAAGCTCAGAATAGAGGAAAAAAATTGAAATTTCGCTAAAATTATCCGTTTTCTTTGTTTTAGGTTGACCCATTCTGGATAAAATTACCAAAATAACGTCATATTAAAGGGAAAAAATTGAAATTTCGCTTAATTTATTCGTTAGATTTGTTTTTTCGATCATACCTTGATAAAATGGCAAAAATTGAGTCAAAATAGAGGAGTAAAATTGAAATTTCAGTGAAATTATTTGATTTCTTTATTTTTTTCGATCATATTTGGATAAAAAGACGAAAATGAGGTCAAAATAGAGGAGAAAAATTGAAATTTCAGTGAAATTATTCGTTTTCTTTATTTTTTCGATCATATTTGGATAAAATGACGAAAATAAGGTCAAAATAGAGGAGAGAATTTGAAATTTTGGTGAAAGTATCCGTTTTATTTGTGTTTTTCGATCCTATCTGGAATATATGACGAAAAAAGGGGAAAATAGAGTAACAAAATAGAAATTTCAATGAAATTTTTCGTTTTCTTAATTTTTTTCGATCCTATCTGGATAAATTGACCAAATTAACGTCATAATAAAGGGAAAAAAGTGAAATTTTGCTAAATTTATCAGTTTCATTTGTTTTTTTCGATCATATCTTGATAAAATGACAAAAATTGGGTCAAAGTAGAGGAGAAAAATTGAAATTCGGTGAGATTATCCGTTTTCTTTGTTTTTTTTTCGATCATATCTGGATAAAATTACGAAAATAAGCACAGAATAGAGGAAAAAAATTGATATTTCGCTAAAATTATCCGTTTTCTTTGTTTTAGGTTGACCCTTTCTGGATAAAATTACCAAAATAACGTCATAATAAAGGGAAAAAATTGAAATTTCGCTAAATTTATTCGTTTAATTTGTTTTTTCGATCATATCTTGATAAAATGACAAAAATTGAGTCAAAATAGAGGAGAAAAATTGAAATTTCAGTGAAATTATTCGTTTTCTTTATTTTTTTCGATCTTATTTGGATAAAATGACGAAAATAAGTTCAAAATAAAGGAGAGAAATTGAAATTTTTGTGAAATTATCCGTTTTATTTGTGTTTTTCGATCCCTCTGGATAAAATGATGAAAATAAAGTCAAAATATAAGAAAAAAATTGAAATTTCGCTAAAATTATCAGTTTTCTTCGTTTTTTTTCGATCATATCTGCATAGAATGACGAAAATAACGTCATAATAAAGGGAAAAAATTGAAATTTCGCTAAATTTGTCCGTTTTATTTGTTTTTTTCGATCATATCACTATAAAATGACAAAAATTGGGTCAATATAGAGGAAAAAAATTGAAATTTCGCTAAAATTATCCGTTTTCTACGTTATTTTTTGATCATTTCTGGATTAAATTACAAAAATAAGATCAAAATAGAGGAGAAAAATTGAAATTTCAGTGAAATTATTCGTTTTCTTTGTTTTTTTATCATTTCTGGATGAAATTACAAAAATAAAGTGAAAATAGAGGAGAAAAGTTGAAATTCGGAGAGATTATCCGTTTTCTTTGTTTTTTTTTCGATCATATCTGGATAAAATTACGAAAATAAGCATAGACTAGAGGAAAAAAATTTAAATTTCGCTAAATCTATCCGTTTTCTTTGTTTAAGGTTGACCCTTTCTGGATAAAATTACCAAACTAACGTCATAATAAAGGGAAAAAATTGAAATTTCGCTAAATTTATTCGTTTTATTTGTTTTTTTCGTTCATATCTTGATAAAATGACTAAAAAAGGTCAAAATAGAGGAAAAAAATTGAAATTTCAGTGAAATTATTCGATTTTTTTGGTTTTTCGATCATATCTGGATAAAATGACGAAAATAAGATCAAAATAGAGGAGAGAAATTGATATTTTGGTGAAATAATCCGTTGTATTTGTGTTTTTCGATCCTATCTGCATGAAATGATGAAAATAATGTCGAAATAGGGGAAAAAAATTGAAATTTTGGTGAAATTAGTCATTATCATTGTTTTTTTCGATCATATCTGTAGAGAATGACGAAAATAACGTAATAATAAAGGGAGAAAATTGAAATTTCGCTAAATTTATCCGTTTTATTTGTTTTTTTCGATCATATCTCTATAAAATTACAAAAATAAGATCAAAATAGAGGAGAAAAATTGAAATTCGGTGAGATTATCCGTTTTCTTTGTTTTTTTTTCGATCATATCTGGATAAAATTACGAAAATAAGCACAGACTAGAGGAAAAAAATTGAAATTTCGCTAAAATTATCCGTTTTCTTTGTTTTAGGTTGACCCTTTCTGGATAAAATTACCAAAATAACGTCATAATAAAGGGAAAAAATTGAAATTTCGCTAAATTTATTCGTTTTATTTGTTTTTTCGATCATATCTTGATAAAATGACAAAAATTGAGTCAAAATAGAGGAGAAAAATTGAAATTTTAGTGAAATTATTCGATTATTTTGTTTTTTCGATCATATCTGGATAAAATGACGAAAATAAGTTCAAAATAGAGGAGAGAAATTGAAATTTTGGTGAAATAATCCGTTGTATTTGTGTTTTTCGATCCTATCTGGATGAAATGATGAAAATAAGGTCGAAATAGGGGAAAAAAAATCTAAATTTTGGTAAAATTAGTCGTTATCATTGTTTTTTTCGATCATATCTGCATAGAATGACGAAAATAACGTAATAATAAAGGGAAAAAATTGAAATTTCGCTAAATTTATCCGTTTTATTTTTTTTTTCGATCATATCTCTATAAAATGACAAAAATTGGGTCAATATAGAGGAAAAAAATTGAAATTTCGCTAAAATTATCCGTTTTCTACGTTATTTTTTGATCATTTCTGGAATCAAATTACAAAAATACGATCAAATAGAGGAGAAAAATTGAAATTTCAGTGAAATTATTCGTTTTCTTTATTTTTTTCGATCATATCTGGATAAAATGACGAAAATAAGGACAAAATAGTGGAGAGAAATTAAAATTTTGGTGAAATTATCCGTTTCATTTGTGTTTTTCGATCCTATCTGGATAAAATGATGAAAATAAAATCAAAATTGAGGAAAAAAAATTGAAATTTCGCTAAAATTATCCGTTTTCTTCGTTTTTTTTCGATCATATCTTGAATAAATGACGAAAAAAGGGCAATATAGAGTAACAAAATAGAAATTTCAATGAAATTATTCGTTTTCTTAATTTTTTTCGATCCTATCTGGATAAAATGACCAAAATAACGTCATAATAAATGGAAAAAATTGACATTTTGCTAAATTTAACCGTATCATTTGTTTTTTTCGATCATATCTTGATAAAATGACAAAAATTGGGTCAAAGTAGAGGAAAAAAACTGAAATTTCGCTAAAATTATCCGTTTTCAACGTTTTTTTTTTATCATTTCTGTATGAAATTACAAAAATAAGGTCAAAATAGAGGAGAAAAATTGAAATTCGGTGAGATTATCCGTTTTCTTTGTTTTTTTTCGATCATATCTGGATAAAATTACGAAAATAAGCACAGAATAGAGGAAAAAAATTGAAATTTCGCTAAAATTATCCGTTTTCTTTGTTTTAGGTTGACCCTTTCTGGATAAAATTACCAAAATAACGTCCTAATAAAGGGAAAAAATTGAAATTTCGCTAAATTAATTCGTTTTATTAGTTTTTTCCGATCATATCTTGATAAAATGACAAAAATTGAGTCAAAATAGAGGAAAACAATTGAAATTTCGCTAAAATTATCCGTTTTCTACGTTATTTTTTGATCATTTCTGGAATCAAATTACAATAATACGATCAAATAGAGGAGAAAAATTGAAATTTCAGTGAAATTATTCGTTTTCTTTATTTTTTTCGATCATATCTGGATAAAATGACGAAAATAAGGACAAAATAGTGGAGAGAAATTAAAATTTTGGTGAAATTATCCGTTTCATTTGTGTTTTTCGATCCTATCTGGATAAAATGATGAAAATAAAATCAAAATTGAGGAAAAAAAATTGAAATTTCGCTAAAATTATCCGTTTTCTTCGTTTTTTTTCGATCATATCTTGAATAAATGACGAAAAAAGGGCAATATAGAGTAACAAAATAGAAATTTCAATGAAATTATTCGTTTTCTTAATTTTTTTCGATCCTATCTGGATAAATGACCAAAATAACGTCATAATAAATGGAAAAAATTGACATTTTGCTAAATTTAACCGTATCATTTGTTTTTTTCGATCATATCTTGATAAAATGACAAAAATTGGGTCAAAGTAGAGGAAAAAAACTGAAATTTCGCTAAAATTATCCGTTTTCAACGTTTTTTTTTATCATTTCTGTATGAAATTACAAAAATAAGGTCAAAATAGAGGAGAAAAATTGAAATTCGGTGAGATTATCCGTTTTCTTTGTTTTTTTCGATCATATCTGGATAAAATTACGAAAATAAGCACAGAATAGAGGAAAAAAATTGAAATTTCGCTAAAATTATCCGTTTTCTTTGTTTTAGGTTGACCCTTTCTGGATAAAATTACCAAAATAACGTCCTAATAAAGGGAAATAATTGAAATTTCGCTAAATTTATTCGTTTTATTTGTTTTTTTCGATCATATCTTGATAAAATGACAAAAATTGAGTCAAAATAGAGGAGAAAAATTGAAATTTCAGTGAAATTATTCGTTTTCTTTATGTTTTTCGATCATATCTGGATAAAATGACGAAAATAAGTTCAAAATAGAGGAGAGAAATTGAAATTTTCGTGAAATTATCCGTTTTATTTGTATTTTTCGATCCCTCTGGATAAAATGATGAAAATAAAGTAAAAATTGAGGAAAAAAATTGAAATTTCGTTGAAATCATCCGTTTTCGTTTTTTATTTTCGATCAAATCTGGATATATTGACAAAAATAAGGTCAAAATATAGGAAAAAAATTGAAATATCGCTAAAATTATCCGTTTTCTTCGTTTTTTTTCGATCGTATCTGGAATAAATGACGAAAAAAGGTCAAAATAGAGGAGAAAAATTGAAATTTCAGTGAAATTATTCGATTTCTTGGTTTTTTCGATCATATCTGGATAAAATGACGAAAATAAGATCAAAACAGTGGAGAGAAATTGAAATTTTGGTGAAATTATCCGTTGTATTTGTGTTTTTCGATCCTATCTGGATAAAATGATGAAAATAAGGTCGAAATAGGGGAAAAAAATTGAAATTTTGGTGAAATTAGTCGTTATCGTTGTTTTTTTCGATCATATCTGCATTGAATGACGAAAATAACGTCATAATAAAGGGAAAAAATTGAAATTTCGCTAAATTTATCCGTTTTATTTGTTTTTTTCGATCATATCTCTATAAAATGACAAAAATTGGGTCAATATAGAGGAAAAAAATTGAAATTTCGCTAAAATTATCCGTTTTCTACGTTATTTTTTGATCATTTCTGGATTAAATTACAAAAATAAGATCAAAATAGAGGAGAAAAATTGAAATTTCAGTGAAATTATTCGTTTTCTTTATTTTTTTCGATCATATCTGGATAAAATGACGAAAATAAGGACAAAATAGTGGAGAGAAATTGAAATTTTGGTGAAATTATCCGTTTTATTTGTGTTTTTCGATCCTATCTGGATAAAATGATGAAAATAAAGTCAAAATTGAGGAAAAAAAATTGAAATTTTGCTAAAATTATCCGTTTTCTTCGTTTTTTTTCGATCATATCTTGAATAAATGACGAAAAAAGGGAAATATAGAGTAACAAAATAGAAATTTCAATGAAATTATTCGTTTTCTTAATTTTTTCCATCCTTTCTGGATAAAATGACCAAAATAATGTCATAATAAAGGGAAAAAATTGAAATTTTGCTAAATTTAACCGTTTCATTTGTTTTTTTTTATCATATCTTGATTAAATGACAAAAATTGGGTCAAAGTAGAGGAAAAAAACTGAAATTTTGCTAAAATTATCCGTTTTCAACGTTTTTTTTTTCGATCATATCTGGATAAAATTACGAAAATAAGCTCAGAATAGAGGAAAAAAATTTAAAATTCGCTAAAATTATCCGTTTTCTTTGTTTTAGGTTGACCCTTTCTGGATAAAATTACCAAAATAACGTCATATTAAAGGGAAAAAATTGAAATTTCGCTAAATTTATTCGTTTTATTTGTTTTTTCGATTATACCTTGATAGAATGACAAAAATTAGGTCAAAATTGAGGAAAAAAATTGAAATTTCGCTAATATGATCCGTTTTCTACGTTATCTTTTGATAATTTCTGGATGAAATTACAAAAATAAGATCAAAATAGAGGAGAAATATTGAAATTTCAGTGAAATTATCCGATTTATTTATTTTTTTCGATCTTATTTGGATAAAATGACGAAAATAAGTTCAAAATAGAGGAGAGAAATTGAAATTTTCGTGAAATAATCCGTTTTATTTGTGTTTTTCGATCCCTCTGGATAAAATGATGAAAATAAAGTCAAAATTGAGGAAAAAAATTGATATATCGTTGAAATCATCCGTTTTCGATTTTTATTTTCTATCAAATCTAGATATATTGACAAAAATAAGGTCAAAATATAGGAAAAAAATTTAAATTTCGCTAAAATTATCCGTTTTCTTTGTTTTAGGTTGACCCTTTCTGGATAAAATTACCAAAATAACGTCATATTAAAGGGAAAAAATTGAAATTTCGCTAAATTTATTCGTTTTATTTGTTTTTTCGATTATACCTTGATAGAATGACAAAAATTAAGTCAAAATTGAGGAAAAAAATTGAAATTTCGCTAAAATGATCCGTTTTCTACGTTATCTTTTGATAATTTCTGGATGAAATTACAAAAATAAGATCAAAATAGAGGAGAAAAATTGAAATTTCAGTGAAATTATTCGTTTTCTTTATTTTTTTCGATCATATCTGGATAAAATGACGAAAATAAGGACAAAATAGTGGAGAGAAATTAAAATTTTGGTGAAATTATCCGTTTCATTTGTGTTTTTCGATCCTATCTGGATAAAATGATGAAAATAAAGTCAAAATTGAGGAAAAAAAATTGAAATTTCGCTAAAATTATCCGTTTTCTTCGTTTTTTTCGATCATATCTTGAATAAATGACGAAAAAAGGGCAATATAGAGTAACAAAATAGAAATTTCAATGAAATTATTCGTTTTCTTAATTTTTTTCGATCCTATCTGGATAAAATTACCAAAATAACGTCATAATAAATGGAAAAAATTGAAATTTTGCTAAATTTAACCGTTTCTTTTGTTTTTTTCGATCATATCTTGATAAAATGACAAAAATTGGGTCAAAGTAGAGGAAAAAAACTGAAATTTCGCTAAAATTATCCGTTTTTAACGTTTTTTTTATCATTTCTTGGTTAAATTACAAAAATAAGGTCAAAATAGAGGATAAAAATTGAAATTTCAGTGAAATTATTCGATTTCTTTGTTTTTTCGATCATATCTGGATAAAGTGACGAAAATAAGATCAAAACAGGGGAGAGAAATTGAAATTTTGGTGAAATTATCCGTTGTATTTGTGTTTTTCGATCCTATCTGGATGAAATGATGAAAATAAGGTCGAAATAGGGGAAAAAAATTGAAATTTTGGTGAAATTAGTCGTTATCGTTGTTTTTTTCGATCATATCTGCATAGAATGACGAAAATAACGTCATAATATAGGGAAAAAATTGAAATTTCGCTAAAATTATCCGTTTTCTACGTTATTTTTTGATCATTTCTGGATTAAATTACAAAAATAAGATCAAAATAGAGGAGAAAAATTGAAATTTCAGTGAAATTATTCGTTTTCTTTTTTTTTTTCGATCATATCTGGATAAAATGACGAAAATAAGGACAAAATAGTGGAGAGAAATTGAAATTTTGGTGAAATTATCCGTTTTATTTGTGTTTTTCGATCATATCTGGATAAAATGATGAAAATAAAGTCAAAATTGAGGAAAAAAATTGAAATTTTGCTAAAATTATCCGTTTTCTTCGTTTTTTTTCGATCATATCTTGAATAAATGACGAAAAAAGGGAAATATAGAGTAACAAAATAGAAATTTCAATGAAATTATTCGTTTTCTTAATTTTTTCCATCCTTTCTGGATAAAATGACCAAAATAACGTCATAATAATGGGAAAAAATTGAAATTTTGCTAAATTTAACCGTTTCATTTGTTTTTTTATCATATCTTGATTAAATGACAAAAATTGGGTCAAAGTAGAGGAAAAAAACTGAAATTTTGCTAAAATTATCCGTTTTCAACGTTTTTTTTTCGATCATATCTGGATAAAATTACGAAAATAAGCTCAGAATAGAGGAAAAAAATTTAAATTTCGCAAAAATTATCCGTTTTCTTTGTTTTAGGTTGACCCTCTGGATAAAATTACCAAAATAGCGTCATATTAAAGGGAAAAAATTGAAATTTCGCTAAATTTATTCGTTTTATTTGTTTTTTCGATTATACCTTGATAGAATGACAAAAATTAAGTCAAAATTGAGGAAAAAAATTGAAATTTCGCTAAAATGATCCGTTTTCTACGTTATCTTTTGATAATTTCTGGATGAAATTACAAAAATAAGATCAAAATAGAGGAGAAATATTGAAATTTCAGTGAAATTATCCGATTTATTTATTTTTTTCGATCTTATTTGGATAAAATGACGAAAATAAGTTCAAAATAGAGGAGAGAAATTGAAAATTTCGTGAAATAATCCGTTTTATTTGTGTTTTTCGATCCCTCTGGATAAAATGATGAAAATAAAGTCAAAATTGAGGAAAAAAATTGATATATCGTTGAAATCATCCGTTTTCGATTTTTATTTTCTATCAAATCTAGATATATTGACAAAAATAAGGTCAAAATATAGGAAAAAAATTGAAATTTCGCTAAAATTATCCGTTTTCTTCGTTTTTTTTCGATCATATCTGGAATAAATTACTAAAAAAGGTCAAAATAGAGGAGAAAAATTGAAATTTCAGTGAAATTATTCGATTTTTTTGTTTTTTCAATCATATCTGGATAAAATGACGAAAATAAGATCAAAATAGAGGAGAGATATTGAAATTTTGGTGAAATAATCCGTTGTATTTGTGTTTTTCGATCCTATCTGGATGAAATGATGAAAATAAGGTCGAAATAGGGAAAAAAAATTGAAATTTCGCTAAAATTATCCGTTTTATTTGTTTTTTTCGATCATATCTCTATAAAATGACAAAAATTGGGTCAATATAGAGGAAAAAAATTGAAATTTCGCTTAAATTATCCGTTTTCTACGTTATTTTTTGATCATTTCTGGATTAAATTACAAAAATACGATCAAATAGAGGAGAAAAATTGATATTTCAGTGAAATTATTCGTTTTCTTTATTTTTTTCGATCATATTTGGATAAAATGACGAAAATAAGGTCAAAATAGAGGAGAGAATTTGAAATTTTGGTGAAAGTATCCGTTTTATTTGTGTTTTTTGATCCTATCTGGAATAAATGACGAAAAAAGGGGAAAATAGAGTAACAAAATAGAAATTTCAATGAAATTTTTCGTTTTCTTAATTTTTTTCGATCCTATCTGGATAAAATGACCAAATTAACGTCATAATAAAGGGAAAAAATTGAAATTTTGCTAAATTTATCAGTTTCATTTGTTTTTTTCGATCATATCTTGATAAAATGACAAAAATTGGGTCAAAGTAGAGGAAAAAAAACTGATATTTCGCTAAAATTATCCGTTTTCAACGTTTTTTTTATCATTTCTGGATGAAATTACAAAAATAAGGTGAAAATAGAAGAGAAAAATTGAAATTCGGAGAGATTATCCGTTTTCTTTGTTTTTTTTTCGATCATATCTGGATAAAATTACGAAAATAAGCTCTAAATAGAGGAAAAAAATTGAAATTTCGCTAAAATTATCCGTTTTCTTTGTTTTAGGTTGACCCTTTTTGGATAAAATTACCAAACTAACGTCATAATAAAGGGAAAGATTGAAATTTCGCTAAATTTTTTCGTTTTATTTGTTTTTTTCGATCATATCTTGATAAAATGACAAAAATTGAGTCAAAATTGAGGAAAAAAATTGAAATTTCATTACAATGATCCGTTTTCTACGTTATTTTTTGATCATTTCTGGATGAAATTACAAAAATAAGGTCAAAATAGAGGAGAAATATTGAAATTTCAGTGAAATTATCCGATTTATTTATTTTTTTCGATCTTATTTGGATAAATTGACGAAAATAAGTTCATAATAGAGGAGAGAAATTGAAATTTTCGTGAAATTATCCGTTTTATTTGTGTTTTTCGATCCCTCTGGATAAAATGATGAAAATAAAGTCAAAATTGAGGAAAAAAATTGATATTTCGTTGAAATCATCCGTTTTCGATTTTTATTTTCGATCAAATCTGGATATATTGACAAAAATAAGGTCAAAATATAGGAACAAAATTGAAATTTCGCTAAAATTATCCGTTTTCTTTTTTTTTCGATCATATCTGGAATAAATGTCTAAAAAAGGTCAAAATAGAGGAAAAAAATTGAAATTTCAGTGAAATTATTCGATTTCTTTGTTTTTTCGATCATATCTGGATAAAGTGACGAAAATAAGATCAAAATAGAGGAGAGAAATTGATATTTTGGTGAAATAATCCGTTGTATTTGTGTTTTTCGATCCTATCTGCATGAAATGATGAAAATAATGTCGAAATAGGGGAAAAAAATTGAAATTTTGGTGAAATTAGTCATTATCATTGTTTTTTTCGATCATATCTGCAGATAATGACGAAAATAACGTAATAATAAAGGGAGAAAATTGAAATTTCGCTGAATTTATCCGTTTTATTTGTTTTTTTCGATCATATCTCTATAAAATTACAAAAATACGATCAAATAGAGGAGAAAAATTGAAATTTCAGTGAAATTATTCGTTTTCTTTATTTTTTTCGATCATATCTGGATAAAATGATGAAAATAAGGACAAAATAGTGGAGAGAAATTGAAATTTTGGTGAAATTATCCGTTTCATTTGTGTTTTTCGATCCTATCTGGATAAAATGATGAAAATAAAGTCAAAATTGAGGAAAAAAAATTGAAATTTCGCTAAAATTGTCCGTTTTCTTCGTTTTTTTTCGATCATATCTTGAATAAATGACGTAAAAAGGGCAATATAGAGTAACAAAATAGAAATTTCAATGAAATTATTCGTTTTCTTAATTTTTTTCGATCCTATCTGGATAAAATTACCAAAATAACGTAATAATAAATGGAAAAAATTGAAATTTTGCTAAATTTAACCGTTTCTTTTGTTTTTTTCGATCATATCTTGATAAAATGACAACAATTGGGTCAAAGTAGAGGAAAAAAACTAAAATTTCGCTAAAATTATCCGTTTTCAACGTTTTTTTTATCATTTCTTGGTTAAATTACAAAAATAAGGTCAAAATAGAGGAGAAAAATTGAAATTCGGAGAGATTATCCATTTTCTTTGTTTTTTTTTCGATCATATCTGGATAAAATTACGAAAATAAGCACAGAATAGAGGAAAAAAATTGAAATTTCGCTAAAATTATCCGTTTTCTTTGTTTTAGGTTGACCCTTTCTGGATAAAATTACCAAAATAACGTCATAATAAAGGGAAAAAATTGAAATTTCGCTAAATTTATTCGTTTTATTTGTTTTTTCGATCATATCTTGATAAAATGACAAAAATTGAGTCAAAATAGAGGAGAAAAATTGAAATTTCAGTGAAATTATTCGTTTTCTTTATTTTTTTCGATCTTATTTGGATAAAATGACGAAAATAAGTTCCAAATAGAGGAGAGAAATTGAAATTTTCGTGAAATTATCTGTTTTATTTGTGTTTTTCGATCCCTCTGGATAAAATGATGAAAATAAGGTCAAAATATAGGATAAAAATTGAAATTTCGCTAAAATTATCAGTTTTCTTCGTTTTTTTTCGATCATATCTGCATAGAATGACGAAAATAACGTCATAATAAAGGGAAAAAATTGAAATTTCGCTAAATTTATCCGTTTTATTTGTTTTTTTGATCATATCTCTATAAAATGACAAAAATTGGGTCAATATAGAGGAAAAAAATTGAAATTTCGCTAAAATTAACCGTTTTCTACGTTATTTTTTGATCATTTCTGGATTAAATACAAAAATAAGATCAAAATAGAGGAGAAAAATTGAAATTTCAGTGAAATTATTCGTTTTCTTTATTTTTTTCGATCATATCTGGATAAAATGATGAAAATAAAGTCAAAATTGAGGAAAAAAATTGAAATTTCGCTAAAATTATCCGTTTTCTTCGTTTTTTTTCGATCATATCTGGAATAAATGACGAAAAAAGGTCAATATAGAGTAACAAAATAGAAATTTCAATGAAATTATTCGTTTTCTTAATTTTTTTCGATCCTATCTGGATAAATTACGAAAATAAGCTCAGAATAGAGAAAAAAAATTGAAATTTCGCTAAAATTATCCGTTTTCTTCGTTTTAGGTTGACCAAATCTGGATAAAATTACCAAAATAACGTCATATTAAAGGGAAAAAATTGAAATTTCGCTAAATTTATTCGTTAGATTTGTTTTTTCGATCATACCTTGATAAAATGGCAAAAATTGAGTCAAAATAGAGGAGAAAAATTGAAATTTCAGTGAAATTATTTGATTTCTTTATTTTTTTCGATCATATTTGGATAAAAAGACGAAAACGAGGTCAAAATAGAGGAGAAAAATTGAAATTTCAGTGAAATTATTCGTTTTCTTTATTTTTTTCGATCATATTTGGATAAAATGACGAAAATAAGCTCAAAATAGAGGAGAGAATTTGAAATTTTGGTGAAAGTATCCGTTTTATTTGTGTTTTTCGATCCTATCTGGAATAAATGACGAAAAAAGGGGAAAATAGAGTAACAAAATAGAAATTTCAATGAAATTTTTCGTTTTCTTAATTTTTTTCGATCCTATCTGGATAAATTGACCAAATTAACGTCATAATAAAGGGAAAAAAGTGAAATTTTGCTAAATTTATCAGTTTCATTTGTTTTTTTCGATCATATCTTGATAAAATGACAAAAATTGGGTCAAAGTAGAGGAAAAAAAACTGAAATTTCGCTAAAATTATCCGTTTTCAACGTTTTTTTTATCATTTCTGGATGAAATTACAAAAATAAGGTGAAAATAGAGGAGAAAAATTGAAATTCGGAGAGATTTTCCGTTTTCTTTGTTTTTTTTTCGATCATATCTGGATAAAATTACGAAAATAAGCTCTAAATAGAGGAAAAAAATTGAAATTTCGCTAAAATTATCCGTTTTCTTTGTTTTAGGTTGACCCTTTCTGGATAAAATTACCAAACTAACGTCATAATAAAGGGAAAAAATTGAAATTTCGCTAAATTTATTCGTTTTATTTGTTTTTTTCGATCATATCTTGATAAAATGACAAAAATTGAGTCAAAATTGAGGAAAAAAATTGAAATTTCGCTACAATGATCCGTTTTCTACGTTATTTTTTGATCATTTCTGGATGAAATTACAAAAATAAGGTCAAAATAGAGGAGAAATATTGAAATTTCAGTGAAATTATCCGATTTCTTTATTTTTTTCGATCTTATTTGGATAAAATGACGAAAATAAGTTCAAAATAGAGGAGAGAAATTGAAATTTTCGTGAAATTATCCGTTTTATTTGTGTTTTTCGATCCCTCTGGATAAAATGATGAAAATAAGGTCAAAATATAGGAAAAAAATTGAAATTTCGCCAAAATTATAAGTTTTCTTCGTTTTTTTTCCATCATATCTCTATAAAATGACAAAAATTGGGTCAATATAGAGGAAAAAAATTGAAATTTCGCTAAAATTATCCGTTTTCTACGTTATTTTTTGATCATTTCTGGATTAAATTACAAAAATAAGATCAAAATAGAGGAGAAAAATTGAAATTTCAGTGAAATTATTTGATTTCTTTATTTTTTTCGATCATATTTGGATAAAATGACGAAAATAAGGTCAAAATAGAGGAGAGAATTTGAAATTTTGGTGAAAGTATCCGTTTTATTTGTGTTTTTTGATCCTATCTGGAATTAATGACGAAAAAAGGGGAAAATAGAGTAACAAAATTGAAATTTCAATGAAATTTTTCGTTTTCTTAATTTTTTTCGATCCTATCTGGATAAAATGACCAAATTAACGTCATAATAAAGGGAAAAAATTGAAATTTTTCTAAATTTATCAGTTTCATTTGTTTTTTTCGATCATATCTTGATAAAATGACAAAAATTGGGTCAAAGTAGAGGAAAAAAAACTGATATTTCGCTAAAATTATCCGTTTTCAACGTTTTTTTTATCATTTCTGGATGAAATTACAAAAATAAGGTGAAAATAGAAGAGAAAAATTGAAATTCGGAGAGATTATCCGTTTTCTTTGTTTTTTTTTCGATCATATCTGGATAAAATTACGAAAATAAGCTCTAAATAGAGGAAAAAAATTGAAATTTCGCTAAAATTATCCGTTTTCTTTGTTTTAGGTTGACCCTTTTTGGATAAAATTACCAAACTAACGTCATAATAAAGGGAAAGATTGAAATTTCGCTAAATTTTTTCGTTTTATTTGTTTTTTTCGATCATATCTTGATAAAATGACAAAAATTGAGTCAAAATTGAGGAAAAAAATTGAAATTTCATTACAATGATCCGTTTTCTACGTTATTTTTTGATCATTTCTGGATGAAATTACAAAAATAAGGTCAAAATAGAGGAGAAATATTGAAATTTCAGTGAAATTATCCGATTTATTTATTTTTTTCGATCTTATTTGGATAAATTGACGAAAATAAGTTCATAATAGAGGAGAGAAATTGAAATTTTCGTGAAATTATCCGTTTTATTTGTGTTTTTCGATCCCTCTGGATAAAATGATGAAAATAAAGTCAAAATTGAGGAAAAAAATTGATATTTCGTTGAAATCATCCGTTTTCGATTTTTATTTTCGATCAAATCTGGATATATTGACAAAAATAAGGTCAAAATATAGGAACAAAATTGAAATTTCGCTAAAATTATCCGTTTTCTTTTTTTTTCGATCATATCTGGAATAAATGTCTAAAAAAGGTCAAAATAGAGGAAAAAAATTGAAATTTCAGTGAAATTATTCGATTTCTTTGTTTTTTCGATCATATCTGGATAAAGTGACGAAAATAAGATCAAAATAGAGGAGAGAAATTGATATTTTGGTGAAATAATCCGTTGTATTTGTGTTTTTCGATCCTATCTGCATGAAATGATGAAAATAATGTCGAAATAGGGGAAAAAAATTGAAATTTTGGTGAAATTAGTCATTATCATTGTTTTTTTCGATCATATCTGCAGAGAATGACGAAAATAACGTAATAAAAAAGGGAGAAAATTGAAATTTCGCTAAATTTATCCGTTTTATTTGTTTTTTTCGATCATATCTCTATAAAATTACAAAAATACGATCAAATAGAGGAGAAAAATTGAAATTTCAGTGAAATTATTCGTTTTCTTTATTTTTTTCGATCTTATTTGGATAAAATGACGAAAATAAGTTCCAAATAGAGGAGAGAAATTGAAATTTTCGTGAAATTTTCCGTTTTATTTGTGTTTTTCGATCCCTCTGGATAAAATGATGAAAATAAGGTCAAAATATAGGATAAAAATTGAAATTTCGCTAAAATTATCAGTTTTCTTCGTTTTTTTTCGATCATATCTGCATAGAATGACGAAAATAACGTTATAATAAAGGGAAAAAATTGAAATTTCGCTAAATTTATCCGTTTTATTTGTTTTTTTGATCATATCTCTATAAAATGACAAAAATTGGGTCAATATAGAGGAAAAAAATTGAAATTTCGCTAAAATTAACCGTTTTCTACGTTATTTATTGATCATTTCTGGATTAAATTACAAAAATAAGATCAAAATAGAGGAGAAAAATTGAAATTTCAGTGAAATTATTCGTTTTCTTTATTTTTTTCGATCATATCTGGATAAAATGATGAAAATAAAGTCAAAATTGAGGAAAAAAATTGAAATTTCGCTAAAATTATCCGTTTTCTTCGTTTTTTTTCGATCATATCTGGAATAAATGACGAAAAAAGGTCAATATAGAGTAACAAAATAGAAATTTCAATGAAATTATTCGTTTTCTTAATTTTTTTCGATCCTATCTGGATAAATTACGAAAATAAGCTCAGAATAGAGAAAAAAAATTGAAATTTCGCTAAAATTATCCGTTTTCTTCGTTTTAGGTTGACCAAATCTGGATAAAATTACCAAAATAACGTCATAATAAAGGGAAAAAATTGAAATTTCGCTAAATTTATTCGTTTTATTTGTTTTTTCGATCATATCTTGATAAAATGACAAAAATTGAGTCAAAATAGAGGAGAAAAATTGAAATTTCAGTGAAATTATTCGTTTTCTTTATTTTTTTCGATCTTATTTGGATAAAATGACGAAAATAAGTTCCAAATAGAGGAGAGAAATTGAAATTTTCGTGAAATTTTCCGTTTTATTTGTGTTTTTCGATCCCTCTGGATAAAATGATGAAAATAAGGTCAAAATATAGGATAAAAATTGAAATTTCGCTAAAATTATCAGTTTTCTTCGTTTTTTTTCGATCATATCTGCATAGAATGACGAAAATAACGTTATAATAAAGGGAAAAAATTGAAATTTCGCTAAATTTATCCGTTTTATTTGTTTTTTTGATCATATCTCTATAAAATGACAAAAATTGGGTCAATATAGAGGAAAAAAATTGAAATTTCGCTAAAATTAACCGTTTTCTACGTTATTTATTGATCATTTCTGGATTAAATTACAAAAATAAGATCAAAATAGAGGAGAAAAATTGAAATTTCAGTGAAATTATTCGTTTTCTTTATTTTTTTCGATCATATCTGGATAAAATGATGAAAATAAAGTCAAAATTGAGGAAAAAAATTGAAATTTCGCTAAAATTATCCGTTTTCTTCGTTTTTTTTCGATCATATCTGGAATAAATGACGAAAAAAGGTCAATATAGAGTAACAAAATAGAAATTTCAATGAAATTATTCGTTTTCTTAATTTTTTTCGATCCTATCTGGATAAATTACGAAAATAAGCTCAGAATAGAGAAAAAAAATTGAAATTTCGCTAAAATTATCCGTTTTCTTCGTTTTAGGTTGACCAAATCTGGATAAAATTACCAAAATAACGTCATATTAAAGGGAAAAAATTGAAATTTCGCTAAATTTATTCGTTAGATTTGTTTTTTCGATCATACCTTGATAAAATGGCAAAAATTGAGTCAAAATAGAGGAGAAAAATTGAAATTTCAGTGAAATTATTTGATTTCTTTATTTTTTTCGATCATATTTGGATAAAAAGACGAAAACGAGGTCAAAATAGAGGAGAAAAATTGAAATTTCAGTGAAATTATTCGTTTTCTTTATTTTTTTCGATCATATTTGGATAAAATGACGAAAATAAGCTCAAAATAGAGGAGAGAATTTGAAATTTTGGTGAAAGTATCCGTTTTATTTGTGTTTTTCGATCCTATCTGGAATAAATGACGAAAAAAGGGGAAAATAGAGTAACAAAATAGAAATTTCAATGAAATTTTTCGTTTTCTTAATTTTTTTCGATCCTATCTGGATAAATTGACCAAATTAACGTCATAATAAAGGGAAAAAAGTGAAATTTTGCTAAATTTATCAGTTTCATTTGTTTTTTTCGATCATATCTTGATAAAATGACAAAAATTGGGTCAAAGTAGAGAAAAAAAAACTGAAATTTCGCTAAAATTATCCGTTTTCAACGTTTTTTTTATCATTTCTGGATGAAATTACAAAAATAAGGTGAAAATAGAGGAGAAAAATTGAAATTCGGAGAGATTTTCCGTTTTCTTTGTTTTTTTTTCGATCATATCTGGATAAAATTACGAAAATAAGCTCTAAATAGAGGAAAAAAATTGAAATTTCGCTAAAATTATCCGTTTTCTTTGTTTTAGGTTGACCCTTTCTGGATAAAATTACCAAACTAACGTCATAATAAAGGGAAAAAATTGAAATTTCGCTAAATTTATTCGTTTTATTTGTTTTTTTCGATCATATCTTGATAAAATGACAAAAATTGAGTCAAAATTGAGGAAAAAAATTGAAATTTCGCTACAATGATCCGTTTTCTACGTTATTTTTTGATCATTTCTGGATGAAATTACAAAAATAAGGTCAAAATAGAGGAGAAATATTGAAATTTCAGTGAAATTATCCGATTTCTTTATTTTTTTCGATCTTATTTGGATAAAATGACGAAAATAAGTTCAAAATAGAGGAGAGAAATTGAAATTTTCGTGAAATTATCCGTTTTATTTGTGTTTTTCGATCCCTCTGGATAAAATGATGAAAATAAGGTCAAAATATAGGAAAAAAATTGAAATTTCGCCAAAATTATAAGTTTTCTTCGTTTTTTATATCCGATCCGAATAATCCGATCATTTCTGGATGAAATTACAAAAAATAAGGTCAAAATAGAGGAGAAAAATTGAAATACGGGGAGATTATCCGTTTTCTTTGTTTTTTTTTTTTCGATCATATCTGGATAAAATAACGAAAATAAGCTCTAAATAGAGGACCAAAATTGAAATTTCGCTAAAATTATCCGTTTTCTTTGTTTTAGGTTGACCCTTTCTGGATAAAATTACCAAACTAACGTCATAATAAAGGGAAAAAATTAAAATTTCGCTAAATTTATTCGTTTTATTTGTTTTTTTCGATCATATCTTGATAAAATGACAAAAATTGAGTCAAAATTGAGGAAAAAAATTGAAATTTCGCTAAAACTATCCGTTTTCCACGTTATTTTTTGATCATTTCTGGATGAAATTACAAAAATAAGGTCAAAATAGAGGAGAAAAATTGAAATTTCAGTGAAATTATCCGATTTCTTTATTCTTTTCGATCTTATTTGGATAAAATGTCGAAAATAAGTTCATAATAGAGGAGAGAAATTGAAATTTTCGTGAAATTATCCGTTTTATATGTGTTTTTCGATCCCTCTGGATAAAATGATGAAAATAAAGTCAAATTTGAGGAAAAAAATTGATATTTCGTTGAAATCTTCCGTTTTCGTTTTTTATTTTCGATCAAATCTGGATGTATTGATAAAAATAAGGTCAAAATATTGGAAAAAAAATTGAAATTTCGCTAAAATTATCCGTTTTCTTCGTTTTTTTCCGATCATATCTTGAATAAATGACGAAAAAAGGGCAATATAGAGTAACAAAATAGAAATTTCAATGAAATTATTCGTTTTCTTAATTTTTTTCGATCCTATCTGGATAAAATTACCAAAATAACGTCATAATAAATGGAAAAAATTGAAAATTGGCTAAATTTAACCGTTTCTTTTGTTTTTTTCGATCATATCTTGATAAAATGACAAAAATTGGGTCAAAGTAGAGGAAAAAAACTGAAATTTCGCTAAAATTATCTGTTTTCAACGTTTTTTTTATCATTTCTGGATGAAATTACAAAAATAAGGTCAATATAGAGGAGAAAAATTGAAATTCGGTGAGATTATCCGTTTTCTTTGTTTTTTTTTCGATCATATCTGGATAAAATTACGAAAATAAGCACAGAATAGAGGAAAAAAATTGAAATTTCGCTAAAATTATCCGTTTTCTATGTTTTAGGTTGACCCTTTCTGGATAAAATTACCAAAATAACGTCATAATAAAGGGAAAAAATTGAAATTTCGCTAAATTTATTCGTTTTATTTGTTTTTTCGATCATATCTTGATAAAATGACAAAAATTGAGTCAAAATAGAGGAGAAAAATTGAAATTTCAGTGAAATTATTCGTTTTCTTTATGTTTTTCGATCAAATCTCGATAAAATGACGAAAATAAGGTCAAAATAGAGGAGAGAAATTGAAATTTTGGTGAAAGTATCCGTTTTATTTGTGTTTTTCGATCCTATCTGGATAAAATGATGAAAATAAAGTCAAAATTGAGGAAAAAAATTGAAATTTCGCTAAAATTATCCGTTTTCTTCGTTTTTTTTCGATTATATCTGGAATAAATGACGAAAAAAGGGGAAAATAGAGTAACAAGATAGATATTTCAATGTAATTTTTCGTTTTCTTAATTTTTTTCGATCCTATCTGGATAAAATGACCAAATTAACGTCATAATAAAGGGAAAAAATTGAAATTTTGCTAAATTTATCTATTTCATTTGTTTTTTTCGATCATATCTTGATAAAATGACAAAAATTGGGTCAAAGTAGAGGAAAAAAAACTGAAATTTCGCTAAAATTATCCGTTTTCAACGTTTTTTTTATCATTTCTGGATGAAATTACAAAAATAAGGTCAAAATAGAGGAGAAAAATTGAAATTCGGGGAGATTATCCGTTTTCTTTGTTTTTTTTTCGATCATATCTTGATAAAATTACGAAAATAAGCTCTAAATAGAGGAAAAATATTAAAATTTCGCTAAAATTATCCGTTTTCTTTGTTTTAGGTTGACCCTTTCTGGATAAAATTACCAAACTAACGTCATAATAAAGGGAAAAAATTGAAATTTCGCTAAATTTATTCGTTTTCTACGTTATTTTTTGATCATTTCTGGATGAAATTACAAAAATAAGGTCAAAATAGAGGAGAACAATTAAAATTTCAGTGAAATTATCCGATTTCTTTATTTTTTTCGATCTTATTTGGATAAAATGACGAAAATAAGTTCAAAATAGAGGAGAGAAATTGAAATTTTCGTGAAATTTTCCGTTTTATTTGTGTTTTTCGATCCCTCTGGATAAAATGATGAAAATAAGGTCAAAATATAGGAAAAAAATTGAAATTTCGCCAAAATTATAAGTTTTCTTCGTTTTTTTTTCCATCATATCTCTATAAAATGACAAAAATTGGGTCAATATAGAGGAAAAAAATTGAAATTTCGCTAAAATTATCCGTTTTCTACGTTATTTTTTGATCATTTCTGGATTAAATTACAAAAATAAGATCAAAATAGAGGAGAAAAATTGAAATTTCAGCGAAATTATTCGTTTTCTTTATTTTTTTCGATCATATCTGGATAGAATGACGAAAATAAGGACAAAATAGTGGAGAGAAATTGAAATTTTGGTGAAATTATCCGTTTTATTTGTGTTTTTCGATCATATCTGGATAAAATGATGAAAATAAAGTCGAAATTGAGGAAAAAAATTGAAATTTCGCTAAAATTATCCGTTTTCTTCGTTTTTTTTCGATCATATCTGGAATAAATGACGAAAAAAGGGCAATATAGAGTAACAAAATAGAAATTTCAATGAAATTATTCGTTTTCTTAATTTTTTTCGATCCTATCTGGATAAAATGAACAAAATAACGTCATAATAAAAGGAAAAAATTGAAATTTTGCTAAATTTAACCGTTTCATTTGTTTTTTTCGATCATATCTTGATAAAATGACAAAAATTGGCTCAAAGTAGAGGAAAAAAACTGAAATTTCGCTTAAATTATCCGTTTTCAACGTTTTTTTTATCATTTCTGGATGAAATTACAAAAATAGGGTCAAAATAGAGGAAAAAAATTGAAATTCGGTGAGATTATCCGTTTTCTTTGTTTTTTTTTCGATCATATCTCTATAAAATGACAAAAATTGGGTCAATATAGAGGAAAAAAATTGAAATTTCGCTAAAATTATCCGTTTTCTACGTTATTTTTTGATCATTTCTGGATTAAATTACAAAAATAAGATCAAAATAGAGGAGAAAAATTGAAATTTCAGCGAAATTATTCGTTTTCTTTATTTTTTTCGATCATATCTGGATAGAATGACGAAAATAAGGACAAAATAGTGGAGAGAAATTGAAATTTTGGTGAAATTATCCGTTTTATTTGTGTTTTTCGATCATATCTGGATAAAATGATGAAAATAAAGTCGAAATTGAGGAAAAAAATTGAAATTTCGCTAAAATTATCCGTTTTCTTCGTTTTTTTTCGATCATATCTGGAATAAATGACGAAAAAAGGGCAATATAGAGTAACAAAATAGAAATTTCAATGAAATTATTCGTTTTCTTAATTTTTTTCGATCCTATCTGGATAAAATGAACAAAATAACGTCATAATAAAAGGAAAAAATTGAAATTTTGCTAAATTTAACCGTTTCATTTGTTTTTTTCGATCATATCTTGATAAAATGACAAAAATTGGCTCAAAGTAGAGGAAAAAAACTGAAATTTCGCTTAAATTATCCGTTTTCAACGTTTTTTTTATCATTTCTGGATGAAATTACAAAAATAGGGTCAAAATAGAGGAAAAAAATTGAAATTCGGTGAGATTATCCGTTTTCTTTGTTTTTTTTTCGATCATATCTGGATAAAATTACGAAAATAAGCTCAGAATAGAGGAAAAAAATTGAAATTTCGCTAAAAGTATCCGTTTTCTTAGTTTTAGGTTGACCCATTTTGGATAAAATTACCAAAATAACGTCATATTAAAGGGAAAAAATTGAAATTTCGGTAAATTTATTCGTTAGATTTGTTTTTTCGATCATACCTTGATAAAATGGAAAAAATTGAGTCAAAATAGAGGAGAAAAATTGAAATTTCCGTGAAATTATTTGATTTCTTAATTTTTTTCGATCCTATCTGGATAAAAGGAACAAAATAACGTCATAATAAAGGGAAAAAATTGAAATTTTGCTAAATTTAACCGTTTCATTTGTTTTTTTCGATCATATCTTGATAAAATGACAAAAATTGGCTCAAAGTAGAGGAAAAAAACTGATATTTCGCTTAAATTATCCGTTTTCAACGTTTTTTTTATCATTTCGGGATGAAATTACAAAAATAGGGTCAAAATAGAGGAGAAAAATTGAAATTCGGTGAGATTATCCGTTTTCTTTGTTTTTTTTTCGATCATATCTGGATAAAATTACGAAAATAAGCTCAGAATAGAGGAAAAAAATTGATATTTCGCTAAAAGTATCCGTTTTCTTAGTTTTAGGTTGACCCATTCTGGATAAAATTACCAAAATAACATCATATTAAAGGGAAAAAATTGAAATTTCGCTAAATTTATTCGTAAGATTTGTTTTTTCGATCATACCTTGATTAAATGGCAAAAATTGAGTCAAAAAAGAGGAGAAAAATTGAAATTTCAGTGAAATTATTTGATTTCTTTATTTTTTTCGATCATATTTGGATAAAAAGACGAAAATGAGGTCAAAATAGAGGAGAAAAATTGAAATTTCAGTGAAATTATTCGTTTTCTTTATGTTTTTCGATCATATCTGGATAAAATGACGAAAATAAGGTCAAAATAGAGGAGAGAAATTGAAATTTTGGTGAAAGTATCCGTTTTATTTGTGTTTTTCGATCCTATCTGGATAAAATGATGAAAATGAAGTCGAAATTGAGGAAAAAAATTGAAATTTCGCTAAAATTATCCGTTTTCTTCGTTTTTTTTCGATCATATCTGGAATAAATGACGAAAAAAGGGGAAAATAGAGTAACAAAATAGAAATTTCATTATAATAATTATATTAATAACGTCATAATAAAGGGAAAAAATTGAAATTTTGCTGAATTTATCCGTTTTATTTGTTTTTTTCGATCTTATCTTGATAAAATGACAAAAATTGGGTCAAAGTAGAGGAAAAAATTGAAATTTCGCTAAAATTATCGGTTTTCTTCGTTTTCTTTTAACCATTTCTGGATGAAATTACAAAAATAAGGTCAAAATAGAGGAGAAAAATTGAAATTTCAGTGAAATATTTCGATTTCTTTCTTTTTTCGATCTAATTTGGATACAATGACGAATTTTATGTCGATATAGAGTAAAAAAATTGATATTTCGGTGATTTTATCTGTTTTCTTTGTTTTTCTGATCATATCTGGATAGAAATACGAAAATAAGGTCAAAATAGAGGCAAAAATTGAAATTTCGTTAAAATTCTCAGTTTTCTTTGTATTCCTTCGATCATATCTGGAATAAATGACGAAAATAAGATCAAAATAAAGGAAAAAATGGAAATTTCAATGAAATTATCCGTTTTCTTTGTTTTTTTCGATCCTATCTGGATAGAAAGACGAAAAATGTCAAAATAGAGGAATAAAATTTATATTTCATTGAAAGTATTCGTTTTCTGTATTTTTTCCGATCCTATCTGGATGAAATGACGAAATAATATCAAAATAGAGGAATAAAATTTATATTTCATTGAAAGTATTCGTTTTCTTTATTTTTTCTGATCCTATCTGGATGAAATTACGAAAATAAGGTCAAAATAGAGGAAAAAAATTGAAATTTCGCTAAAATTATCCGTTTTCTTTGTTTTAGGTGACCCTTTCTGGATAAAATTACCAAAATAACGTCATAATAAAGGAAACAAATTGAAATTTCGCTAAGTTTTTCCGTTTTATTTGTTTTTTTCGATCATATCTTGATAAAATGACAAAAATTGGGTCAAAATAGAGGAAAAAAATTGAAATTTCGCTAAAATTATCCGTTTTCTACTTTATTCTTTGATCGTTTCTGGATGAAATTACAAAAATAAGGTCTAAATAGAGGAGAAAAATTGAAATTTCATTGAAATTATCCGTTTTCTTGGTTTTTTTTTCGATCATTTCTGGATGAAATTACAAAAATAAGGTCAAAATTGAGGAGAAAAATTGAAATTTCAGTAAAATTATTCGTTTTTTTTATTTTTTTCGATCATATCTGGATAAAATGACGAAAATAAGGACAAAATAGTAGAAATAAGGAGAAAAATTGAAATTCGGTGAGATTATCCGTTTTCTTTGTTTTTTTTTCGATCATATCTGGATAAAATTACGAAAATAAGCTCAGAATAGAGGAAAAAAATTGAAATTTCGCTAAAATTATCCGTTTTCTTTGTTTTAGGTGACCCTTTCTGGATAAAATTACCAAAATAACATCATAATATAGGGAAAAAATTGAAATTTCGCTAAATTTATTCGTTAGATTTGTTTTTTCGATCATACCTTGATAAAATGGCAAAAATTGAGTCAAAATAGAGGAGAAAAATTGAAATTTCAGTGAAATTATTTGATTTCTTTATTTTTTTCGATCATATTTGCATAAAAAGACGAAAATGAGGTCAAAATAGAGGAGAAAAATTGAAATTTCAGTGAAATTATTCGTTTTCTTTATGTTTTTCGATTATATCTGGATAAAATGAGCAAAATAAGGTCAAAATAGTGGAGAGAAATTGAAATTTTGGTGAAAGTATCCGTTTTATTTGTGTTTTTCGATCATATCTTGATAAAATGACAAAAATTGGGTCAAAATAGAGGAAAAAAATTGAAATTTCGCTAAAATTATCCGTTTTCTACTTTATTCTTTGATCGTTTCTGGATGAAATTACAAAAATAAGGTCTAAATAGAGGAGAAAAATTGAAATTTCATTGAAATTATCCGTTTTCTTGGTTTTTTTTCGATCATTTCTGGATGAAATTACAAAAATAAGGTCAAAATTGAGGAGAAAAATTGAAATTTCAGTAAAATTATTCGTTTTTTTTATTTTTTTCGATCATATCTGGATAAAATGACGAAAATAAGGACAAAATAGTAGAAATAAGGAGAAAAATTGAAATTCGGTGAGATTATCCGTTTTCTTTGTTTTTTTTTCGATCATATCTGGATAAAATTACGAAAATAAGCTCAGAATAGAGGAAAAAAATTAAAATTTCGCTAAAATTATCCGTTTTCATTGTTTTAGGTGACCCTTTCTGGATAAAATTACCAAAATAACATCATAATATAGGGAAAAAATTGAAATTTCGCTAAATTTATTCGTTAGATTTGTTTTTTCGATCATACCTTGATAAAATAGCAAAAATTGAGTCAAAATAGAGGAGGAAAATTGAAATTTCAGTGAAATTATTTGATTTCTTTATTTTTTTCGATCATATTTGCATAAAAAGACGAAAATGAGGTCAAAATAGAGGAGAAAATTTGAAATTTCAGTGAAATTATTCGTTTTCTTTATGTTTTTCGATTATATCTGGATAAAATGACGAAAATAAGGTCAAAATAGTGGAGAGAAATTGAAATTTTGGTGAAAGTATCCGTTTTATTTTTGTTTTTCGAACCTATCTGGATAAAATGATGAAAATAAAGTCAAAATTGAGGAAAAAAATTGAAATTTCGCTAAAATTATCCGTTTTCTTCGTTTTTTTTTCGATTATATCTGGAATAAATGACGAAAAAAGGGGAAAATAGAGTAACAAAATAGAAATTTCAGTGAAATTATTCGTTTTCTTTATGTTTTTCGATCCTATCTGGATAAAATGCCCAAAATAACGTCATAATAATGGGAAAAAATTGAAATTTTGCTAAATTTATCCGTTTCATTTGTTTTTTTCGATCATATCTTGATAAAATGACAAAAATTGGGTAAAAATAGAGGAAAAAAACTGAAATTTCGCTAAAATTATCCGTTTTCAACGTTTTTATTATGATTTCTGGATGAAATTACAAAAATAAGGTCAAAATAGAGGAGAAAAATTGAAATTCGGAGAGATTATCCGTTTTCTTTGTTTTTTTTCGATCATATCTCGATAAAATTACGAAAATAAGCTCTTAATAGAGGAAAAAAATGGAAATTTCGCTAAAATTATCCGTTTTCTTTGTTTTAGGTTGACCCTTTCTGGATAAAATTACAAAACTAACGTCATAATAAAGTGAAAAAATTAAAATTTCGCTAAATTTATTCGTTTTATTTGTTTTTTTCGATCATATCTTGATAAAATGACAAAAATTGAGTCAAAATTGAGAAAAAAAATTGAAATTTCGCTAAAATTATCCGTTTTCTAAGTTATTTTTTGATCATTTCTGGATGAAATTACAAAAATAAGGTCAAAATAGAGGAGAAAAATTGAAATTTCAGTGAAATTATCCGATTTCTTTATTTTTTTCGATCTTATTTGGATAAAATGACAAAAATAAGTTCAAAATAGAGGAGAGAAATTGAAATTTTCGTGAAATTATCCGTTTTATTTGTATTTTTCGATCCCTCTGGATAAAATGATGAAAATAAAGTAAAAATTGAGGAAAAAAATTGAAATTTCGTTGAAATCATCCGTTTTCGTTTTTTATTTTCGATCAAATCTGGATATATTGACAAAAATAAGGTCAAAATATAGGAAAAAAATTGAAATATCGCTAAAATTATCCGTTTTCTTCGTTTTTTTTCGATCGTATCTGGAATAAATGACGAAAAAAGGTCAAAATAGAGGAAAAAAAATTAAATTTCAGTGAAATTATTTGATTTCTTTATTTTTTTCGATCATATTTGGATAAAAAGACGAAAATGAGGTCAAAATAGAGGAGAAAAATTGAAATTTCAGTGAAATTATTCGTTTTCTTTATGTTTTTCGATTATATCTGGATAAAATGACGAAAATAAGGTCAAAATAGAGGAGAGAAATTGAAATTTTGGTGAAAGTATCCGTTTTATTGCTGTTTTTCGATCCTATCTGGATAAAATGATGAAAATAAAGTCAATATTGAGGAAAAAAATTGAAATTTCGCTAAAATTATCCGTGTTCTTCGTTTTTTTTCGATTATATCTGGAATAAATGACGAAAAAAGGGGAAAATAGAGTAACAAAATAGAAATTTCAATGAAATTTTTCGTTTTCTTAATTTTTTTCGATCCTATCTGGATAAAATGACCAAAATAACGTCATAATAATGGGAAAAAATTGAAATTTTGCTAAATTTATCCGTTTCATTTGTTTTTTTCGATCATATCTTGATAAAATGACAAAAATTGGGTCAAAATAAGGAAAAAAACTGAAATTTCGCTAAAATTATCTCTTTTCAACGTTTTTATTATGATTTCTGGATGAAATTACAAAAATAAGGTCAAAATAAAGGAGAAAAATTGAAATTCGGAGAGATTATCCGTTTTCTTTGTTTTTTTTTTTCGATCATATCTGGATAAAATTACGAAAATAAGCTCTTAATAGAGGAAAAAAATTGAAATTTCGCTAAAATTATCCGTTTTCTTCGTTTTTTTTCGATCATATCTGGAATAAATGACGAAAAAAGGTCAAAATAGAGGAGAAAAATTGAAATTTCAGTGAAATTATTCGATTTCTTTCTTTTTTCGATCTAATTTGGATACAATGACGAATTTTATGTCGATATAGAGTAAAAAAATTGATATTTCGGTGATTTTATCTGTTTTCTTTGTTTTTCTGATCATATCTGGATAGAAATACGAAAATAAGGTCAAAATAGAGGCAAAAATTGAAATTTCGTTAAAATTCTCAGTTTTCTTTGTTTTCCTTCGATCATATCTGGAATAAATGATGAAAATAAGATCAAAATAAAGGAAAACATGGAAATTTCAATTAAATTATCCGTTTTCTTTGTTTTTTTCGATCCTATCTGGATAAAAAGACGAAAAAATGTCAAAATAGGGGAATGAAATTTATATTTCATTGAAAGTATTCGTTTTCTTTATTTTTTCCGATCCTATCTGGATGAAATGACGAAAATAAGGTCAAAATAGAGGAAAAAATTAAAATTTTGGTAAATTTTATTTGTTTTCTTTGTTATTTATCGATCATTTCTGGATAAAATGACGAACATTAGGTCAAAATAGAAAAAAAAATTGAAATTTTGGTGAAATTATCCGTTTTCTTAGTTTTTCACGTTCATTTCTGGATAAAATGACGAACATTAGGTCAAAATAGGGGAAAAAAATTGAAGTTTCGGTGAAAATATTCGTTTTCTTTGTTTGTTCCGATCGTATCTGGATAAAATGACAAAAACTAGGTCAAAAAAGAGGAAAAAATTAAAATCTCGGTGAAATTATCCGTTTTCTTAGTTTTTTACAATCATTTCTGGATAAAATGACGAACATTAGGTCAAAATAGGGGAAAAAAATTGAAGTTTCGGTGAAAATATTCGTTTTCTTTGTTTGTTCCGATCGCATCTGGATAAAATGACCAAAACAAGGTCAAAAAAGAGGACAAAAATTAAAATTTCGGTGAAATTATCCGTTTTCTTAGTTTTTTACAATCATTTCTGGATAAAATGACGAAAATTAGGTCAAAATAGAGGAAAAGATTGAAATTTTGGTGAAATTAGTTGGTATCATTGTTATTTTCGATCACATCTGCATAGAATTACGAAAATAAGGTCCAAATAGTGGAGAAAAATTGAAATTTTGGTGAAATTATCCGTTTTCTTAGTTTTTTACGATCATTTCTGAATTAAATGACGAAATAAGGTCGAAATAGGGGAAAAAAAATTGAAATTTTGGTGAAATTAGTCGTTATCATTGTTTTTTTCGATCATATCTGCATAGAATGACGAAAATAACGTCATAATAAAGGAAAAAAATTGAAATTTCGCTAAAATTATCGGTTTTCTACGTTATTTTTTGATCATTTCTGGATGAAATTACAAAAATAAGGTCAAAATAGAGGAGAAAAATTGAAATTTCAGTGAAATTTCAGTGAAATTATTTGATTTCTTTATTTTTTTCGATCATATTTGGATAAAAAGACGAAAATGAGGTCAAAATAGAGGAGAAAAATTGAAATTTCAGTGAAATTATTCGTTTTCTTTATGTTTTTCGATAATATCTGGATAAAATGACGAAAATAAGGTCAAAATAGAGGAGAGAAATTGAAATTTTGGTGAAAGTATCCGTTTTATTTGTGTTTTTCGTTCCTATCTGGATAAAATGATGAAAATAAAGTCAAAATTGAGGAAAAAATTGAAATTTCGCTAAAATTATCCGTTTTCTTCGTTTTTTTTCGATCATATCTGGAATAAATGACGAAAAAAGGGGAAAATAGAGTAACAAAATAGAAATTTCAATGAAATTATTCGTTTTCTTAATTTTTTTCGATCCTATCTGGATAAAATGACCAAAATAACGTCATAATAAAGGGAAAAAATTGAAATTTTGCTAAATTTATCCGTTTCATTTGTTTTTTTCGATCATATCTTGATAAAATGACAAAAATTGGGTCAAAATAGAGGAAAAAAACTGAAATTTCGCTAAAATTATCCGTTTTCAACGTTTTTTTTATCATTTCTGGATGAAATTACAAAAATAAGGTCAAAATAGAGGAGAAAATTGAAATTCGGAGAGATTATCCGTTTTCTTTGTTTTTTTTTCGATCATATCTGGATAAAATTACGAAAATAAGCTCAAAATAGTGGAAAAAAATTTGAAACACGCTGTCCACATTACTATCCTGGAGCCTTTGAGTCCTTCAATACGAGTACAAACTCGACTAAGTTTACTCGAAAAACTAGCAAAATAAATCCAAATTACGCAACATTTCATTGACATTCCCAGTTTTCGATGATTTTTTCGACCTATCCCGGGGAAATATTCGTTCTAGATCAATATTTTGATATTCCTCATTGAGTTCTTCAACACTAGTACAAACTCGACTGGATTTACCCGAAAAACAATAAAAATAAAGCCAAGAAACTCAAACTTTCGCTATAATTCTCAGTTTTCGATGATTTTTTCGAACGTTTCCGGAGAAATAGTAGTTTTAGCTCAATATTCTAATACATCTTATTGAGTTCTTCAAAACGAGTACAAACTCGACCAAGTTTACACGAAAAAGAAGCAAAACAAAGCAATTTCTCTAGTTTAGAATAATTAAATAGTTTAGAATAATTAAAATAATAATTAATTGGAATTAATTTCAGATATGTTAGATCTTTATTCTTACATTAGTTTAATCTTTGTCTTAACCTTATTTCTGAGTATTTCACAGATTTGAAATTTTACATCCCTTAACTCAAATTTTCATGATTTAAATAAATAAATGATGTATTAGTGAAACAAGATTATCAAACAAACCACCTGTTGCTTTCATGCCAAGAGATATCTAATACAAAAAGTAAATATGGAAAAAGTTTGTGTTATACCAATGGATGATATATTTGATATATTCCAATTATATTTAGACTCTAATATAATATCAGTTCAAAATAATTGTGGAAATATTGCATGATATATTTATTTATTTAAGCTGAAAGAATTAAGTACGAGCATATGTAGTAACACAATTAGAGGAGCTTCAGACATTTCAGGTCTTATAGAGAAAACAGCATCAAAATAAAATTAAAATTATGGCAAATTATAAAATCATGCATGGAAATTAATAATCAAAAATGTATTATATTTACTTCTATTACTTATATAATAATTACCACTTAGAGAGTTCTCCACTGTGCATGAACTCACTCACTCATGAAAAGTCTCTCATCATTTTGCCAATGGGCTATTGTTTATATAATTAGTATTTTTCAAATTTTGATGGTGTATGTATTGTGGGTTTCTTTACTGGAGAGACAAAAAGTTATTTGGTGTAGCATTTTAGAAGCAGGTATGAAATTATTTATTAACTTGCCTAAGTATAAATATCTGCTTGACTTCATCAATCGGATAAGGTACATTTCATCAAATTTTCATAAATTTTTCAGCTTGAGAATTCAGGAGATCCTCTAGATTTCAAAAATCCTCAACGACTGTCATATTGGACTTGTGTCTATTTCCTTATTGTCACCATATCCACTGTGGGCTACGGCGATGTGTACTGTCAGACCTTCCTTGGAAGAACCTTTCTTGTGTTCTTCCTGCTCGTTGGATTGGTAACTCCTGCCACAAAATCTGGTTTAATTTAAATATTCAATCATGCCATTGAATTCTGAGTGAACTGCCATTTTATTAAAATGTCATCTTATGTATTTTGAAGAATTATCAGGCCTATGCACAACAAAGGCATTGTGTTGTTGAAATCCATATAAATATTCTGTTTGTTTTCACATTTTGATGTAAATTAAATAACTAGTCAAAGACATCTTGGTCTGTCACTATTCATTTGGCATTTAATATGAACTATTGAATAATTCATTTGTCACTTTGATCAAGTTCATTACAAATTATATTGCTGAATGCAATTGGGAGACAATATGTTTTAACTTAACTTAAGCTACTCGTAAGCTACTTGAAACACTCAATTTTGAAGCAATTTGTAGTTATTGCACCATCTTCTCCTTTTACGAAGAACAGATTTGTTGGAAATTGATTTTTTTAATATTTAGGTATGATCCAAGCACATCAATTAAACTTCTGCGAGAATCACGTTTGGGCGTTGACGAATGAAATACGAAGGCGGATAGTATTATTTCTCAGCAAAGTAGAAAATCTATGGAAATAGTGAGATGTGCTTTGAACGGCAGTGGGAACAGATTAGCTCAACATTTCGCAACAGTATTCATCTTGTCTGGTTTGGTAAAAATAGGACGTGTGAAATAAGGTGGGAATCGTGAGAAGAGACAACGAGGGCCGATTTTGGCCATTAGTTTAGTTTTTTAATTGACATGTAACATTCACAATAATTTCAGATATTGCACTGAAGTGAATAGATGTCCCATCAGATACAAAAACAGTACAGTAGTAAAATACATTACTGATTACATATACCAATGTAAAATTATTAACCCTCCAAGGCCGGAATGATTTTTGGTAATTAATTTAAATTTCTTACGTATTTCGCTTTGTGATTGTTTGTAAACAATACCCATAAAATATTATACATAAACAACACATAAAACCAGCCAAACAAATACAAAACTGCAACATTGACATCGAGCTCTCCTATTCTGTGATACAAAATGAAATAATAGTAGGTGTCGGATGATGCCATCCGTAGTCCGTGGAGGGTTAATATTACAATTATGTACACCATATTAAAAAATAAATATAAATATGCATACATATATATTTACATACTTACATATAAAAATGCATAATTTTTCTCAAAGGAAGAAAAGAAACACCAACTTGGTAAGGAAATTCTATTGTGCACTTTACTGTTCAAGGGATTGAATTTGGATCCGCACAAATTCTGTATTTGATTCAAGAATCCGTAATCCCATACTTTTCCGTTTTCATATAGGCTAACACATTGAGTATATTTTTAGATAAAATATTTTGAGTGATCTGGCATCAAACCGAGGATTGTTTTGGAAAAGGTTGGAATAGTTTCAAAAAGTGTGTGAATGTATCCGCAATCATTCATCCGCAGAATCATTCATTTTAAGAAGGCTTAAGGATGGTAAAGATTGTTTAGTATGAAACTGAAGGTAAACAGATTTATTGCAATTCAGAGCCAAACAATTTATTTTACACCAGTTCACAGCACCAGCAGTACACCAGCTTAATTAAGCTACACAATACATACTCATTTACATATTCCAAGAAGAAAACCTTAAATTAAACAGTATTTCTGTCTACTCATAATTATGATCTCTTCTGTTTTTTTTACGTTAAACTATAAAAAAATCAAGGTAAATATAAAAGAGATATAGTTGACAACCTTGTTAGCTCAACACCAGATAACATACAATATCATATAATTGAAATTAATGAGTTCAATAATCGTATGAATGGAGACACTTAATAATTACACATATGATAAAACTGAGACCTGAACTTATTTAGTCACTGCTTTGACCTGAAGGTAAATGCATGCAAGGGACACCTTAACACAGATTCCTCAGTATCATTATTAATGCTATATATGTAAAGAATTATTATATTTAATAGTTTTTGTCTCTATTTTGTATTTTTAAGTGAATATATTTTATCCTGACCTTAAATTATGGGTACTTATTTTATATAAAAATAAATTAATATTTATTTAATATATTCATGTGTTTCTCTGAGACATTGTTACCAGTATGATATAAATAAGATTATTACTGATCTGAATCTTATGAAAATAATACATCCAGCATAAATATGCCTTTTTCTCATCAAATAAATTGCCAATAGGACCATTGCCATAAATGTGTATTTATAATTTTCTATTTTATTTAAAGTCAAATTATATTACTTCCAATTTAATTTGTTAATACCTATATTATTACATAAAATATAATCAGTATATTTGTAAGAAAAACTATTTATCTTTGCATACTTTTGCTGTAACATAATAGCAAACAGTCAAATTATACTCTACATAAGTCAAGAATTATAGAATAATATCAGGTCTAATTACGTTTTTAAATAGGAATTTTTTATTTAGAAATTGTAGTGTTATGGATTCTAATGATTTCTCTTGTTAATTATTATGTTATGCTGAACTAAAATAATATGCCTTGAGTTGATAAACAATTCAAGCTGAAAATCTTTATTTTCATTTACGACTGATGATTTCTTTAAATAAAATATTATATAACTTATACCTGATTTCACTGCTGTATTTTTAATGAGCTGCCAGGACCAAGTAAAACATTCGTTTAAATAATATTTCAGTCGAAATTGTGTTTAATGTAAATGGTAATGACATTATAAAACACAATCCTACTAAGTAATATTCATCCTCTTGTCGTTGCCTAAATACATGTGATGAGGAGAAAACTTTCTTAAAGATGTATGTACATTTTAGCTGATAACATTTCTCCAGCAGCATTTCTTATGCTGAAGGAAATAATTTTTCCCCCTATTAATCAGATATGTTCATGTATCTAATACCTTTAGTATACTTTTTAAAAGGAGGGATGCTGAAAAACATGCTATGTGAATATTGGTTATCTCTTTATATCTCATAATCGTTAAATACCTTGTCGCTATAGTTACTTTTAGCTGAATTGCACTTACAAATCACATACCTTTGTCACAGCTATGTAGCTACCATTTTTGTCCACATGAATGAACCTTAAACTGACTCATTCTGGTCCTATTTGCTTAAAACCATTGTGGTCAACACTAATGCATTGTTATGTCCAAAACCTTCATAGGCACACCATATTTAGTGACCACTTTTCCCTGCATCAATAAGCTTGGTAAAAATGACTATTTACTCTATTGTCAGCACTTTAACACATTTAATGTAAGGTTGATACTTTTTGAATTGGAAATCAATATAATCGAGTTGTAAAGTGATAGCAATAGGCATAAAATATTTAAAGAAACCTATATTTTTAAAAATTTTGAAACTTTGTTGACAACGGTAAAAATTTTAACTGTATCTGTTGCCTCCTATTAATAATAGATGTCAGATGTTTCAATTTCAGAAAATAGTATGTTAGTTTTAAACAGTTTTAGTTTTTAACTTGTGTTCCTTGTGTATGCAAAGGAGCATAACCTCAAACTCATACATAATTGTATTTTGTAACATTCATTATGATTATTTTCAATGTTTAAATAAGGATTTCAGTTTTTGAGTCCAAGAATGACTTTCAAAAATTTGGCTCCTCAGCATCTTGAGACTTGCTATTCATTAAAAATTTCAGTTTAAAAATAGATATTTTTGTTTTATTTATAATTTGTGAATTATCTTCCGTCTAATTTATCAATTTAATGTTGAATTATTATATATAAAATAATTTATTTGTTTAAGATCCTAAAATAATTATATCATTCAACCTACCTTTACTGTTTAGCATTTTAATCAAGGGAATCTTTCAAACACTTGAAAACATCATGCAGTGACTCATTAATCAAGCATATCAATTCTAAATTCAAGTTAGTTTTATTTGGTAATTTTGTAACATCCTCTTGGTGCCTTTCCTTTTTGAACTTGCATGAAATGTTTAGATTTTCTTATGAAAGATATTTCCCTTCTTCCTATTGTTTTAATTGTTAAGTTCATGAATAACTGATGGGTAAGTACTTGTTGCTGTTCAATTTTGTTTGTTGTAGTAATTCACTGAATAGTCTGAGCATGCCTTCAATTGCTGCTTGTAAATCTAGACGAGTTGCCAGTGGATGTCAAACAACTCCTCGAAGAATTTGGAGAGCTGCTTGAAGACAAGCTGGGGCAAATCAAGGGACACCAAGCAATGCTGCATCTAAGGTCGGATGCGAAACCACGAGCGTTTGCAGCAAGAAGAGTGCCGTTTGCGTTTAAGAAGCCAGTCGAAGCAGAGTTGTGACGATTGGAAGCAGCGGGAATCATTGAAAAGGTTGATCCAGCAACAACACCTATCGAGTGAGCAACGCCAACTGTCAATTTAAGGGAAATGGAGCTGTTAGGATCTGTGGAGATTTTCGAGTCACGCTCAACCCAAACCTTATTCCAGATCAACATCCAATGTCCACATTCGAAGAGTTAACAGCAAAAATTGCAGAGGGTGAAGAATTCACTGTCATGGACCTGAAGGATGCGTATTTACAAGTCGAAGTGGCGGAGAAATGCCAGAAGTACCTGATCATCGCCTCCCATTTGGGGTATTTTCGATATAAAAGGTTGCAATTTGGAGTGTCAGCCAGTCTGCTCATTTTCCAGAGATACATGGATGAGCTGCTGCAGGGGATCAACTGCACTGGTACACTGCTAGATGACATCATCGTCACTGGTCAGACGTGACAAGAACACCTGCGAAATCTACGGGAAGTCTTCAAACAACTCAAGCAGGCAGGTTTGCGGCTGAAACAGACAAAGTGTCGGTTTTTACAGAAATCGGCCAATTACTTGGGCCATCGCATTGACCAGCATGGAATACATCCGACGGAGGAAAAGGTGGAGGCTATTAAGAAGACGCCAACACCAAGAAATGTCAAGGAACTACGAGCATTTCTGGGGTCCATCAACTTCCACGAGAGGTTCATCCCACAGCTTCATGCTTGTTGTGCGGACTTGCATCAACTTACCAGCATACGCCGAAAGTGGGAATGGACGAAAGTACATGAGGAGGTCTTCAAGAAAGCAAAGGATTTGCTTTCAAGCCAAGCAACGGTGGTTCCCTATGATGAGACTAGACCGTTGGTACTGGCATGTGATGCTTCCGAACGTGGAGTGGGGGCAGTCTTATTCCAGACGATGGCTGCTGGTCTAGATCGGCCTATCGCCTATGCATCACGTACGTTGACCGACGCGAAACGTCGTTATGCTACTATTGATCGAGAGGCACTGGCCATTTTATTTGGAGTTGGAAAGTTCCACAACTACTTGTGGGGGCGACCATTTACGCTCAAGACGGACCATAAGCCATTGGAACATATCTTTGGAGTAAACCGGGATCTGCCAAAGGTCACAAGCAATCGATTGCAACGTTGGGCCTTGTATTTGAATGAGTATAATTACAAGGTGGAATACCAACCAGGGGAGGAGAACCAATGTGCGGACGCTTTATCCCAACTGCCAATGCCCACCACAACAAGATCATCAAAGAAAGTAATTTTGTGAATCTGCTCATGGAAAATAAGGTTGAGGATTTGGCACTGTCGACCAAGAGGTTGAAGCAAGCAACAGACAGGGACCCGATATTGTCCAAAATCAAACAATTTGTGGACCTAGGATGGCTGAGTTGAAGCCCTACTACCAACGAAGAGAAGAAATCTCGGTAGAAGAAGGGATCATATTTTTGGGAAATCGCATGGTGATACCTATAGCTAAACGAAGAGGCATGTTGACAGCACTTCACGAAGGGCATCCAGGAATTGCAGCAATGAGAAGTTTGGCACGGTTCTATGCATGGTGGCCGAAGATGGATCAGGACATTAACGACTGGGTTAAGAGATGTCAGGCATGCCAAGAGAATCGAGGTCATGAACCCGAAGTACCGCTATATTCATGGAATATCTTTGAGCGGCCATGGGAACGAGTCCATGTAGACTTTGCAGGCCCTTTTCAAGAGAAACAATGGCTAATTTTGGTTGATGCAAACTCAAAATGGGTTGAAGTTGTGCCAATGAAGGATATCACCAGTCTACAGCTGATAAAGGAACTTCGACAACTTTTTGCCAGGGTTCCACGACAGCTAGTATCTGATAATGGGACAAGCTTTACCTCAGAGGAGTTCCGCAATTTCTGCGAATTCAATGGGGTGAAACATATTTGCACAACACCTTATCATCCAAAAACCAATCGCTGAGCGATTTGTACGAACATTTAAACAACGATTCCTGTCTTCCCAGTATGATGCAGGTGATCATGAATTGAGGCTACAGCGATTTTTGCTTTCATATCGCAATACACCACATGCAACAACAGAAAAAGCACCAGCCGAATTATTCTTGGGCCATCGTCTTCCAACAAGGTGGGGTCGCTTGAAGCCAGACCCAAGGAACAAAATGGAGACCGAGCTGTGGAATCAGAAGACGTGTCATGATAAAAATGTTAAGAGAATGTTCGTTCAGCCAAGGGGATGAAGTATGGGTGCAAAACGAATTCGAACCTGGTTGGCGTCCTGGTGTGGTAGCGAAGAGAACAGGAGAGCTTTCTTACAAAGTCTTCCTTGGTGGCCAGATTAAAAGGAAACATCCGGATCAACTACGCTGCAGGTTAGGAGCAATGGATGACAAAGCAGCACCGACAGTAGTGGATCAGCAACAGAGGGTTGAGGTGCGAGAATCACAGCTGCTAGAACAAAAACTGGAAACACAAATGCCAAGAGAACTGGAGGTTCAAACTCAGATGCCAATGGAACAACAGAACGAGGAGGAGCAGGCCACATCCACAACAGATGAGACAAATCAAGGGCCGCAACCCACACCAATCGAGCTGGGCATGCAGGATCCAGTGTTGCGGAGGTCAATCAGACCAAGACGACCACCCAAGCGATATAATTCTGAATAGCGAATGAATTAACTGAAAATCACTAGATGTGATAAAAAAAATGATTTTTGATCAAAAAGGGGTTTGGAGATATATAGGATATTGGCGTTGTCATGTTTTAAAGTTGTTTATTAGTTATGATTGTTGTGTGATAAATAAATGGATTTGTTCTTGGACGTCTAATCTATTTCTCGGTATTGAAATGATCGGAATACGAAGTAATATTTAGGAAATAGTATAAATATTACTTGAGTTAATAATTATAATATTATACGGGAGTATAATATTACAGTAAGGAAATTCTATTGTGCACTTTACTGTTCAAGTGATTGAATTCGGATTCGCACAAATTCTGTATTTGATTCAAGAATCCGTAATCCCATATTTTTCCTTTTTCATATAGGCTAAGACATTGATTCGACGACGAAATTCTAAAAATTCTTCTGCCATCGTATTTGATGGAGGATTTTCCGATGCACGAACGAGTGGTTTTATATGGTTTCTGTCAGATGGCATAACAATCTTGGCGTAAAATGACTGACTTTTATTAAAAATTCGGACCTTCTTCCACTTATTCCGAAAATATGAATTTCATTGGTTCAGTATGAATAGATAAAATATTCTAGAATATGAAATTCTGCAGATTTAGGACATCGGTCAACATTTTGTTTAATTAGTTAAAATTTAAACAAATTACGAGGTAAAACATCCTATCAGTAGTTGCACAATGGTCAAATTTAGAAGTTATGTAAAATTCAGGTCTTCAAGAAACATAGAAGTATTTAATTACGAATTTTAAAAGTAGGTGGTCAAATGACCACCTCCCGTCCTTCTAGGTAGGCCGAAACTCCCGTCCTCCTAGTGTTAAAATCAGAATCATTCAGATCTTTCGTATCTGAACTGAATTTTCATCATATAAGGCCTTTTCTTTTCCTTGCACTCCTGTTATATTTTTTTAAACATTCATCTATTCCTTTTGTTCATTAATTTATTTCTTCTGGATATGAGAGGCAATTCTTTATATTTTCTGCACAACTTTAGACTTGTGCTTTAAATGTGACATTAGACATGTGCTTTAAATGTATTTTTTATATATTTGATATAATTTTCGGTCATGAGCATATAAATTTTAGTGATTTTCAATGTGAGAGATGCTCCTGTATCTTCCAATTTTTTTCTCCCACTAGCATAAAGTAATTGATTGAGAATTTCATAATTCTTAATTAAATTGCATTTTCAGATTATATTATTCATAACTATGCCATTTTGTGCATAAATATATTATTTAATACATTATACAAAATTTCTTTGTATACATTCAAACCAATATTTCTGATATGCAATGTTTCTACAAGTATTTGAGACATTCTTAGCAAACACGAATAAAATTCATCTCTGATCAAGGGAAAGCTTACATATCACCAACATTAGTGATTGTAATGTTATTCTAGATAGCAAAAACCATTATTAGATTATAAAGCCCCCTAAAATCACACTGGTTTACATAATGAAACTTTTTTCTGCCACACAAAGTAATATGCCTGATGCTAATTAGACAATATATGCTTTATTTTAAATGTGTAAATGATTTTTGGTCATCAGCCTCAGATTTTCCAGGAAATCTGGAAAAACCCACAAATTATTCATTTTTCAATATATGTCAGTCGTTAGTAGAAAATAATGCACTGATCCTATTCTAAATTTTGCGCAACAATAAATCGAAAACCCAGATACTGACCATGATTTCAGCTGAGAAAGTCAATGCAATTTTTTCCTCCCTTCAGGGTCAACAATAAATCGAAAACCCAGATACTGACCATGATTTCAGCTGAGAAAGTCAATGCAATTTTTTCCTCCCTTCAGGGTCAGGGTATTTCACGAACAAACGAAAATACTTGAGCGACAAATAAAGACTGACTCCCTCTACCAGGATCTTCAGCACCTTGTGCACCCGTTCTTTCTGCATTCCTTTGAGAAATCACAAATTTTGCAATGACTTGAGTCATGTTTGGTTGGCCATAGATCTTCTCCTTGCTCCCTTAAGTCAGGGTCCTCCAGCTAGGGCCCTTCAAAATCCATTAACTACATGAATTACTCAGCACTGGATTTGAGTAAAAGGGTCCCTAGATTGGTGTTATTTCAAGGGTAAGCTAAGCTGAGTAGACATGCGACAGAATGTATCCGAGGAATGGCAAACCCTCCTAACACTCGATAATGTATTTGATTGTTATACATTTTCAACACTAAAGCATCATATTAAGAGAAAATTAAAACCTGAATCGAAAAAATATTTCATCTTGTAGAAGAACAATATTTTCTATTTCAAAATGCTAAAATTCTATAATGTAGTCCTGAAAAAATTTGAATACATACAATTTTACGTGATTGGGTACAATTTCTTGGCAATGTTGCCACATTGCTATCATTTATTAATAAGTAAGAGTCACAATTATACCATAAGCTGTCAAGAATTGAAGAAGGGTCTACGTATGTTTCGCTACCTTGTGTAGCATCTTCAACAGACCATGAGTGAGTCACTGGTGAGTTGCTGCCAGTAGTGATTTCTTATAATCATTTATTACCACTAGGGGTGATGTAACAAGAAGTTGTACATGACTTAAAGTACACATATAAGTTTCTACGCATTTAATAGGATGCATTTTAAGTAATTATGTCCCTAAAACAAAAGAATTAGTTACTAAAGAATAAGCAAACTTCAGCTTTTTGAAGGAAGTTTGAGAGAATCCATTTGTGTATTACCCAGAAAACTGTTATTGACTAGTGTTAGTAAACCCATTTAATACAAAGCAATAGCATCTATGTGTCCCTACTCTTAAAAAATGTTCATATAATTGTCTCGTTCACAGCAAATTCAGAAGTAGATTCAGACAGCTGTAGCCTTGAATTTTAATTTAGGTGATAAATTATAATATGATATCAGGGCAGGCCAAGCTACATCCTTCATTAGGAAGGGTAAAATTATGATATCAAAATAAATTCCTAAGAGTAAAACATGTAAATAAAGTTACTGTAATCTGTTAATGGAGGAATTAAATTGTCTAGGTAGTTTGATTTTTTTCATTAACGATGTTTATGAAGAAACTCCTGGAATTGAATATACATCTATTACATCTTCCCCTATTTGATTTACTCATTACCCATTCCTTGAATTTTCTCATAAATTAAGTTTTTTTTCAGTCCCTTACCATCTATTCTCAAGAAAAAGGTGCAGATTTTTACTTTAGGTTAGTATCTTGATTTTAATTATGAATTTTCAAAACATTTTCTGTAATTTTTTTTACCCTTTTCTGGAGTCTAATTCCAGCAATCTCTTAAAGGAATAGGTAAGTTTTGATTTAAAGAGCAATTTGATTTTTTTGAATTCTCGGAATGAAAGCAAATAGATAGAAGCTATAACCATTATTGCTAAATTCTTTTTCATTATATCATGACAAAAACCATCCTCATGATTTTTTAAGAACAAGAGTTCTTAAAAAAAATGCTTCCCAAGGTAAATCTGTGTTGTTATATTGAGTTTGTAAGTTGAGTTACTAAACTGGTGCGGTTTATATGGAAGAAGTTGGCACCTACTGTTATATACATGCTTTTGTTATTGTAAGACAATTGAAGAATGAAATATACTTGATGTTCTCGTTGAATACCATGCGATAAGTTTCTTTTACATGTGAGAAGATAAAATACAGTAATAACAAAAATTAAAATGACAGTCCTGTATAGAATATTGAAAACAATCTTTGGACACGAAAAATAGTCTAATACTAAAATACAAATGATAGAAAAGTTTTATAAAATAAAAACGAAACATTAGTTTCGTTTTTAATTTTATAAAACATAATACAAAGCTCAACAAGTCACGGTTTAACCTCTATAGTGCAGCACAGTAGCTGTACAGGAAATTTGAGTTTTAACAAACAACTCCAACATTACCAACTTTCAGTATGAATGCATGTTTGCTATAGATCAAGTTACAATGCAAATGGAGAGGAAACGTGCCGAGAAGGTTGTCACACTTGACATTATTTTGTGGACTCTCTTAACCTATATGCAACTCTATATACTAGAGAGTAGCAGATAAGAGACTCCCATCCAATACATACATTAGGAAGTATACGTAAATATACATAATTCCAATAAGCCATGCTAACTTATGACTAGCATGGTTATTGTGTATTTAATTAGTATATGGTTTCAATTCCACTAGTTGTGATGATATTCATAGCTGTGATATTTTATCTTCACCTCTTGCTATGATGCAGGTCTTTTTGTTGAGTATTTTTAAATTTTATTGTCTCCTATAATAGGAAAAATGCAAATAATGCTTTTCTCAGCATTACAAAAATACCAATATATTCATTCATGTATTGACCTTAATTTGCTCAGCAAAGAGATAAAAGTTCTAAGGTATTCATATTGAACCCCAATTGAAGTGGTCCATTCACATTGGCCACAAAGGTAAAAAAATTAATTCGTTTATTACATTTTGTCTGTCATGAAACACTCTCTCGGTAGTGAGGCGTTAACAAGTTTACTTTGGACATTTTTATTTGTTAGTTCCCTACGGTATTGTTATTTGGGGCTCATCCTCCCAATTAATTGATGTTTTTAAAATATGGAAACAAATAATTTGCTCAAAGTGTAATGCTCCCTATCAAGCTCATTGTAAACCATTGTTTAGAAAATTGGGCCTTATTGACTGTTCCCTCCATACATTTCCTTAATCTTGTGACTCTTGCAAGGAAAATATTTCTGTTTGATAAGAATTGTGACTGTCATAGTCACTGATCTAGAGGACATAATGATCTTCATATTACAAACCAAAATCTTAAAATGTTTGCGGGGCCCTATGGCAGGTAGCATTAAATTTTATAATGCAATCCCTCCTTCAATTAAAAATATAAATTCCTTCAATCTGTTCAGGAAATCTTTATAGGACAACACTGTTCGGAGGATTTCTTTCAGAAATATACCATGTATAGCCAGCCCGCAGGACTCTTAAGTTTTTTTGCACATAGCTGTATTTCTATGTTTGTTACAGTCTGTTTTTCTTTGTTTATATCCTTTTTGTTTTTATGTAATAATTACATCTCTTATGCAACTGTATCGTTGTTGTCAGACTAATTAAACTCTATTCTGTTCTACATATTTTCTGGTAACCTTTACTATCCTCACAAATGTTGAGAGAAGGTTGGTTTGCCAAGGTGTCAATAAATTACCAACATAAAAAAATGAAAAAGTTTATTTTCAGAGTTAAGTTTATTAATCAAACTCAAAGGTTTAAAACAAATGGAGAGTAGCACTGAAAATAGTGCCAAATATTTTTATATTAATTTTTCAAGCTTTCATTAGAAAGCAAGCTTCTTCATCAGTAAATACAAGTTCTGGTCCACTTCAAAACCATGGAGATTATTGGCATCACCTTGAAGTCTCATTAGCAGACCTCCATAAGACACATACGCAGCACTGGAAACAAACAGAGGCATGAGATACATACTGCAATAATTATGACATCTAATATTAGTAAGGTGAAGAATCTTGCAAGAAGACCGCATATCAAATAGCACGGTTAGGTAATTAACAGTCAGAGCTAATGCTAATTATAACACTGCTAACCCACTCAATGCTACTGTGATACATGGAATATACATTTTATGTTGATTTATTATTTTGTTATTTTTGTATTTTAAAACTATTTTTGATTTATTTAAAGGAAAAATGAAGTTTTTATACCAAATTTTAGCCATGCCTTGAATTCAAGGCATCAACATCTGGAGGGAATTCGAATACAATACACAAGTACAATATATGAATGTTTTTTGACTATACAGTAGCAAAGAAATATCATTTAAGAAAAAATAAGAGGATCAATTTTTCAAAACAATTAATTGATCATGATTTTATTCCAAAAAACAGTCAATGTTAATGGACACACAAAAGCAATGAAATGCTTCTAAATGCCAAAAAAGCAATATTGCAAAAACCCCAAACGAACCACTTTCACTGCTGCCTAGAAGGGATGCTGAGCAAAAGAGAGAATCCATCCCTCTGCGCTTTGGCCAGCAAACGTAACGTTGAATTCAAGGCATCCACATTGAGTGTGTATTAATGATTATAATAAATCATATCTATTCAAAAACAATTCTCTCTTCATAACTTAAATACAATCACTTCAGTATAAACAGAAGTGAAAAATGCCTATGTGACTTGGATCCAAGACCATGTCTTCTACTTTCCATGCGGAGCATTGATGCTTTGGTTACAGAAACAGGTAGTCAGAGCACTTGCCAAGAAAGTGGATGTCCCAGTTAAGGCTATTTTTACTTCTGTCTATCCTTGTGTTTTAAGGTGAAAACAGAGTTAAATACAATTATCCTTAACCTTAATTACTCTCATTACTGTGCCTTTGATGTGAAATTTCACAACCCTGCAATTCGATATTAAATCTATACATTCAATGATGATTGCTGTACATTTATTGCACTGATATTTACACTTCCCTTAAAAATCCCTTCGAGTTGCATTAGTCATTAAAGGTAAGACTATAATCAAATATTTCCAAATACTTGAACATCATTAACTCAAAGACATAACTTGGAATAATTTCAATTTAATCCTAAAGAATAGCATAATAATTCCTTGTTTTCTAAGGCATAATCATTCCTCTTTCTAAGAAGGCTTAAACATTTATATTCTTAAATTTATATTATAAACAAATAGTAAATAAACATCAAATGCATATTATAATGGATTACTGACGTGATTTCGTCATTGAAAACTCTTTTGTAATCCCAAGTATGAAGCTATGGAACATCAATAGAGTGATAATAAAACGGATGTTTAAAATGTAACAAATATATACCAAGGCAGTTTGTCCAATAGTTTTTGAAACGCCTCCCGACCCTATATTTTGGGAGCTTAATATTTCAAAAGAAATGTCAACGCTAATCAACTACCAATTTTTTTACCAAGTATTGCTGATAAAACAACATTATTTTGTATATATTTCATGCACTTTTACTATTATCAATAGGTGATAAGTTCAGTGAGCCAATTAGGAAGAGTTTTTAAAATTTTCTGTGATCAGGCAGAACATGTTGAGCTATATAAAAAATGTCTACAATATACAATACAATATTTATATTTATACAATACCTGTCATATACATTGATTAAAACATAATAAATTGAAAAGTATTTCCAGGTACAGTTGATAATTCACCACCTGCTGAAAAATGTCGTCCTCATAGAGGCAGTGCAATTAGAGGTCGTGAAGTTATTAAGGGATGTGGCCCACACAACCAGCTAACCACACTGCCACTACGCCAATGACATCTCTTCTTTCAAGTTGTAGCTCAGACACCAGGCAATAACATCTTGCAGAATAGGATTTCAAACTATATCAGTATTCTGGAATTATTAGAAGCAACAATGCTCAAAATAATCACTGGTTTCGTAACTGAAAATTCTATAATTAACAATATCGGTGGTTTAAATATAATTAACAAAAAAACTCCAAGAATTTGGTGAAATCTTTACACAAAGAAAAAATGAAATTAAATACAAAATGAAATTAAATACAAAATGAAGCATACTTCACAAGGTAAGCTTGAAAACAAAATATCACATTTGAAACCACTTCATCAACACATATAAATAGATGAAATTTTTCTATTTATAATATGATAAAGAAGAAGGTCCTGATACCTCATTAGGCTGAATTCTGTACATATTATTGCATCAAATAATCGACATGCCTGAATAGTTCTAAAGTTAAATTAAAAGAAATAAATTATTTACTCAAACTTGATCCATTTTTAATCCTTTGGGTATAAAAATGGGTAACTAAATTACCCCAATTATATTTCTATCTTTCTCATTTCTACATAATAATTTATTCTTTGCATTTATTTTTATTTCATCTACAAATATAATAGCATCCATGTACACATTGTTTATTAAACATAACCAAGTGATTTTTACAAATTCTTTATCGAACAGATTGTATAGTGTCTAATTTTAACCCCAACTGGTTACAACTATCTAATTTCCACTACTCGAACAAGGTCTAATTTAATTTTTAATATATCTTTGCCAAAAAGGCCTTTTTCAATGATTATTTTTATATATTTAAAAATAACAAATAATAACATTATCTTATATTTTATAATTAATTCAAGCATCAAATATGGAAAAAAATGTGTGGCTAGCTCCATAAAGAGAGGTTACACAATACTTTGGTAACTGAATTGTCATCAGAAACATCATTTTGATACTCTGAGGAGAAGAAATCTCGCTAACTTATATATATTTTATATATAAATAGTTTTCTATACATAAATTTTCTAATTTAATTTCAATATGACAATCTTTAGAAATAATATAACTACAAATCATTAGCATCACGACCACTATAGTTTAGTAATAGTATTTCACTTCATTCTCACTTAACCCAATGCATTTATCTTATGACTAGAAAGTTCCATTGCCATGGGCTTTTCCGATTCCTCCTTTATAGTGTTGTATTATACACTTAGTTTCTCTCAAAATCTTCAAATAAGCTCACTCTCATGCCTCTTCACAGTGTGGCTTCTGTAGGTGTAATTTCCTTTGGGAGGGGAAAGAAAGAGGGAAAGCTATTTTTGATGTACGCTTAACTTTATATACATACATTGTCACCCAAAAGCTCATACAGGCAACCAAACCCATTACTGCACACCTTTCTTCAAGGACCATGTTATCATTGAATGTCAAGAGACTGTAACATTTACCTAAATGAACAACTAATACCTACACAGGTAATACAATGGATATCCTCGAACGATGTTATGATATCATTGTTCAACCTATGTGAAGGATTGCTTTTCATGCATGAATTTCTATGCTTTTTATTATACAAGTAAAATGTAGCTTGCATACTGCAAGCATATCGATAACACTAATTTAAAGTCGGCATCCTATCGGGAGGGTCCTCAAAAGAAAAAAAAAAGGATTGAAAATATTCTAAACATTCGCTGCAATTTAATCGTCTGGCATCGAACCCAGGTCCTCCTGGAGAACTTACTATGCAGCACAACAGAAGATCACCATCTCTAACTATGTGTAAAAATTCAAGCAGAAATATTGGCTCCAACTGCCTCAAACGACGTCCTACTTTTCACGAATGTAAATGGCTCTCTGGATTCGAAGCCAGGACAATCTAGGAAATCTAAAACATGTTTTTCAAATGTATTAATTATCTCTATCTATATGCAGAATTAAAGTTTTAATATTATTGGGAAGGGGTTTAAAATAATTCTTAAAAATCAGATAATTTGCTGAATGTAGAGACGCCTGGTGTCGAACCAAGGACATATTGGCAGCTGTGAATGCACAGAATGACTTGGTAAGACTTGATCTTATTTCTTACAAAGTTTGAAGTCGATATCATGCTGGGAAGTACCTAAAATTTGTTTCCGTTATCACCATAAGAAATGCATTGAGGAATGTAAATGGCACTCTGGGATCGAACCAAGGACCATCAGCGAATATGTAAAATTTGATTATGAAATATATTTATGATTTCTAAACCCATGCCGAATTTCAAGTTTCCATGCCATCGGGAAGGCATCCAAAAAAAATCATAAAAATTGCCACAATACATTTTAAACGGGCGATTTTTGCCCCGACCTAGCATTGAACCATGGACAATATTCGATGATGTCTTTTTGATTTTTGTTGGATATGCACGGTTTCTAGCGATTCGTTGAAATTCAACTCTCTACTTTTTCGGGAAGTGCCTCAAAAGAATTTTAGAAAATCCACACAATGTATCTTTATGGGAAAAATCGGGAATTTGGGACCTTCTGGAATATCATGACACTGAGTTTCAAAGTATGGAAGTTACACGTTATGGCCAATACGTCGTAAAAATTTCAAGTCAGTGGAACTTGTAGAACATGGTTAGAATTTTGATCCCCTATAAATGAATGAATGAATGTGTATATATCTATCTATATATACGAGTAAAATGTAGCATGCATACTGCAAGCACATCGACTACACTAATTTTAAGACGGCATCATATAGAGTGAGTCCTCAAAAGAAAAAAAATGGATAGAAAATATTCTTAATATTTGCTGCGATTTATTCCTCCGGCTTCGAACCCAGGTCTTCCTGGTGATACCTACTATGCAGCACAATAGAAGATCACCATCTCTAACTATGTGTGTAATTTCAATCATCAATATTATCCGCAACAGCCTCAAACTTCGTCCTACTCTTCCCTTATATTTCTTATGTGAGAAATGTTAATGTGCTCTGGTATGGAACCCAGGAATAGTACGGTCTTATGAAAACAGCATGGTCTTAACTACATTTTTTTCTTGAACCAATTTATACCATACATCTTCTAGCCAAGCACAAACTTCCTATCATTTCGATAAGTGCATCAAAAAAATAATAAAATACCAACCCAATGCATTTTAAAGGGCAGATAATTGCATCGTTCTAGCATCGAACCCAGGATATTTTACGAAAATTTATTTATGTTTTCCATAGATCATGACCATAATTATTGACTCCTAGAGTTTTGATTCTCTACCTATCCGGGAAGTATTTTCTTTTAATTTCCGAATATCAAAGCAATGTATTTAAATGGAAAAAAATTGGGACTTTGGGGCCCTCTGGAATCGAACCCATGACACTGAGGCTCAAAATCGCAATTTTTCTGGTGGATACACGTAATGGCCAATACGTCGTAAAAATTTCAAATCGATGACGCTTCTGGTTTAGCCAGTGAATTAGTATCCTATCTCTCTATCTATCTCTCTATCTATCTCTCTCTCTATCTATTATAAGAGTAAAATGTAGCTTGCATACTGCAAGCAGATCGACAACACTAATTTCATATCGGCATCAATTCAGGACAGTCCTCAAAAGAAAAAGAAATATTGAAAATATTCTTAAAATTCTCTGCTATTTAATTGTCTGGCATTGAACCCGTGTCTTCCTGGTAAACTTACTATGCAAAAAAACAGAAGATCACCAATTATAATTATGTGGGAAAATTCAAGCAGAAATATTTGCTGCAACTGCCTCAAACGACGTCCTACTTTTCCCATTTATTCCTTATATGAGAAAATGTAATGTGCTCTGGAATCAAACCCAGGAAGAGCATGGTCTTATCTATTTTCTTTTCTTAAACTGAGTCTTAATATACATCTTCTATCAAAGCAAGAACTTCCTATCAATTCAATAAGTGCATGAAAAAAATTATGTAGAATACCTCAATGTGTTTTAAAAAGGAGATATATTTAAAATCCGGGTTCGATGCCAGAAGATTACATTGCAGCAAATTTTAAGAATATTTTCAATCCTTTTCTTTTTCTTTTGAGGACCATCCCTATATGATGCCGATATGAAATTAGTGTTGTCGATCTGCTTGCAGTATGCAAGCTACATTTTACTCGTATCTATTATATATAGATGCTTCTCCGGATTCATTCATGTATATACCTAGATAGATAGATAGGATTCTAATTCACAGCCTAAACCACAAGCGTGATTGACTTGAAATTTTTACGACGTATTGGCCATAACGTGTAACCGCCAGATAAAATGTGATTTTGAACCTCGGTGCCATGGGTTCGATTCCAGAAGGCCCCAAAGTCGCGATTTTCCCCATAAGAATACATGGCGGGGATTTTCCAAAATTTTTTTGAGGCCCTTTCCGGAAAAGGAGAGAATTGAAATTCGAGGGACCGCTAGAAGCTGTGCATATCCAACAAAAATCAGAAAGACATCGCTGAATATGGTCCATGGTTCGATGCTAGGTCGGGGCAAAAATCGGCCGTTTAAAATGCATTGCGGCGATTTTGAAAATTTTTTTTGGATCCTTTCCCGATAACATGGATACTTGAAACTCGGCACGTCGATAGATATCATTAATATATTTCGTAATCAAATTTTACATGTTCGCTGATGGTCCTTGGTTCGATCCCAGAGGACCATTTGCACTTCTCAATGCATTTCTTACGGAGATAACGGAAACAAAATTTAGGTACTTCCCGGCATGCTATCGACTTCAAACTTTGCAAGATACAAGAAAAAGTCTTTACAAATCAAACTTTGCATTCACAGCTTACAATATGTCCTGGGTTCGATACCAGGTGTCTCTGCAATCAGAAGTTGATCCGATTTTTAGGAATTATTTGGAAACCTTTCCCAATAATATAGAAATTTGAAATTCGGCATATAGATAGAGATCATAAATAACTTTCAGAAACATGTTTTAGATTTCCAAGATCGTCCTTGGTTCAAATCCAGAGAGCCATTTACATTCGTGAAAATTAGAACGTCATTTGAGGCAGTTGTAGCCAATATTTCTGCTTGAATTTTCACACATGGTTAGAGATGGTGATCTTCTATTGTGCTGCATAGTAAGTTCACCAGTAAGACCCTCACTCACTAACTAACTGAGGATCAAAATTCTAACCATATTCCATAAGTGCCTCTGACTTTTTTGAAATTTTTACAACGTGGTAGCCATAACATGTAACCTCCAGGAAAAAGCCAACTTTGAACCTTGGTGTCATGGGTTCGATTCCAGAAGGCCCCAAAGTCACAATTTTCTCCATAAAGATACATTGAGGGGATTTTTAAAAACTTTGAGGCACTTCCCGCCAAAGTAGAGAGTTGAAATTCTAGGGATTACTAGAAGCCCTGAATATCCAGAGTAAACCATAAAGACATTGTCAAGGATTATCCTTGGTTTGGCACTAGGTCAGGGCAAATATTCCCCTATTTAAATTGCATTGCGGCAATATTTAAGATTTTTTTTAACACTTTCCCGATAAGATGGAAATGTGAAATTTTGGAATGTGGATAGAGATCATAGATGTATATTATGTACGCTGATGAATGTTCCGATGACGGTCCTTGTTTCGATCACAGTGAGTTATTTACATTCGTCAATGCATTTCTTATGGAGATAACAGAAACCAATTTTGGGTACTTCTCAGCATATGGACTACAAACTTTGCATTACAAAAGACCAATATAATATCTATTCACATCTCCCAATATGTTCTGGGTTCAACACCAGGCATCTCTAAAATTAGAAATTGCTGCGATTTTTAAGATTTATTTTAACCCCTTATCGATAATTAAGATACTTAAAACTTGGCATGTGAATAAAGATTATAAATACATCTCATAAACTTTGCTTTAGGATTCCCTGATCGTCCTTGGTTCGATACCAGAGAGCCATTTACATTACCTTAAGCATTTCAGATAGGGATAATGGAGTCTTATTTTAGGAACTTCCCTTTATGATAACGATTTCAAAATTTGAATTGAATGAGTTTTAATTCTACCAGGGCGTTACATTTATTCTCATATTAGAAAGGATTCTGGGTTCGACACCAGGCGTCTCTACTATTTGAAACGTATGGCGGGAATTTCAAATTATTTTTGGTTCGGTTCAAAAATATTATTAAGCTACATCCCTGTAAGATAGGGAATTCAAAATCATAGAGGTCCCAGAAAATGGGATCTTCTTTATTTATATCTATAAAACAGTTACCATATGTGCATGAGTTTGATGCCTGGTCATTTCAAATTTCTCCTATTTAAAATAAATAGCGGGCAATTTTCAAAAATATATATTTTTTTTTTCTTTAGAGAACCTTCTCGATACCATACAGACTTGAAATTGATATCACTAATATGCTTGCAGAATGCAACGTTTACTCGTATTTATCTATAGGTATATCTGGATAAACGTCTATATATGATACAAATCCAGAGAAGCACATATATATAATAGATACACATACTGTTATGTCATTATGCATTTCTTTCCTCTTCACCATTACTAAACAGCTTATTTAAGTTTAACTTTAATTTTTAATCTAGTACACAAATGTATCTCTGCTGTTATTGGCATTTTTATTGATACTTATCAATAATGTTATTGACAATTTAATTTGATGCTTCAATTGTAAGATATTATTTTAACATGTTGTGTAAAAATAAATTGATCAACTTTGAACTACTTGGCTGAGGACTCTAATTGCAGTAAAAAATATGTAACAAATAAAAATTTATGAGATACTGAGGTTTTTCAATTATCATAGATTATTTATTTCCATATACATATTTTACACTTTATGCATCCATATGCAAGTTGAAAAAGTTGTTTTGCCTTACTTTTTCTTATATCAAACAAATAATAGCTTTGAATTTAAATACAGCTTAGTGTCATATGACTTATATTTCTCTCAAAGTATCCAATCCCATAAAGGTTTTTGAGTAATGAGATATTAATGTATGATTGTGGAGAATTGTGCAACAAAATTCCACACATATTGGTAATTTATAGACAATGCATAAGATTATATAATGTAACAAATCTTAAAAATGGATCACAAGAACATTATCATACTCAATAACCCAAGTAAACGAGAGATCTATTCACAGTGTCATTTTCTTTGTTATTCAGCAGTAGAATCAAAGCGAATTGGAATGAGAAATTGTAAACCAAAGGAAGAAAGCTATACACTGATTTGCCTTCTAAACAAAGTTTTCTTTTTTTCAACTAATTTAATCATTTTCCAACTTTTGATGTTTGTTTTCTTCTGCCTTAATCTTAGCAATGTAAATAAAATGTTCTCAGCCCAATGGAAGATAATCATAAACAGAAGCTAGGTGCCCAATTATAAGCTACCTTTCAATATTGACTCCTACATCATTAAAAGTTACATTTCCAATTATAAGTTTCCTAGAATTAAAACTACAGTGGTACCTCTTACTACGAGTTTAATCCGTTCCAAAAGCGAGCTCGTATTAAGAAATGCTTGTTTTAAGAAATGATTTTCCCCATTTAACTTAACTGAAATGCAATTAATCCGTTCCAGCCCCCACCCAACCCACCTCAATTTATAAAATTATTGTCAATTAACACAATGTAGTACAGTAATTAATGACTTAACAATTATAAATCATTACAAAAGATAAAGCAATGAAATAGAAAGGTTTTAATAAGTCAGTTACCTTTTAACTATGACAATCTGGGCCGGAGAGCGGAGGACTACTGTTTTGGGGGAGAATCTCCTTTCAATAAAAAGTCAGGCACATTTTTTTGCGTTTTCTCTTGCACTGTCGCATCTAATGTAGGCAATTTGCCTGGTGAACATTGTTCGTCATCTGCAATTCGTTTTTTCAGGAACTTGTCAAGCGAAATTTGTTTCATACAGCTTTTAAAAATGTTTCTTAAGTGTTCCATACCATTATCGTTAAACAACGCAGCCCCGAATTAAATTTATCTGGGTGATTTTTTTCGACAAAATCGGACAGTTCTTGCCACTTCGATAAAATTTCTCTTAATTTTTCAGATAGCAGCGCATCCTTCAACGTTCCTGCTTTCTCCCCTAATACAGTTTCCTCCACTGCATCTGAATGATTGTGCTCCTGAAGCAGCAGAATTTCTTCCGTCGTCAGTTCTTCTCCGTGGTCCTCGAGGAGTTCATTGATGTCGGCATCATCCACCTCCAGCCCCATGGATTTACCAAGAGACACGATTTCTTCCACATTCCTGCTTCGAGTCCAATGGAGTCTCGTTCGGAAACAGCTTTGGGCTACAGCTTCTTCCAAGCTGAATTCAGTTCTTCTGGTGACTGCCTGCCACGCCAGATCGATGATTTTGATGCAGTTAACGATATTAAAATGATCTTTCCAGAATTGGTGCAGAGTGAGTTTTGTGTTCTCCGTGATATCAAAGCACTGACGAAACAAATGCTTGGTGTACAGTTTCTTAAAATTGGAAATCACCTGCTGATCCGTGGGCTGCAAGATAGGGGTGGTATTTGGCGGCAGGTACAGGATCTAGATGAAGCTGAACTCATCCAAAATTTCATCCTGAAGGTTTGGAGGGTGTCCTGGGGCATTGTCAAGTACGAGGAAGGCCTTGAGAGGAAGGCTTTGTTCAAATAGGAATGTCTTCACAGTCGGGCCAAAGGCGGTGTTTACCCACTCGATGGTTAATTGCCTGGTGACCCAGGCCTTCACATAAGCCCTCCATATCATTGGTAGATTCTCCTTAATTATTTTGTGAGCCTTGAAGGCACTCGGATTTTCCGAATCGTAGACCAGAAGAGGCTTGATTTTGCAGTCCCCACTGGCGTCAGCACAAAAAGCAAGCGTCAGCGCAAAAAGCAAGCGTCAGCCTATCCTTCATTGGCTTATGGCCTGGCAACTTCTTCTCCTCGGCGGTGATGAACGTCTCGGCATCTTCTTCCAAAACAGGCCAGTCTCATCACAGTTAAAAACCTGCTGTGAGACGTAGCCCTGCGACGCAATGAGTTCGGTGAAGTCTTTAACGAACACTTCAGCCGCCTTGGTACCGCACTGGCTGTCTCACCATGTCGTAGTACGCTGTGGATGCCGGTTCTCCACTTGAATTTTTCAAACCAGCCTCGACTGGCCTTGAAAAGTTCCACAGTATCCGCAGGTTCTTCCGATGTCGTTCCAGGAGACTTCTTGTAAAGATCGTCGTACAATAATCGTGCCTTCTCGCAGATGATGTCCTCAGTGACAGTATCACCTGTGAGTTCCTTCTCGTTCAACCAAATCAGAAGCAATTTTTCCATCTCCTCGTTCACAACTGTCTGCTTCTTCGACAGCCTTGCGACACCCTTCAATGACGACAATGCCTTTATCCTCTTCTTTTTCTATCGACTTACTCCGTTTGTATTGGTGCGCCAAGCCAAGTTGGCGGCAACACTCACTCCTATTTCATACTTTTCGATAATTTCCTTCCTAATATCGATCGTGATAAGCTCTTTCTTCGTATCACTACTCTCCTTTACACTATGATTCTTAGGTCCCATGGCTAATGCATAAGTTTCAGAATACATTGCAAAAAAACACAATTCATAAATGCTTTTCCTACGATTTCAAAACGCAAACTGAGTGAGCGACGGCAGGGTGATCCAAGAAGAACTTTGAATTGGTGTTATCAGCATTGAATTCCACATCCCGCTTTGTTTTGGCTCGTTTACCAAAGTGACTAAAGTAAGCAACATATAAAAGGGATTTTGTTTCTAGCTTACCATCGGGTCCTTGGTAGCTTGTCTGCAAACTTATTAGACAGCGCCAACAAGCAGGATACGATTATACCCGCACGCTCGTAGTAAGAAATTTCGCTCGTCTTAAGAGTCAATATTTTGGCCGAGTGCCAGCTCGTAGTATGGAACACTCGTACTAAGGAGCACTCGTAGTAAGATGTACTACTGTATACTGAAATATATATTTTTACAACTCCTTCCATTGCATATGTAATTATAAAGAAAATTCTGTACCTATGGCAATCATTTTATGAGAATAATTCAAATTATAATTGTCCAAATTTCATGTTATCTGGTGATGTATTTACCATATATTTTATTGAGACCTGATTTTGATATTCTAAAGACAATAAGGGTTAATCAAATTGCTTAATTTTTAATAATTATTGATCCCTACCTGGTGTGACTATAGTTATATCTCCATTGCTCTGACATTTTCTCATTTCTTCAAAATTATACATAAGAGCAGAAGTTGCAATTTGTCTTCTTTCCTGTTCTTGAGTTTTAAAAACCAACATTGCTTTCTCTTTTTTGTATTTCCATTAAGGTTTTTCTAATTGATGTTAGTATCTGATAGGTAAAAATATTGAGTTGCAGAGATGATTCTCCTATTTGCTCACAGTCACAGCTGCATCAATCACCCAACACATTTAGAGCCATTGATTGGACCTAAAATTTATGATAGGTATCCCTCACAACAGAAGCATGATAATAATATGAATAACAAGACTCACTTTCACTTATACAGCAACCAAAAACTTTTCAAATGACCTGGATTCAGATTTGTCAAAACCCAAGTCGATTAATGAAGCCTAAAGAGCAATAATTAATACAACCAGTCATTGTTTCAGTATTTGCAATCTGTTTATAAAATCAACATACTTTAAAGCATAATACAAATCTCTGTAAAATATTTCAAATTTTAGTTTAATAAAAGGATAGGTTTAAATAGTATTAATTAAAGAAGTATTTTTTTTTGCATTCTCTGCCTCGAGTTTAGTTAGCTTTCCTTTGAAGGGCTTCACTTTACTAAACATGAATTGTCACGTATAATTCATTTTCATTATGGTAAGCTGATAAAAGATAAAGATTTCTTTAATATATCAAGTAATTTCTATCAAAACATGTCCATAACTTAACTATGTACACTTTTATTTTCTCTTCCTTAGAGAAAACATGCTTATTCTTGAGTAAAGAAAAGCTATCATATTCAAGATTATCCCTTGGTTCATCAATCCTAGGTTAGGGCAAAAATCCCACATAATAAATGCATGTTAAGTTCTTATTTACCATTTACAGACTTCAATTCATTAACAGAATTAAAATGGAAATAATGATCCTACAAAGTTGAGACAAGTAACAAAAGAAAGGAAATTAAATGAAGATTCTTTTTTGGGCATGTAATATGCTTTTTGAATCAAACTTACCAGAACTATGGCAAAATTAACTAATTTGTTTTAATTTCTTTGTAGTAAACAAACAAACAAAAAAATGCAAACTTCTTACACACTGCTGGTGGTCTGCTTTGAAAGACGGAGAAGGAAGATTTGTTGAATTTTAGCTACTGGAACACTATTCCTGACTCGAAGAATTAGCTGGCAATAGCTGATGATACTCTTCTCACCAGAACCCTTTATTCCTCGCATACAGATACGTCACAAGGAAAAAACACAACTCACTTCACCAACTAAATAGTAAATAGCCCACAACCTCCCAGCATCCCTTTGTATCTAATTTCTCCTGAAGAAGAATGTATCGCATTCGAAATAAATATTGAGTGCTTTCAAAAAGTGCCGTGTCCTTTCTTGTCTTCTCGGAATACCAGGGAATGAGAAGAGGAATGCTGACAAAAACGGCAAATTGAGATTTCAAACCACTAATTCCTTAACAGCCGAGCCCCAACTTTCCTTTCTTTACGTCAAGTTTCATAAAACATACCAATGCTATAACTAAAACTCAAAACTTTAAGTTTATCAAGTTAATTTTAGGGAGTGCTGTGGAATGAAAGAAGGTATAGTGCCAAAGATGAGAAGTTATGTGTTTATAATAGAGAAGCTTAGTTTTGAGTAGAGATTAGCAGAAGCATTATTTTGACCCGTATAGCCGAGCCATCCTCAGGGAGCCTATTCTGTGCCATAGCACATATGGATGTACACATACTACGTTTCTTGGAGCGTGCATCTGTCTTAGGACATGGAATAAAATAACCACACTAATCTTTTAACAATAAATGTAAATAAACATCAATAATTCATAAGGTAAAATTTTGGGGAACGCTTGATATTATACTGTGTCCCCGTGCGAGAATTGACCTACAAAAATTATGATTCCGCTTGAAGAAAACTATATATAAGAGAAATAGATCAAACTAAGCAACAATTCATGGGATCGTATTTACTAATTCTTGAACGTATAATGATTTACTTTAAAATGACGTGGATGGTATCATTTTTGTTCATTTAAAACCACACAATTTTACCATTAGATTCCATTAAAATCATACATTTCAACATTAAATGAAAGGCCAAGACAATTGAATAATATTCGCAGAGTGTAGTTAATCCAGGCAAAACTATGTACAAGTATTAATTGCATGTAAGGAAGTGCTACAGCTGAAAGTAACAGTATTTTGGTTCGCAAGGAGACGAGAGGATTTTGCTTATATGGCAAATATAAAAAGCAAAAATACCAATCCATTTATACGAATTGAGATCTTATTACCTGACCAATACTAAATTGATTTGAAGACAGCAACAGTTCCAACACTAACTTTATGAAGGGGTAATTGTATGAGGGTTGCCCAGAAAGTAATGCACCACATTTTTTTCCTCAGCCAACAACAATGCTGCAAATGAGAAACGTTAGGGTTTGCATTATTTGAAGTTTCCCGAGTGTGTGTGCAGAATTTCTGGCTCTTACAACAGATAGCGTAACTGCAGGATTGTTTCAAAATGGCGTCAGTAAGTGATGTGTGTTACATGCAGCGTGCCACCATTGAATTTCTCACTGCAGAGAAAGAAACTCTGGGGAGTATTCACCAGCGTTTGTGCAAAGTCTATGGAGCATCTGCTATCGACAGGAGTACAGTTAGTCACTGGGCACAGAGGACATCAGAAGGTGGTTCGGCAGAGCTCCAAGATTTGCAGCTGTCGGGGAGATCATCGACGGCTGTAACACGGCTGTCGCATATTGCAGCGAGCTGATGTTGTCATTTGCGAGGACAGACGCATTACAACTCGGCAGTTGGCTCTGATTCTGTCAATCAGCAAAGGAAGTGTGGATACCACCATCTTGATACCACTACTCTTGAATACTGAGAAGTGTGTGCAAGATGGGTCCCGCGGTGCCTAATGGTAGATCACCAATCTCTCAGAAATAACATTTGTCCTGATTTGTTGCAACGCTATGAAGCTGAGGGGGAGGCCTTTTTGGCCCAGGTTGTGACAGGTGATGAAACCAGGGTTCACCATTTTGAGCCCAAAACAAAACGGTAATTGATGTAATGGCATCATTCTCGCTCTCCACAGAAGAAAAAATTCAAAGCAACTGCATCTGCAGGTAAGGTCATGAGCATTGTGTTTAGGGACTGTGAGGGTGTGATTCTCATTGATGTGATGCCAAGAGGCAGTTCCATTAATTAAGAAGCTTATGTTAACACATTAACAAAACTCAAGACATGTTTCCAGCGACTTCAGCGCCATACCAACCCAGGAGATGTTTGATTCAACCCGATAAAGCTTGGTCCCACTCAAGTTTGAGGACTGATGAACACATGGCAAAACAGGGTTGGACAGTGTTACCCCATCCACCCTACAGCCCTGACCTGACTTCCAGTTGTTTGGGCCATTCAAAATGCCATTCGTGGAAGACATTTTGAGGCCGACGAGGAGGTGATTCATACAGTGAAGAAATGGCTTTGCGACCAGAACAAGGATTGTTACCGACAGGGCATACACGCCCTTATTTCGCACTGGAGGAAGGCCATAGAACGATTACATGGAGATTACATGGGAAAATAGGGTGTGTAGATAAAACATCATTCTTTCCTATGCGTTATTCTCATTATGTGCAATAAATAATTGTTGAAGAAAAAAATGCAGTACATTACTTTCTGGGCAACCCTCGTATATTAGGTATCGATATTTTATTACCATAAGTATCATTGTGTTAGAATTTGGGCAACTGGAAAATCTTCCGCAAGCAATGAAAGTTAAATTCAAACATCAACTATTTAAGACCATAAAAACTAACTAATGCAATTATAAGTATCTTAACCCATGAGATTTCTTTCAAAAATTTAGTCAGAAATCAACAAACAACAACAACAAAGCTTAGTTGTCTACCATTTCATCTATAACATAAAGTAAAAAGTAACTATCTGTCCTGGCAACTACTTCCCTGTATTACTTTTTTGTTTTCTCCCGAAGATCACGTAAGTTTATAACTGGGATAACAATATCTATTATCTCCTCCCCGAAATCGGTAGTGATAAATTTATCAAAAAGTTTCCGTTGATACTCAAGTCTTCTATCACTAAGAGAGTTCCATCCGAGGGATTCTATCATAGCCAAAACACTGCTGTCAAATCTGAAATCTCCCTTGACGAACCTTGCTGCTCCACGTTGAACCATCTAAAGATTGGGAAATTAATCCTACTTCGTGTGGATCCCAAATCGCACAGCAATACTCAAGTAGAGGTTGAATCAGAGAAAAGTACACAATTTCTTTTACTCTTGATGAACATCCCCTCAGTATTCTACTGGCTGACCTTTGCAACCCATTTGCGTTTCATTTTACGCTTCGAGTATGCTCTTTGAAGGAAAAATTACTACCAAGAGTAATTCCTAGGTATTTATAATGCATGCACATCAATATTTACATCTGCTATTACATGCCTTGTTTCATTCTTCATTTGTCTACTCGTTTGCCCTCTTATTGGTTGAGATGAAGCATGTGACCATCACCTTTGGAAATACCTTGATATTTCCCCTTAAAGTGGGTTGGGGCAGTAAATTGGTTCATTGTTTCATACCTGACTTGCTTACAGAATACCATAAAAAGGCAAAGTCTGTGAGTGAGGACGGAATCCTCTCAAGTCGGTTTGGTGAAAACTGTAAAAAGGAAAGGCAAAGTATAAGTCTTTGCCTTTCCAATTGAGTGCCAAATATTTTCTTTATACATATTTACGCATAACATCTCCTTTAGTACATTATGAATTATATCAATTTTAAGTTAAGAAGCGGATATTGAAATAATGGTTTTTTACCAGTGATCATTTATAAAACTACTAATGCTCTCTACCAATCCAATATAAAATGCTGTGTTGTTTCTGAGTTATTCTTTGTATCATTAACATGAATACAAATCACCTGTTAATAAGTTTAGAGAAACCAAAACTTAACCAAAAATTGTTTGAGTAAAATGTGACTTCAGAAAAAGTTTGCCATGCATCCCAATTTATATTTCACCTAAAACTTTGTCATTAGCCTCTCAAGCCCCGGTGATGTTCTTTGAATTTCCTCCCGAGATCCCGGATGAGGATTTTAAATTTTCGCAACTGAATTACTGCATGTGGCTTTAGTGTCATAACTCTTTGTAATATCATTCTATTCTTCTAGTTTCTGCTGTGAATGTACTTAATAAGTACATATGGCTTAAAGCTTTAAGGCTGTTTAATTTGTTTGACAACATTTTTTATTTAAATATTTTAGAAGCATTTCAAATAAAATTGTATCACATAATTTTCAATAACTACGCTGTTCTTTTTCTTTCCAAGAATTTCAGTGTCAGGATGGTCTGTTTTTATTAACGATTCATGTGAATCTCTCTAATTCTCATCACTGATGGTGTTAGCAATCATCTCAATCTCAGATGGGCAGAAAAGCCCCAAGGGAAGCAAAAGAACTGATATCTAATTCTATTGATTGGGAAGTGGTATCATATTTCAATCTATGTTTCTTCTTGCTCGTTAGCTCATATGGTTCATTTCGTAGAGAAAATGAAATTTGCAGACTGCTAATGAAATTTTACATTCTATCTCACATAAAGTTTTTAAAAGTGTGAGAAACTTATTTCACACGGCATCTCTAAAATAAGAAATTGCAACAATTTTTAAGATTTTTTTTGAACCCCTTCCCAATAACTTTGAAACTTAAAACTTGGCATGTGAATAAATATTATAAATACATTTCATATACTTAACTTAATGTTTCCCTGATCATCCTTGGTTCGATCCCAGAGAGCTGTTTACATTACCCTATGCATTTCAGATAGGGATAATGGAGACTTTGCAAGAATATTGATCATACAAATTACAATTTGACATCATATCAAGAAGGTATTCATAAGAAAGAAAAAAAGGATCGAAAATATTCTTAAAAATAAACAAAATCTATTTCAAATATGAGAAATTTGCACCCAACTGGCGAAAAACTCACGCACATTAGGTGTCAGTTTTATAGGTATAAAGAAACTAGAGCGCGTTTCCAGTGACCTCTATGATTTTGTAATCCTTATTCTACCAGGATGCAGCTTAAAATATTTTCCAAACTGTATCATAAATAATTTGAAAATCCCGCCAAAATATCAAATAGTAGAAAAGTCTGGAGTCGAACCCACGATCTTTTGGAAGATGAGAATACATATAACGCCCTGGTAGAAATAAAACATATTTGATTCAAATTTAGAAGTAGATATCATACCGGTAAGGTCCAAAATTAAGACTCCGTTATCTGATATACATAAGGTAATCTAAACAGCTCTCTGGAATCAAACCAAGGACGATAAAGGAAATCAAATCAGCTTATATGAACTGTATGTGTGACCTTTATTCACATGCCAATTAAAAGTTTCTATGTTATTGAGAAAGGACTAAAAAAAATCTTAAAAATAGCAGCAATTTCTAATTTTAGAGATGCCGTGTGTCGAACCCAGGAGAAAATTGGTAGATATGATTAGACATTATTAAATGTTATGACTTGATCTTATTAAATGCAAAGTTTGAAGTCCATATCATGCCAGCAAGTACCGGATAATTCATATATTCAAATAGATAGATAGATAGGATGCTAATTCACAGGATAAACCACAAGCGTCATTGACTTGAAATTTTTATGGCCTATAGGCCCTAACATGAAACACTCAGGAAAAAGGCAACTTTAAACCTCAGTGCCATGGGTTCCATGCCAGAAGGCCCCGAGATCCCTATTTTTCCCATATAAATGTATTGCTTTGATTTTTGGGAATTTCTAAAAAGTAATTCCCATATAGGTGGATAATTAAAACTCAAGGAGCTTATAGATGTGGACATGATCTATCAAAAACATAAATGACTTTTACATAAAATGTCCTGGGTTCGATGCTAGGATGATGCAAAAATCTCCCATTTAAAATACATTGGGGTAGTTTTTCTTTATTTTCTTTGATGCATTTATCGAAATGATAGGAAGTTTTTGCTTAGTTAGAAGATGTATATTAAAACTCGGTTTAAGAAAAATTTTTGATAAGACCATGCTGATCCTGGGTTCGATGCCAGAGCGCATTAAAATTTCTCACACAAGGAATATATGTGAAAAGTAGGATGTTGTTTGAGGCAGTTGCAGCAAATATTTCTGCTTGATTTTTTCATACATAGTTAGAGATAGTTATCTTCTGTTGTGCTGCATAGAAAGGATGACCAGGAAGACCCGGGATCAATGCTGGAAAGTAAATATATCTTCCATTTAAGACATGTTGATTGAATTTTCATAATTCTTTCGGAGTCAAACTAATTAACATATGTCCTTGCAGTAAAGAAGCAGATCATAGGATATTTAAATGATTGTTCATCTTGGTGATGATAAATTTATTCTTACTAAAAATTAAAGCATTTGCTTGCAGTATGCTAGCAACATTTTAATCGTATATAATAGATATATAGATGGATAGAATACAAATTCACAGGCTAAACCACAAGAGTTATTGACTTGACATTTTTACAGCGTACAGGCCCTAACGTGAAACTCCTAGGAAAAAGGTGACTTTGAACCTCAGTGTCATGGATTCAATGCCAGAAGGCCTCAAAGTCACGATTTTCTCCATAAAGATCCATTGCGCAGATTTTCGAAAAACTTTTTGAGGCTCTTCCCAGTAAATAAGACAGTTGAAATTTAAAATACATTATGGTAGTTTTTCATTATTTTCTTTATGCATTTATCGAAATGATAGGAAGTTCTTGCTAAGCTAGAATATGGACTAGGTTTAAGAAAAAAATTTAGATAAGACCATGCTGTTCCTGGGTTCGATGCCAGAGCACATTACAATTTCCCACATAAGGAATATATGCGAGTAGTAATACGTCGTTTTAGGCAGTTGCAGCAAATATTTCTGCTTGATTTTTCACACAAAGTTAGAGATGGTGATCTATGGTTGTGCTGCATAGTAAGTATCACCAGGAAGACCCAGATTCGATGCTGGATGGTAAACAAATCTCCCATTTAAAACATATTGGTTGAATTTTCATAATTCTTTTTCATATTCTTTACCTTGAAGGAAGATAGTTGACTCTTTGCATGCATTTAACTGTATTCATTATATATATAACCATTTGCTTGCAGTATGCAAGCAGCATTATTATTATAAATATCTATTATATATAGATGCTTCTCCGGATTCATTCATATATATAGGTATATAGATAGGATACTAATTCACAGGCTAAACCACAAGCGTCATTGACATGAAATTTTTACGACATATTGGCCATAACAAGTAACCACAAGAAAAATTGCGATCTTGAACCTCAGTGTCATGGGTTCAATTCCAGAGGGCCCCAAAGTCCCAATATTTCCCATTTAAAAGCATTGCTTTGATTTTTGGGAATTTAAAAAAATACTTCCCGAATAGGTAGAGAATCATAACTGAAGGAGCCTATAGATATATAGATCTATCGCAAACATTATTGACATACACAGAAAATATCCTGGGTTCGATGCTAGGTCGATGCAAAAATCTGCCCTTTAAAATACATAGGGATAGTTTTTCATTATTCTTTTTGATGCATTTATCAAAATGATAGGAAGCTCTTGCTTAGATAGAAGATGAATATTGAGACTCAGTTTAAAAAAAAAATTATATAAGACTATGCAGTTCCTGGGTTCAATGCCAGAGCATACTACAGTTTCTCACATAAGGAATATATGTGAAAAGTAGGACGTCGTTTGAGGCAGTTGCAGCAAATATTCCTGCTTGAATTTTCACTAATAGTTAGAGATGTAGATCTTCTATTGTGTTGCATAGGAAGTTTTACCAGAAAGACCCGGGTTCGATGCCGGGCGGTAAATATATCTCCCATATAAAACACATAGGGTTAGTTTCTCATTATTATTTTCATGCACTTATCGAAATGATAGGAAGTTCTTGCTTTGATAGAAGATGTATATTAAGACCCAGTTTAAGAAAAAAATTTGATAAGACCGTGCTGTTCCTGGGTTCGGACGGATGACAACGCCAACCAGCAAATTTTAAGAATATTTTCAATCCTTATTTTTCTTTTGAGGACCCTCTCGATATGATGCCGACTTGAATTTTGTGTTTTCAATATGCTTGCAGAATGCAAGCTACCATTTTACTCGTATGTATTTATATATATCCAATAGAGGATTGTTTATCCGAACATCTAAACAACAAACACATCCAAACAACAAACACATCCAAACAATGAACTCATCCAAACAACAAACATTTCACGATAGATATACAGTAATTTTGAACGCCACCACTATGTGTGTTTTGCACCGATCTTTGGCAGGTGTGAATGAGTAAGTATTTATACTATATTAATTAACCTTCTAAATGGATAACAATAAGAAGAAAATGTGTCCAGCAGCTACTTCAAGCGGTGGGAATGTCTAGAGAAAATGACAGTTACAAACGTTACAGCAAAAAGTGGACATAATGTACAAACTAGATCATGGTGTCATTTCATCCAATCTTCAGCAGGAATACAAGATTAGCAGGAAAACTATACATGATATAAAATCACAGAAGGACAGAAGGAATTCTTCAATTTGTTGTAGAATCTGACTCAACGGTAGTTGTTTCGAAAAGAAAAACTTTGCGGGGACGGTCATGCATAGTTTTCTTTAAATAAAAGTTTTCAATTCAATTTTTGATTCAAAACTGACATTTAAAGAACACGTTAGATCTATCAGTAGCAAAGGTTACTGCCTCTTAGGTTTCCAAAAATGTAATACCCTCCATAGCTTTTCCACCAATACAATAATTAGATCCCTCTGCACTATAGTCCGCCCTATCCTTGAGTATAATAGCACTATCTGGAATCCACACTGCTCTTCCCACATCAACGCCTTTGAGAAGATTCAAATTAGATTTGCCAAATGGCTTTGTTGGAAAGAAAACATTCCTAATTTCAATGCTCATAATTATCCTGATATTTGCCGTAGCTTTAATTTGATAACTCTGAAGACAAGAAGAACAGTTACAGACGTTAAATTCTTTAGAAATCTTCTTCTGAGTACTATTGATTCTGAAGCCCTTCTATCCAAGATAGATTTTAATGTGCCCGCAAGGAGATCAAGGCATTCTGCTCTTTTCCTTTTGGGAGAGTGAATGCCTGCAAATATGAACCACTCACCAGGATGATGCGGTCCACAAATGACATCCTAGTGAGGAACAAATTTATAGACCTCTTCAATGACTCTCCCAGAATTTTAAAGCATAAATTATATACAACTTTGTCCTATTGATTTTTTTCTTACTTTCTTTCATGTTCTTTCCAATTCCATTTTTATGATATTTTTATAATTCTGCTTTTATACATGTTTTTCTCTTCTTTTTCCTAATCTATATTTTTTCAGAGATATTTATGTATTTTATTTATTTTCCTTTTTGTAAATTATATCACATGTAATAGGGCAGTATTACCTGTTTGTGATGAATAAATAATTATTATTATTACTATTAATATTTATGTGCATTATCGTCACTTATTTCATACTGTACCCCATCAAAGCCTTTTTTTTCAGTTCCTTTTACTCATGCTGGTTAAAATGCCTATTATCCAAACATATCCTTTATGCGAAATGACCTCGGTTCCGAAAAGTTCGGATAAACAATCCTCTACTGTATATACAGTGGTACCTCGAGATACGAGCAGCCTGACATACGAGTTTTTTGAGATACGAGCCGGAGCTCGGGCCATATTTTCGTTCAAGATACGAGCTCAAATCCGAGATACGAGCCGTGTTTCCAAGCCAAGTGCAGCCAAGAAGGCAAAAACAAGTGATAATTAAATTTACGTAAATGTTAAGCTTAAGTTTAAAGTTAAGTGCATTGTTTTAATGTTTTTCTTTCATTTGAAATAAGGAAAGTGTAGTTTTAGTTTTAAAGTTACGAAAATAGTTTTAAGTTCTGAAAAAGCGCCGTTTACGTACGTGTCTAGAGTGCCTTCCCCCCTCCCTCCTCCTCGCCGTTCACCTTCGTTAGCCACACTCGTCTGTCTCCAAAGTAAGACTATTATGCTAAATAACTCTTTTATTTCTTTATTTCATATTTTGTTATGTATTTGTTAATTATACATACTTATTTGATGTTTATAAACATATCTTATTCATAATTTACAATGGTTTGGGGATTTTTCATAGGTCCAGAACGGATTAAATCGAATTCAGTTATTTTAAATGGGAGAAATTCGTTTGAGATACGAACCGATTGACTTACGAGCTCGGTTCTGGAACAAATTAAACTCGTATCTCGAGGTACCACAGTATATACATACATACATACATATACGAGGGTGGTCTGAAAAGTTTCCGACCTCGGCGTGAAGATGGTAGCACTCCTAAATAAAAGCTAGTGAATTTTGTTGTTCATCTGTTCACAGTTACTCACCAAAGTTTCAGCCATTTTGGACGCGCAGTTGTTATGTAACAGTCATTTGAATGAGTTTATGTGAGTGTTTCTGTGAAAATGGGCAAAATTGAGTATTGAGTTGTCATTAAATATTTTTTTTTTGAAATGCAATATGCCTACGCAAATCAAAGATGAGTTGGATTTTGTGTATGGGGACTCTGCACCATCATATACCACAGTGAAATTTTTGGGGAGCTGAATTAAAACGTGGCCATAAGATCTTGGGAGATGATGAATGTTTAGAACGTCCGAAAACTGCAACTACCGACAAAAACATCGCCAAAGTTCACCAAATGGTGCTAGACGACCGCTGAATTAAAGTGAGAGAGATAGCAGAGGATATGAACATGTCAAAAGAACGTGTTTCTCACATATAAAATCAACATTTAGGCATGAGAAAGCTGTCCGCACGTTGGGTGCCGCGTTTGCTCACATTTGACCAAAATGAACATTTCCAACGCTCTGTTGGCGCAGTTTAGGCGCAATAAATCCCAGTTTTGGCGCCGATTAATTACTGTAGATAAAACTTGGATACACCATTATACACCCAAAACAAAAATACAGTGCAAACAGTGGACTGCACAGGGGGAACCGGCTCCAAAAAAGGCAAAAACTGTTTTTCGGCTGGGAAAGAGATGGCGACTGTTTTTTGGGATAGTCATGGAGTTATTTTAATCTATTATCTTCAAAAAGGAAAAACCATTACAGGAGCATACTACGCATCATTACTTGACAAGCTGAAGGCAGAACTTGTGGAAAAATTCCCACATTTGCAGAAAAAGAAAAGCCTGTTTCACCAAGACAACGCACTGTCTCACACCTCAGCGGTTGCCATGGCAAAAATCCACGAATTACAGTTTGAACTGCTTGACTTGCTCACCAGATCAAGCTCCAAGTGACTTTTTGTTCCCTCATCTAAAAATTTCGCTTGGAGGACAGAGATTTTCGGCAAATGAAGAGGCAATCACCTTTTTGAAAAATTATTTTGCAGAGAAAAACGCCGAATACTATTTGGATGGGTTACTGAGACGGGAGCATCGCTGGGAGAAGTGTGTAGAGTTACAAGGAGACTATGCTGAAAAATATAAAAAAATTTCAGAAATCATATGATTTCTGAATATGTCATATGTCTTGTACCTTTGTTAGGTCGGAAACTTTTCAGACCACTCTCATACATAAATACATTCATAGGGGATCAAAATTCTAACCATGTTCCAGAAGTGTCATTTACTTGAAATTTTTACAATGTACTAGCTATAATGTCTAAACACCAGAAAAAGTGTGATTTGGAACCTTAGTATCTTGAGTTCAATGCCAGAAGGGCCCTAAGTCCTGATTTTGTCCATAAGGATGCATTGAGGGGATATTCGAAAAATTTTTTGATGCACTTCCCGGCAAAATAGAGAGTTGAAATTCAAACGATCGCTGGGAGCCGTGTGCATATCTGACGAAAATCACGAAGACATCTTCAAGGATTATCCTTAGTTCGACGCTAGGTCACGGCAAATATTCTCCTACTTAAAATGCATCGTGGCAATGTTTAAGATTTGTTTTTAATCCCTTCCTGATAACAAGGAAACTGGAAACTCGGCATGTATCTATCAAAGATACTATTATTATATTTATGCTTTTTAACATTCAGCTGACAGTCCTTGGTTCGATCCCTGAGAGTCATTTACATTCCTCAATGCATTTTCAATGAATTTACATTCCTCAATATTCTCCTATTTAAAATGCATAGATGCAAATTATAAGATTTTTTAATTCAAAATTTGAATGAAATAAGTTTTATTATTACAAGGAGTTATTGGTATTCACATTTTTAAAAAGATCCTGAGTTGGATATCAGGCATCTTTATTATTTGAAACGTATGGTGGGAACTTCAAATGAATTATGATTCAGTTTTGAAAATATTATAAGCAACATCCTGGTAGGATAGGGAATTTAAAATCACAGAGGTCCCAGAAAATGCACTCAACTTTATCTGTGAGACTTAGCTTTGATAGAAGAATGGGTAAAAAAGAACAGTATGAGTATTAACGTAGGTACGTTGTCTTTACTAATAAGAGATCGCTTTGTTGCCGCAATTATCGTCTGAACGGTGAAATAATAAAAACTTCAGATGATTGCAAATACTTAGGAGTCACGTTTGATAAAAATCTCAATGGGGAAAAATACGTCGATTTAATTGTAGCGAAGGCATTTAAAATGTTGCATTACGTGATGAGGAATTTAAAGGGCAGTAGCTTAAGAAAGGGGGTATACATCGCTTGTAAGACCGATTCTTGAATACGCGACAACCGTGTGGGATCCATATCAATGTTGTCATAAAATAAATAGAAAAAGTACAAAGGAAAGCAGCTGTAATGGGCAGATTTAGAAAAACGGACAGCGTCACAGAAATGCTAAAGACTCTTGGGTGGGAAACGTTAGAGAAAAGGAGAAAAATAAATCAAATAGGTTGTATTTACAACATAATTTCAGGTAAACATGGTTGGGAAGCCTTTTAAATTGCTATGGAGGAACCAAATTTCCATGGAAAAGATAGCCATGCATTTAAAATAAACCCTGGGCAGCAAAGAACTGACATCGCGATATATTCTTTTATCAACATAGGCATTTCAGAATGAAATAAGTTACCTGGATTGCTCATAAGCCCCTTGCCTAAAATACAAAATCTTTTAATAAGAAATGTTTTAATGTACCATAGTAGATAAGGGTATTATAGAATGTAAGGAGATTTTAGTAATATAAAATTTCTGGAGGAAGTAAGGGATTGCTTGGCGATGTACGGTGGGGTTTAGCCCTGGGATGCTACGGTAGCCGAGAAGGCCTGTCATGAACCCGAAAAATCCAGAAATAACAATTTATATGTCATAGGTATATGTATGCATATACATGAGCTGTATATAAATATGTAGAATAACTGCCACCTGGCTTACAGCCTACTCGTAGTTTATGAAAAACTAATAAAATCCTTCGTCAGTGCATCCGTATGTCACAGCAATAGGCGCTCAAACTACGGATCCGAATTTGACCAAATTTGGCACATGTGTTCCTCAGGACCCAAAGCTGCCCATAAGAATAAAATTTATTCACTAATTCTACTGGGTTCGAACCAGGATGACAAAGATAGATTTCCATAAGGCTTGCATGACGCCAGGTTGGTACAAATTTCCTTTATTTAAATTAAATTGCGGCGATTTAAAGAGTTTTTGTTCAATCCCTTTTCCGGTTACATATAAACTTAAAATCCAGCATGTGTATAGAGATCACAACTACATTTCATATAAGAATTTTAAAGTTTCCCTCATGACCCTTGGTTCGATGCTGGAACGCCATTTACATTCACGAATGCATTGCAAATGATGATAATGGAATCTTATTTTAGGACCATCCTGGTATGAAATCAACTTAAAACTTTTGATTAAATGTCAGGTAAAATCTTTCCTGCCCCTGCATTATAGGCAATTGTGTGTTAACTACACCGCTTTGGACCTCCCTTTGTCAAATTCCTGATACATATACAAATGCAAAAGTAAAAGTTGCTTGCCTTCTACAAGCATGGTGTAGACATTTTTTTAAGACTTTTGCCAGATTTAATTACATCAAGTAACACTGCAAGAATGAAGTTTGGGAAATATATTAATATATTTAAAAATCATTAAGAGTAGATGGAATATCTGGAAAGCCTCATTTTCCATTGCAACATACGAGACATTCAGCATGAAGATTACAAGAAGGCATGGAAAACATGACTCAACCAAACAAGGCCATTGGTCTATAATGGATCCTTTAAAGCATAGCTTTTAAGGTAGAATATGAATCAAACTATTTTTCATTAAATCAATATTAGATATAATCATGGGCATTGAATTGTAATCACTCTTAATTTTTCTTCTTGGTTTGATATCTTCCAAACAATAATTAAAACTTTGACTTTGTCAAAGAATGGGGTTTTAAGTTTAACCCCTTCTATATGTCTTCCAGCTCTCTCAGCCACTCACATATTTCCACAGGAGTTAAAAAATATCAGGCCTTTTATCTAGCATACAAGTCTAAATTTAAACATGAAAAATTGCAAACAGTGCCAGTTAGAGTGTGGTCAATATCAGGAAGGAATGCTGCATTGCCACCATATAATGATGCTCTCGGTGATGGGTTCTTTTGATGTAAGAGAGAACAGATTCATCTTCATAATCCACATGAAACTAAATTTAAAAACTTGATCCTTCAGCCCAATTAAGTTCATCTCGCTGTCATTATTCAAATGAAATAAGGATAAAAATTAATAAAAATAATGTCATATGATTCCAGTATACTCTGGATATAAATGGCCTAAGCTTATTACATACGCCACTCACAATTGATGATAAGTTAAAATGATATTGCAGAGAAATTCTTAGTCAATTGAAATAACTGTAAGTTAAATTGAACTCTTAACTCTATAAATATCAATAATTGAACTTTGCACTGCACTTGTTTGATTAGAAAAAAGATAAATTGGTAATATGATTGCCTCTACAATACTTTTATGAATGACTGAATATTATATCTATGATAATTAAGATCGATCAATGAAGTAATAATTCAAAATTTTGTATTTTCATATTTTTCACAGTGTGAAAAATTACTAAAATCATTTTACTATCACATATGAACTCATGTTCCTAATTGGGAGCTCGACTCCAATGATCACATTGGTTTCCCAAGGAATGGATAATCAAAAATTGAGAATCTTTTCATAAAAAAATTTCACAACTTTCAATTAAAAATGACATTCCATAACTGATATTGAGTATTTATTTGATATTTCTTTTGTACGTGTCTAGGTTTTTTAGGACAATTAATTTCCATATGCCCAAGAAATAAAACCTGCAAGATGTAAATATTAATTTCATCATTAGTTCTTATTGATTCTATTCCCAACTACAAAACCCAGCAGGATATGAAACTTGCATTGCATTTTTCCCTTAGAAAAAAGTCAAATCTAAAGGAATATAATTAGTTAGATGTAAAAATAATTTGTTCTTGTTCCAAAAAAATCAAACATCAATACTAATGGAATTTAATTGAAGTGTCTAAAAGAAATTACCTTAGAGCAGATATAGTGAAAATTACATTGACCAAATTAATATTATAGCTTATAATAAAGAATGGCTTGCACAGTTATTTACGTTACATATACTTGTACATGATACAATTGCAACATACTGCAGATGACATTGGAATGTCCAGAGAGCCTCCTCAAGGAAATAGGTTACCTTAAAATGCTTTTCGAAAATATTTGGACAAGGATTGAATAAGGGGAATATGAATTGTTCAAGAAGTGAAATTAATCACAGAAAATATGCTAAACTTAAAAATTGACATATCTAGATAGTGCTAAGAAGATTTTTCTTAACTTTCTGAAAATAAGAAACTGAATTAGGAATAATAAAATCACGACTAAAATCAAACAGATCAACGCAGAATAGTAACATGAAGAAATACTGCAGAAATTGAAGAAAAACAAGGATTTTTTAATAGTTAACTCTTTACGTCTTTTAGACAAGCTTCTTAAACAATCTTTGATAATATTCATTATGGAGAGCAAGTACAAGCAAGCAAGGAAGTACTTCAGTCATATTAAATATGGATCAAGGTACAGGAAAAAAGGTACTACCCATCTCCACTTGTCAAACGGAGTCCAAACTTCGAGCAGGTGGACCTCTCTCACTCGAGAAGAGAGAAAATAAAGATGGAGGGAATGGTCTGATATGCTTAATTTACTACTATACATTATTTAGTGATGTTAACACAGCAGAGTACCATTATAACAATACATAGGTAAAAATCCATACATTCGATGGCTAAAAAGTTGTTTACATAAAATGGTGAATATTAGCACATTCGGCAGTTTTGGCATTATTACTGTTGAGTTGAGTTCAATGACCTTTTCCGCAAGAATCCGGGTTTTAGCGTTGGAGAAAACAGAAGCAACCTTCTCTATCCGCAATAAAATTCTGCCTCCTGATGAGTTTAAAATCTTAGAAGACAGGAAGGGCAGAAGAAAAACTTCCATGATGTATGATCATTTCTGAATTGAAAATATGTAGACTTGGACTTCGATGTTCTCCCTTACAATGATCTGTTATTATAACAGTGCATGTGGCATATTGTTTAAAAGAACTTGTCTTTATGTTTGTTAGACATAAGAAGTCAGAAGTAATTCCAAGCTTAATCTGAGTCTGTGTAAATCCAATCAATACAGTATATTCGTGCAAATTGGCCATATTTAAAGCATAGAGGAACAACAAGTAAGCATCACAGGAAAACTTAACTTTTAGTAAAAGTGTAGTATGTAGTCTAGAAGCATTTTCTGTGATTTTAAGATCTTTTGAAGGATATATACCCCACTAGCTGCCAGAGGCAGACACATTTATACCTTTGATAAATGTGTTAATCAAAACTCAATCGCACTTTATGAATTTCATTCCATTGTAGCAACCTTCGATGAGCAAAGACACCATCCAACTAGGAACAGGCGAAATACTGGATATTCTCGAAGGAGAATTCACAATAGCGCTCAGAATGCTTAAAGGCAAGGCAACAGAAAATTAGATTAACAGAATAAATGTTTGTCAGAAATTACATATGTTTAATGGCTCAACAATACAACAAAATAAGTAATATACGATGTCAGAAAAATTACAACTGATTGATTTGATCTCAGTAATATTGCAAAATATTATTAGACAATACAATTAACCAATTTAATACTGGGAGAGGTTAACTTCCCGATTATCATTAAGATATCACAAAACCCAAATTCAAGTCAACATGTCTTGATGATGTTTCTTACTTCATTTGGGCTGAAGAGCACACCGTCCTCTCTCATACTCATTGCCGGCCAATGTCGCGTAAAACAACGCCCTCTTCCCGGTGGTCTTGCAGAACACAAGAAAGGGGAGGGGAGAGTCTGGCGGTGATGTTGAAAAACAAAGTTTCCCAATTTCAAGAGAGAGAACCAATGAATTGGTAGAATATTGGCCTTCAAGGTTTTTCGGCGTAATGTAACAGGAAAGCAAAAGGAAGGTCAGGTTAACCGATGATAGTCTTCCGCTGGAAAATTCACACTTTGGCAGCAAGCTTTGGCGGGCCGAGTTTAGGCGGGCCAAGCTTTTGCTGGTCCTCAATCAAAATGGGCCCCCAAAGTTCCCAGGTTCAAGGGGCAGAAGTAAAGAAAAATTCGCCATACCATGAGGTTGAAATTTTCGCCATATACCCTTTAAATTATTTCATCTTTTAATAGTTTTAAATAAATTTTCTAAAATCATAAGGAAGGGAGATATGAAGGGGTCAATTATGATGCCATTAGTTATTGTTATTCTTTTAGAATATACTAATTAATATATATATATATATATATATATATATATATATATATATATATATAAATAAACAAGGAATAAACACAAGGAAATAAAAATGCCTTTGTCAAAGCTATTTTATTTCCTTGTGTGTAGTTACCTATGGAATTCAACAAAGTAACAGCTTATTTGATTTATTTAAATAAGGAATATTTTTGAGATAACTCTTTACTCTCACAACTCCTATACATTCCATGTCTTTGTACAACTTAATTGTTATTTTAACAACTCAGTAGCAATATCCACACAACTTGTTTCAACACATAAGCATCATCTTCAACATAAATGCCCTGCGATCTTCCATAAAGCATGCGGCAGGAGAAAAGAAGAAAGAGTAAGAGGGAACAAAAGGATTACCTGCCAGAGAAAGGGTAGAAATTTTGGAAAACTATTAAACAGAACAAAACAAAGTAGAGGAGGGAGAAGGATAAGATAAACCTTCTATTCCCAAAAGGAAAAAAGTTCCTCGTCAGAAGAAGAGAATTTGGGTTTCAATTTAGAACTTTCCGAAGCTTAAATTTCTTTTGGAGTGATCTTTCTATGGTTAATATATTATCCTGGCCTCCACTCCCAAGTACCATTTAGTTAGTGTAAAGTTGGCTATCCAAACTACATGTTTTACTAGGAGCCGTTCTGTAAATTCCTCGAATTTGCACACATTTTAGGAATTTTAGTAGTCTCTTTGATTTGATCTATCACAAACATTATATACATAATATTATCTCCCCTTTGAAGGATAATTTCAGTTGTCTTTAGATTTTGGAATTAGTATCTATATAGTATTCCTTGTGGCCAATGGTGCAGCCAGGATTTTCCAATAGGGGGTCCAAGGATGCCGAAAAAACGAAAAAATGCCTACCTTACAGGGGCTAGTTTATTCATGCACTTACTACAATACATGTCAGTTCTTTCTAAAACTAAATGCATTGAAAACTAAAGGAATTTAATTCTTATGTGGCCAAATTATTAAACTTTCCAAAATAGTAGTTTACATAAGCAAACTATTGGACACTTATCATAAGTGTTGTTTGGATTTCTAGTTTGGATACTCCCAATATCTATTAAAAAGTCATTTTTTTCTTTGCTGAAGTTTTTTAGTGTTGTAAATATAAACTTCCCGAGTCTTTGAGAGTTCTTACTCCAAGAGGTTACCAAGCGTGAGAAGGAAAAAATTAGTTACGGTTATTTGGTAAGCGATATAAAACGTAACATCCACTCATTAGATCCCCCACATTTGCAATACCCGTGCTTATGTGAATAGCATTCGCTATTAGACAATATCATCAGCATAATTTAGAACTTCATTAAAATGTGGCCTGTCCAGAAAAAAACCAACAATGTATAAAAATAATGACATTAAGTATATATACAGCTTATTGCACATGGTTTATATGCGCCGTGACAGAATTTTGTTACAGGAATCTGAAGTTAATTAGATTAGATATCTAAGATATTTTATGAAAAAGAGAATCTTTCAATTCAGTAAATACCTAAACTCAAAAATAATGAAATTATTTATTAAATTGCCATTATTTATGAATAAGCATTCAATTGAATGCATCACATACCAAAAATTAAAAATTCGGCTCATTTATAAAATACAGTAGACTCTTGCTTATAGTTGATATTATAATTGAATTTGCAGAATTTAAGTTATATAACAAGGTGAAAAAAAGAAGATGTCAAATTAACATTACTTGACTAAGTAAAAGTTAGGTGGTTTAACTAGCAAAGAGCTAACGCAAACCCAGTCTTACGTACTGAGTGTTCAAAGAAAACAAAAATTTTCCATGAATCGAAATTTTGAAGGTGCATCGTGTCACCACGTGGTTGACAGGATAAGTCATGCAATTAGTGGGACTCTATCACCAGAGAAAAAATTGGCTGCATCAATAAGGAAGCTGCAGAATTTAAGTCATAGTTTTAACAGTTTGCCAAATTTATTTCAAGTCATTAAGTCACAGTTCCGATAAATCTGTGCATACCTAAGGGCACAATACCTTTCAGCTGACTGATTTGTTTCCAAAATGGTATTACATTAATTATATCATCGAAAATTAATTTTTACTGATGTCTTGTATTGCTGCAATACTTCTTTAAATTTATACGGAAATCCAGTTATCGAATTATTTTTGTAAATATACATCTCATTTACAGGTAATCATAAAATAAGTATCAGTACATTTTCTGTCATCCCGAGAAATGAAGAGTCTACTGTACAGACTTTTAATTGTCCAGAATGCTTAATAAAGGAACCAGTAACTTTGCAATTGTCACTAAACTCATCTTGATATGCCCTCTGATAACAGCCCTAAAATAAGTCAATCCTAATTTATGCGTCTAATATTGGTCATTTCACAAAAAAACCTCATAGCCATTAACTTACTTTTTTTCTGATAGAGGCCTCGAGCTATTAGCGGACTGTGAAAAGAATTTTCGGATATCCATCTGTCCCTTATGAAATTCAAACTAAACTCTCCTTCTAACTGTTCACTGTGAATTTCTCAAAAGCACTACTCACGAGCCTAGCTTTGCATTCACACCCTTAAAAGAGTCACATGCAAAAGATCTAACTGAGCGTTTTATCAATCTGTTTGTCTAACAAATGTAATCTTATTCTCTGTTTTCAGGTTGCAAATTTCGAATTACTTCTCAAATGTTCCCTTGTATTTTTGCAAGCAGTAAACAAATCAGCACTTTCGAATTTTTCTTTAGGGAATCTTATCTTATGTTGTGAGTCATCTAACTAAAGGATAGGCTTAAGAAGTGAACGCGCTGACCCATTGATATCGATGTCGGTTCTAGGCCTGCTCTGCTACTGAAAACATCACTTTAGCTGAAACCGGAGCCGTAATTATGGGTATGCAAAGCTTTCACTGAATTATCAGACTTATACATGTGTAGCAGTGTATCTGTGAGACTTGCGTGATAATTGAGGTTTTATACTCTGCAGCAGAAAAAAAAGCATAGAGCTAGTCATAGGACTTGAGTCTAGGGGGGGGTTTAGGTTTTGAACCCCTAACCCCCCCACCTCACTGCATGTAGCTCACTATGGTGTTTGCTAGTCTAGTTTTTTATTTTTTGACAGCTAAACCAGATCCCTGCCTCGATATCCTGCAGAGAGGAAAATTTTTTACGGCTTTTAGGGAAATGCTTTTCGATGAAGACAAGGGATAGGAGGAAAACCATCTGAGTTTGGCCGTGGTCTCTACTGATTGGTTATTTAACATGTTCAGAGTGTTCAGTGCTAAATAGCTGTCCACGTAGCCCCAACTGGTGGCACAAGGTCCCATTCCTGAATTACTTTTATTGCAGGGAGAGTGAGAAGATCCTCAAATTTCTCTTCAGCCATTACAAAATGCAAGCATTGATAATAACAATTCAATAATAAGTTAATCTCCACTCCTAGGATCTTCATGAATAATGCCAGTCAACGGTATTGGATCATTAATATTGCAAAAAGGGACAAAATACCTCAGCACATTGTAAAAATGAGTGTGTATCATTTAGAAATAAGTAAAGTGTTATACTAGAGTAAATAATATCACTGGTTATAGCAGATAATAACTTTAATCCTGTTGAAGAAACACTTAAAACCGCACTTTGAATCGGTACGAAAAGGAAAGAAGAAAATGGGAACGGCTCCACTGGTAGGTAGTCCAAACTATACTGAGAAGCAAAATTTCAGCCCTTTTTAAAAAGTGTTAAGGCAAGAAGGAGAATGTCCCTTCTATATCCCCTTATAAAGTGTACTCCTTCGGCGTCCCTTTTGCTACGTCGGCGGCCTCTGATGCGAATGGGTTATATAAATAAGAAGTGAATTCTTTCATAATGCTATTCTGCTTCTACAGCACCAAAATCAATGACTTAGAGCAAGTATTTATAAGTGGGGTTGGAGCGTTAACGCGCTAACCACTCCTCCAACACGGCCGGAGTATGTCATGCGTTATAGGTGGTAACTTTTTTGTCTCAGCAGCACAATTTCGGCAAACGCATGAATTTCGGCATTTAAACACGTTCGTCTAACATTTCGTAACTTATTGAATCGAAAGACCTGTTTCGCACAAATTAGGTCCTCGATCGATTGCAGACATTGCTGCAGCTTCAAATCCAATAAGAAATGATCCTCTTATAGGGCAGCGAACGCCGATTTTTCGCATACCTATGCGGCGGTTCACTAACATGCGGACCTTAAATAAATCGCATTTTACGGAACAAATTCGTTATTGCACTAAAAGTATGCTTAATAATAGAGCAATGCTTCATTCCATTGCCAGATTATATAGTTCGTAAACTTCTTAAACAGGTAGAGGATCGGAAAATGGCTGTCACGTTAATTTTTGGAGAAGGGCTAGAAATTGCAATTCTAAAGAGAATGGCGGTGAAGCGCTTTTTAACGGACGGGTGACAAAAAATCCAACACGTTACTTGATTTTGAAATATTATTTAAAAGTTATTTATGGAAATTTGATATATTTCTTGGAATTATGAAAATCCGCGTGTTTCTTCTCAACCATCCAGTTATCCGAAATCGGATGGAGCTGTTCAAAACTCATTATAGAATTGGCTAAAATTGTGATGCAGAGATAATTTGGATTTAGTTTCTCCTACCATCCTTCCACTTGCTAATCGTTTGGGCCCTGTGGAATGTGATTAATTGGCAGCAGCTCTGTATGTGATAGGATCTTTCTCTGCCTTGAAATAATGAATACATTGTTGATAGAATTTGAGAAAATCTTCTCTATTGGCTAAGGAAGTTCTGAGAGGTTTTTCCCTCGTGGTTATATCGAACGTGTTTTCAAACAAAAACGTACGATTTTATTTTTGTGTTGGTTTTCGTTATGGCAACTAATATTTGGACAAATTCAGGAGTTATGTGACCGCCAAGGAATATTATCAGCATAATATATTTATTCCAATGATTGATAAGGCTCCTAGCAGATATCAAAAGCTTGTTTTACTATGATACATTAAACACAGGTTATTTGGGGAACATATTACTCAAACAAGTACTCTACTAGGACAAGGATTATTGAAATGATCTCGCAATTGCGAAAATACTACGAAACCCCTCTTACAAACATTTGCAATGCAATCAAGTTACAAAATAAATAATCGTTCTTTCGGCGATGCATCCGAGATAACACAGTGCATAGGAAATGCAAAAACACCCCCTGCCATACGCCACTGGCGGCTCGCGGGGTGCACATCTAAATCTAAGGAGATTCCCGAAAGTCCGACGAACTAAATCTCCTTCTTCTTTTCCTTAATACGTCACTTATCTGACTTCCAATTGAAGATTAAGATAATTATATCAATTATCTTACATTTTCGCGTCGCCCCAATTTCTAAGAGCCGTGGTTGGAGGCGGGGAAAGGCGGGGGCCCGTTCTCTCTACTGCCGGTGAAGTTTATTCTCGTCTTCATAAAGCTCAGGACTCACTCCGCTTCTCACGAGGTTTCTCATAACTCATGAATATGCCGTATCTGAGTAGTATCTGAATACAAAGGTACGACCTATTCGAAAGTTGATTTCGCTATCGCACAGTCAAGTCCGATTTATCAATTTCGGTATGTTTACCAATTTTTTCTCAAATGTGGTTAGCAATATGTATACATGGAGACGAATAACGACTACAAACATCTTTTAATCGTCGAATGGAGAAAACAGACTTCTTCTATCTATTAGTAGGACGATGAAAGAGGCAAGTCTGAAAACGGCTTTTTCTGTAAGCGCTAGAGCAGCCTCAAATGTTCTTCATCAATATGGACTCGCACAAACGAAATTCTTATAATTTATAGGAAATCGTACAAAGGTTTCTCGCTTCTATCATTTCCAAATTCCCACACCTTTCAATTATAACAATTTTATTAACAGGTAAGAAAGTAATACATAAAAACGTTTCATCGCATTTTAATTAAATAATTAATTTATTCGGTAATTAGCGAACACAGTTACAATCATCGACTTATCACAGATAAGAGAACAAAGACAATAAAAAGCAACTACATGAATAAAAACAGTACTGTCCCCTTTTATAGTGGAAAAAGTGTATTATAAATTCATTTGCTCTACAGCACATCACTTTGTCGCTCTTTATCCCAACAGTTGGGTTTTAATCATTCGTCTATCAACAGTCAAGTCTAACGCTAACGTAAATATTTTCTATAATCTCAATCGGAGATCAACTTTTTTCTACTATTCGCCATGTGCTGAAAACAGGACTCAAATACAAAATATCCAAGATGATAAACTGAATTAAGTTGCAGAAAGCAAACACTGCGAAATACTCTTAAACACATGCAACAAATCGAAATGAAATAATTTACCAAGATCGTGATTAGTTACCTGGATGAGCATAAACTGTAAAATTTGTCAGAAGGAATCACGATGAGATCATTTAGTTCTAATAATATAGCGTAATCTTTAAGGAGAAATGCGGTATGAAATGGTAGAAACTATGTATAAATTTAGCGAAATTAATTACAAATCGTATGCTAACGGAAAATTGAAGGGTCGACGAGGGTTTGTGCAGCGGAGGCTGATCCCAACATCAAAACCGGATGGCGTATTATTACTAACGATGAGTTGAGTCACTGAGAATCCAAATGATTTTACTTTTCGGGCCCGGGGCATCCGCGTAAGAAGATAACATCGGTCTGCATCCGAGAGTAAAAAATATTTGAATAATTCAATTAAATTGCTTATATTAATATTTACGAAAGATTATAAATGCATTTCTGAACATTTAAATTAAGCATGTGACGAAATTGATTAATTTCAGACGTAGTAGAAAGAAAGCAGAATGAGGCGTAGTATTAATAACAATGGAAAGAACTCTGAAAAGAAAGCGAAGAGATTTATTTCCCAAACTGTTACAAGACGCAATACATGAATGAATAGAAGGTACAGTTCTATCAAACGTTTCGGATGGACTCAGATTACATGAAAACAACGCAATCAAGTTACAGAAAATTACAGTAAAACCAGGTATATATCATAAGATTTGAATACAATGAGACCATAAGAAATAAAACAGAGATATAAGTAACACGTATAAATTTAGGTCTGTGATATATGAGATACGAGGACGTTTCATAGCGATGCAATTGTTTATACACGGCGAAGCTTGATTCTTTTTGAATCGATTCAACTGGATTACATGTCCCAGTAATATTCTGTGGACAGTAATCAACAAGCTAGTCCGGACATGTCGAGGACGGCCATTAAAACGGTAAATGCAAAAGAAGAACTTTATTTCCGAAAATCGCTCTACGTCACACATACTCGTGGATGGCACTCGCTTTGATGCAAAATGAGGGGATATTTTAAGCGTAACAAAGACACTTAGGCAGACCCAAGTTTGGCCACTCCTTGAAAAATCTTCAGGACATATAACAGACTGACAATCGAAGATTCTGACGAAAGTTGTGGGAGTAAACGTGGAAACAGCACAGTGTCAATTCCGACGATCCGTGTTAAATGCAATAATCGGTATATCTTGTATATGGACGAATGGAAATGATGATAAATATATTTATAAGGAGTTGTTGAGGAGATGTCGGCTGTTAGCTCAGAGAACTTTAGTTAGAACGCTTTAATAATTTTAGTCGAGTACTCAACAGATACGCAATCATTCCCTTGATAATTACCGATTCATATTTTCAAAACTTAAGGAAAATGAAGGCACATTAGTCGTAACATGCGCAATAAGAATAGCAAAACAGTCTATTCACGTAAGAAGTACGACAACAATATCTAAAATAGCGATCGTTCAATGATTGTGTTACCACCTCGAGTCTATGAACCTCGAAAGTCTCTTACTACCAGTCATTTTGCTTTTGATTCTACTATTTCAAACCACGCAAAGACCAGGGTAGAGTACTTAGACAGGCGGTGCCATTTGGGCGATATTTGACTGCTCCAGGAAAAGCGGGTGCCAGAATGTCTCTAGGCAGCTGCCGGACCAAAATAAACGGCAACAAAAGAGAGACAGAGCGTAGAGCTGTGTTGGCAGGTAGACTCCTAGGGAAGTCCTTATTTATAAAGGCGTTCCAAATATAAAGGAGAGCTGCCTCCGGGAATTGTGCAACTCGAGACACGTTTGGATGCACGAGTACTACCGATGCTCCATTATTTTCGAAAAAGAATCGAGACGAAGTCGCTGCCAAATTAAATAGACGCCAAAATCGCAGCATCCCATGATTTGGGAGACGACGAATTCATTCGTCGATGAAAAGAAACTGCGATTTTGCGAACACCTCGATGACCCAATCAACGGACCAATCATAAAACCATCAAGCATATTGATATTCAAATCGAAAAATTCTCTCCCTTTCCAGATAACTTTATTGCTTCTAATCTTGTGATAAAATTGATAGGAGGAAGTCTAATTAAAACACGCTTTGATTACGCGAAAATACCATTCTAAGCCATTTCAGATCTGAATCTGAAACTATGGATCTAAGCGACAGTCAATTAGCGTGAGAAATGAAAGACTGATTCTAGAGAGTGCATGAGAGAGTTCACATCGGAAGAAATATCGATTAACAAAAAAGAGCTTAAATAACAGAATGCGAAACAGATGAGCTGTAATAAAAAGAGTCGAGTGCTTCAGACCTAATTATAATTGGGAGGGAAGACACGAGTTCGTGAGATTTTGAAGAAAAGGGATAACTAAAGGGAAAACAGGAACGCGGTTGTGCTATTAATATTAAGAGATAAAAAATTCCCAAATAGCCGTAGTATGAGAACATCCCGTCGTGCGGAAGTACCCTAACCATGAGGGTTAAAGTTAAACGTGACTGAGGTATCGTAAGCGTTATTACTCGATGTTACTATACGTATTTCGGTGACTATGTCGCCATCTTCGGGATACGAAGCGAACTGAATAGAACAGCGGGCTGTTCGCAAACAACGGCTATTTGGAGCTTTCTTAACTCTCAATGTTTAAGGGGATAATTTTCGTGATGAATTAACGACAAAACGACGAACGATTACACGAATCTCCATTATACGATTAAATTGCATACGAAACTCCTTTGAGGGGCAAGATTAATGAATTCGTAAGACGTAGTAGAGCACTGAAAAATGTAACGACGAACGGCATTTCTATTTCATTACAAGGGCGATAGCAATTTTTCCCAACTATTGAAACGCGAGTCACATCACCTCAACAGATGGTTTGTTTACAGCATCCCTCTCAAAATTTAAACGTTTTTGTTTTTCTAACAATTTTAGTCATTAAATCGTCATTTATTTACCAATTTCATTAATTTCACTACCTTCACGAATTGTTAAACGACGACAACTTCTCCAGAGCGAGAGAACAAGCTTTCCACTCCTCGGTGGTGTACGACTATGATATGTCGCTTAACCAGACAGCGACAAAATAAGTTATAGTTAACCACTTTCGCAAAGACTAGAAAAATTTGAAGGGACGGAATGAGCTATAAATAGAGCAATCGCAAAGCACCGAAGAGAGCCGCTCTAGCATTTCATCCGAGTGAAAACCATTTAAAGACTTCCTTTATAATTCGGGACAATTGATGGACAACAATAACCAATATGGGGACAGCAAACCATCGTGAATAACCCCAACAATCCACAATCGCCTGCAGAAGATAATTTTATACTCACCTAGAAGACAGGGATTCTTGGGCGCTCATACTTTATAGCAGCGCATTCTGAGGGAATTGTAAAATGAGAAATCTCCGCTAAACCACGAAAAACTGCGTTATTCGGATGCTTCTCGGGAAAGGAATCGTTGATAGGAAGTTTGGGATAAAATTTCCCCAATTCGAGAAAAATGTTTCGGGTACCACATTCAAACGCCGCATCCTCAAACAAATACATGCGTTTAAAGTGTATAAGTGAGCAATGTGATAAATAAAATTGAAGATATTCCTAGGTAGGCGATTACATGAGCAAGGTGAGAAAATTTTGTAGGCCGCACAAATTCGACTCGACCGATTCTAAGGATGAATTCTTATGCTTCCGATGAAGAAATTTTACCCATACGTAATTAGGACACAGAGATTCGAAGATCTGAGCAACGATACGCGATAGTAGCGCACAAACTTTGAATAGAATGGAGGGAGCGTAAGGAATGAAGGCCTTTGCAGCAGTAGTTTCTAAATAAAAACAACACTTCCGTTTATCTACACATTCTTTTCATTAAGAGAAGTTCAGCGATAGCAATAATTGCTATTGTTCTAAAAGTGACTGTGATGAGAAATGAGCCAATTTTAGATTTAAAATTTACATCTAAATATTTACCGTGTAACCTCACCAACATTTCTACCTAACTGTATACACGACCACAAGAAACCATCAGTTTGAGCTACAATTTCCTTCCAACGCACACTCATGTATTCTCGGAGTTCTTGATCGTACTTTACGTGGAAAATAAAGGAATCTGACTAGTATTCCGGTAAGCATTAGTTGGTATAGAGCATACAACCAGTGCACACTGATGTCTAACCTGAAATCCCGAGTTCTTGCATTTTTAAATAACAGTCCAAAACTCGATCCGAAATGACTTTGCGGAGACCGAGAGAATGCCGAACAAAAATAAAAAATTATTTCTTTCGACTCTCGGAGATTATCTCCTTTGAATTCCACTAGTTACCTATATATCTCTTACGTCTGTCAGTTCTCTAAACTCTCCTGAGGTTCATCAATACAGATGGCCTATTGATTGTATCAATGAATACGAGGCAAAGAGCAGTTTTCTAAAACATAAGCGAACGAAAGACCTCTTCCACTGGAATCCTTCTCCACCATACAGATCCGTGAAGTAATTTAGAATGGGGAAATACCAAACAAGTTTGTATTTTCGTACTTAATGGTTGCATGGAAATTTCTCTGCTCGCGAGAAGACATTTTGGAATTCAATTTGAAGATTATATGGTGTCCTCAAAACGGAAAGAAAAACTGGGAAAAGATCGCCTCTGGAAGGAGGTGTAGTCACCACAGAAACGTGATCGTCTCTCGACAGAAGGGCACTTCAAAGATCCCGTGCTTCGCGATACCACCAATCCCATACAAAACAAACCACTCACACATAGAATAATGGCACAGCAACACTGAAAACGTCCTTGTCTTTGATTTCCTCTTTAAGAGGTCACAGCACAAGATGATGAGGAGTCGCAAAAAGCAACGGGAGGATCGTCCGTGCTGGAATGTCGTACCAGATAGTGCATTTACAGATTTCTGACTTTGGCCGTGTAAACGCGCCTCTGGCACGCATCCCAGGACCGATGGAAAGAGACAGACAGAGAGGCTGCAATCGTCCGCTGCATCGCTTGGCGCCTCTGATGAGAGAAATGGGGTCCTTTCTGGAAATTATGGGTCCGAAGGGCGGTTTCCGAAATGAGTGGAAGGTTAACTACAGAATGGGCATTCCATGCGGGATTGCAAACAACTGAAGCACGCAAATTTCATGCAATTTTAAACGCAAGCATCGCTTACTTTCTCGCAATTTTCTGTCTACGATGGAGGGTTCATTAAGAAGCATGTGAATGGCAGGCATTCTCGGCTCACACAGCGTTGCGTGGAAAACTACGCCGTTCCGCTGACACAACCTTCGGTTTCTTCAAGTAGAGGCATAGGTTGGCTGTTCTTTTTGCAACCTTATTCTTTCAAAATAGCCTCACTTCAATCTGAAGGCAGTGTCGGCGGAACGTTGGCTGCAGAGACCATCGAAGTAGCTGTTACGAGCAACAGAATAAGACATTCATGCGGTCCTCGTTTCATTCCCCAAATTAAAATATGCTGACACAAAGGTAAACTTGGAGGACTGATATAATAAGAAAATATCAAAAATGAAAATGAGTTTCAGTAACAAAACGAGCAATTTGCATCTCCCGCAGGATAGATATGAACACCGGACGAGAAAATGCTAAGTTGCTCGCCTCTCTGCAATTCAAAGCGATATAGGTTTTCTAAACCGGAGTAATGTTGAATTTGATGATACTTAAAATAGTGAAGTTTTCGAAATTATCTGCTACAGAGACAACGTATTTAATTATTCGTGACTGCGTTGAAGCAATCTTCCATCGTTGCTTAGAATTGTTTTATTCGGTTCTTTAATTTTAGTCTACTTTAAATTCTAACGCAAATTAAATCAGTTAACAAATATACAAGCAGTGCGAAGGTTGCTTGGATGGGAAAAGTGGGCACGAAACTGTTCAAAACTATTGGCTGAAGGACTAAAAGCGGGATTTGACTGAAAATATTCGCAAACATTTTGGTTCGATGAAAAGCACCTCCAAGCAAAGGGGAAGCAGGAGGAACACAAAGAGAGGGCTAATAGGAAGACAGAGGCAACATGCTTATGAGAAGAAAGAAACACACAAATCATTGGGTGATACAGTTATCAGTGATAAAGGCGTCCAACGACTGTCTTTCATTCTGAAAATAATACAAAAGATAGTCATTTTACATGTCCAAAAAGCTAATTATTTTACATAGTCAACTTTTTGATGCAAAAATGGAAGGACCGATGTGCCACGTCATCACATTCGTGGCAAATCGTTCGAGACAAAGGCATACACTTTGACAGTCTTCGGATGTAAGATTTTTGAATGACCACTTCCATTGTGTTACATAAAACATTCATAAACATTCACGTATGGTTTACATTCAAAGCTTACAAGTCTATTAAAATACAAAAGAAGAACAAGAGATTGAAAACACAGAAACAAGATGTTTAAACACAGAGGGGATGCAGTTCTGCATGCACTTGGTCACATCAAAGAAATTTTAACATATTTTGACCGATTAAACTAGAGTTGCCACCTTCTTCTCAGAAACGTCCGAGAATATCTGAAGTGAATTTGAGAATTTGATTAAGAAAAGTGACAATGGGCGGGAAATTCTATCCATAAAAGTATTTCCAGAAAGAAGAACTAAATGTTTTATAATATATGCAACTTAAGAGATTCATGGGCGTGAATTACCCCAGAAAACTTATTCCAGGAGCTGTCCGGGTGGGTGGCAACCCTGTTTAAAGGCGGTGAAACCAAGAGGAGGACCTAATTAGCTAATACATGCACACTCATGCCTTCACAACCAGGACACAGGAAGGTCTCTAGATGTGACCGCCACATCATCGAACATCAACAAGTGGACGCCTAAAATGCAGACCTCTTAGATGTTATTTACTACGAAGATACGTAGGGTTAAGTTTTTAATTAAAGAAGCATTTGATATGCATTTGGACTCGAGTTAAATTAGGAACGACGTATTAAGGCTGCGAGTAAATGGTGTTCCAGATTCTGCAATTCGAAAGACTGAAATTAGGAGAACAGCAACATCAACTCGCTGGAAATTACTTATTTAATATCGGCGTACGTAACAATAACAGATTGTATCTTCCGAGAGGGTCCTCTGAAGAATCGTCAGTTCCTTACTGGACACCAGTTTCAAGCGACAGCGAACAAACGAGAAAGAAGATGGATACCACAAAAATCGGAGATAAACCGAAGTAAATGAGATAGATGGGCAGAAACAGGATCAGTGAAGGATATCAAGGACGTTAGCATCATAGATGAGGTAAAATACGAACTGTTTCAAGGGAAAGAAAGAAGAATAACGAGAAAAATTAAACGGGTCGATCCATTTCATTCGAGAAATCAGCTTCTCATCATGTGCTAATTCTTCTTTGTTCATACGCCTCCATTGCTGAATAAATGCAGCTCTAATTAGTTCGGAATCTCAAAAGCAGATACCGCTTCGTAAAACTGTAACTCTATAGTTCAAAGCGTGATGAAAATAAGGCCTGCCAAAGGCGAACTAGTCCTATATGACTAACTGCAGTTCCCAGAGCTTAGGAAAAGTAAATTACAATAGGTATAAAGAATTAATTTACCGGATGGAGAGGCACGTTAAACAATATTGTTAGATAACACTTCTATTCGCCGGAACATATACTATGGTCTTCACAAACAAGCAATTGTTACACACTTCCGTGTTTCATCCTTCGGTATAAAAATGTTGACGTAAAATTCTCGTACTACTACTAGGAGAAATAAACATGCGGTTAAGAGATCGTAATATTCCTTCCAAAAGCAGATAAAAATCAAATACGTTGAAAAGATGTACTCCTTTGGCGTCGACTCATTACTCCGTAAAAAGCGTTCAAATTCCAAAACAGCATTGAAGTACAACCACGAACGGTTGCAACCATCAACTATAATTATCGTGGGCTTCGTTAACAGAAAGTTTTCTTAGTTGCATGACATATTTTAGCGTGAAATGCGTATCTTAATTTATACAAGGAGTATATCAGATCACAACTACGTCAGATTTCATGAAATCAGGTTTCCGCCACATGAAAGTGTAACTCCACAACTTCCACACTTTTCACCCCAAAAGATTTGTTCATCTGAATCAATAGCAAGTTAGTCTTTCACTGTCTTTTTAAAAAAATAGCAGAAAGAAAAAAGGCTGCGATAGAATCGTCTACGAGCAGATGGGGCTAGAATAGGGAGCCAAAACGAGTGAACATGAAGATCCACCGATGAACCACATTCTCGCAAAATAAGACAAAACACTCGCGGCGACGAAATAGCACACGCTAACGAATGAAAAATACGAATTACTATAGTATTAATAACAGTGCTAATCGTAGCCTCTGAACACTTCCAACTGCTTCTCCTTTATTTCAGTTATAGTTTCTGTACCTGCGGCGTCGTCTACACAAATCGATGCGGGAAATAAAAGGCTCAACATCTGTCAGTCCTGATACAGAATTACGCTAAAAAAGAACCGAAACAGCCGTCATTTAATGTATAAGAAATACATCGAACAATTTTTCTATCGTAAGAAAGAAAGAAAATAAATTTAAATGTGATTTCGCGAAGATGTATCCGTAAGAATTCCAAAGAGATGATGTCCCCTTCCATTCAAAGTAAATCTGTTCAAAAGAAAGAGATCACAAAAAGAAATGATGGACTGACACATCCAAAACAAGACTAGGAATATAAGAGAGGGAATACAGCAACTCCCACAATCCTTCTGGAGCAGTTTATTCGGCCGAAAGGGGACCACGAAATCAAAGCCAATTTCGAAACCAAAGCAAAATACAGAAATACATCGGAATAAAGGAAACATCCGATATGGGAGAGGAAGAACAAAAACTGAGTTCAGAAAAAGGAACTGCGAATAATTCGCGATCGTTTGCCCAAATTCGGAACGCATCAGAACGAAGGTAATCGCGAAACGACGAAATCCAAGCAATGCATAACTTCGGAACTTGATACGCGTTCACGGGCTAATGATTATATAGTGAATCAAGCGTCCCACGAGGGCATACCGCTCTCGTAAGAACCATCACAGATAATCTATTATAGAGTGAGAGAAGTAAACGCAAATTTGCCGCGCAATTTCGCAGCGTCGATCGTCAATTTTCCAATTACTTCCGCGAATGTGTTTTCACTCGAGCCACGAAATAACTGAAAATGCTGTGGACCGCAGCTGTTACTTGGAAATTCTTGCACATCCGTCGTGAAAAGATAAAAATACGATAAAAACAGAAATCCAAGGGCGATCTAAAATTTCGCGGAATATAACTCTAATGCATTTGGTCCGACTGAAATAAAACCGATTTTATCGAACAGAATTGTTTCAAATATTAAACAATGAAAAGAACTGACGATTGGGAGTGAGGAGTAACAATAGAGAGATCGACAATGTAGGGAGGAATTAATTATCGTGAAAATGGAGATGAAAATGAAGATTCATGAGGAAATATTACCTTAACACCAATATCAATGGGTCATTTAAGAAGACGATAACAGAAATCGACTACCACACCCACTGGATAGGTAATTCCATGAAATCGAATAGCTGAATATTCGACGGAAAATATTTACTCTTCCTTGGCTACAGGATTAAAGTCAGATGAATCCCAGCAGATTCTAAGAAGATGGAAATTAAATTGGTTTTCCAATAAATGAGTGGATGAAATTTTCGACAGTTTCATTTCCTGGAAAATTATTCACGTTAAATAAGAACGTTGAATTAGACTTAAATGACCCGTATTCCGGGTTAATTAGCTGTATTTCTGCATGACAGTGATTACAGCCAAACTAGAAATCACAGAGGGATTCTAGCGAAGACAAAGAGGAATTAGATGACGAAGGAGAGCGACGGAAGAAGGATAAGTTAAAGAAAGTGAAACAAAATGCATTCAATAGGGAATTTCACGACAGAAAGACCACAAAGCAAAATATTAACGTACAGGTTCGGAAGGTAAGCAATAAATGCATCAAAATTCGAAATCAAACCATTCCGATAAAACACACGAAGGGGTGTTTAGTAAAATAGGTCGGCCAATGAGCAAGGAAAATGAAATGAACAGCTAAAAAAAGGAGCAGTTGTAAAGAAAGTGATCCGAGTTGGAGGAGACGAAGAGTGAGTCCACCGACGCAACACTTTTAGACCAGCAAATGTTACAACGAAACCCAGGAAATAAACTGCGGTTATTTAAATGGATTTTGATTTGGGGATCATGCGCTCAAAAATAATACCTCACACGACACGCAAACACAGTTAGTCAGTGAGGACATGCAGAATCAGCTCCGGACGCCACCGCGATGACCACTTGAGTCTTCTTTGCACATTTATTCCGAAGTTCGCATTCGAGAGATTACGAACATGTTTTGGTCCTTCGGAATTTGGCGGATAAAAGCGATTCCAAGTACAGGTGAGTCACCTCTTGGTTAGAGACCCTCGCGATCACTTGGACAAAAAGGCACTGGAGAGATGCGTGGGGAGAAGAGGGAAGGAGGATCAGCGCCACGGTGCGGCGACTGAGGGAAGCGAAGGGCGATTTTAGAACGAAGGCGTGGTTATGCAACCCGTGGAGTTGTCCCGGGGAGAGCGTGACGTGATCACAAATGAACGGCGCAAGAAATAGTTTGATTCCATACTGTCCAGGGCTTAGCAGGGACCGATTTTTGGGAATTATTTTTCTGAATCGGGAAGGCATCGAATCATAGAAGCCAGTATATTTCGCGATAAGTGAGCTAAAAAGAAAATGAACTTTAAACAATGTTATATTTTGTTACAAAATGTCTTCGATTTGGTTTTACAAATATGTTCATACGTTATGTTGGATTAAATATATAACATAAAGAGGTTCAAAAGAATTGGTTTGAGATTGTTTAAGGAATCAATGCGTTTTTTCCAATGACCGCGTCGCTGGTCGCCGACAATTTCATATTTTTAAAATTTGGCAGTCTGGCTTCGATAGTGCGCAACAGAAGGTGGAGTTAAAGAATGGCGTTCGCTATATGTGTTACAAACAACATACACTCGTGTATTGCCACAAGAAACGATGCATAGAGTATGCCAAATCTGCCAATTTTAGTTTGAAAATCTTACCAAATATAGTTCGAAAGTAGAAAGTCTCAAAGAAATCTAAAAAGGAGTGACGAATGGCTTGTAATTACCTCTGCGAGTGTAATATTAATCCATTCATCCTCCTCTAAAGTAATTGCGATGAATGGAGAATTCAAAAATGGTAATACTGGTACGAAAAGTAGAAATTGTAGAGCAGAGACAGGGATTGGGATTCCGCTGAAAGAAGTCCCCAACAAACAATAAAGGTCGAGGCGTAATTGCGAACATCACAATTCGTTTCTACAGTTCACGACAATAGTGCTTCTTTCGATTGCAGTTATAGGAAACTGTGAACTTTTCACAAGTAAACGGCTCAACTAATGTTTTGTCCCGAAAGTTAAATTATCCTCTGGCAAAACGGATAAGAATTCGACATTTGCAGAATAGGGTACATTTGTCCAACCAAGTGTGCATCTACATAAGAAAGCCTCAACCAGAGGATATATTCAAGATTAACCACATCGAGAGAAATGTCCAATATGTCTGCAAAGTGGCATTTGCTATCATGGGATGTAAATTACTATTACATTGGCAGTTGTCGACTGAGTGCTGCAGAAAGACTCTAACCGCAGCGAAAAATAAGTCAATCAAATAAATGATAGAAAAATTTCACTATAAATCTTCCTAGAAATTTAATTTTTATTTCTACTTCGTTCTCTCAGACCACTGCACTTCCCCTCAGCCTCATCATTTCCAAGTAAAGATAGGGGTATACATTCTTGCTAATCGGTATTTTATTGATGGTAATTGGAGTGCGTTTTGGGAAGATGATCGATAGATTCTACTAAGAACCACTTTGATCACAAGAACCGGGTTTTAAGCAGACCCAAATATACATCTGGACACTAGTAGGACCCCAAGCAGTAACTCTCATTTGAAAAATACAGCGTAAGCAAAATCTTAAAAGGGATACGAAAAATTTCACTTTATGATGATTCAGACTGAATAACCACCTTTTTGGTTTCTCTTAGTGAATAATTGACACAGAGTAATTCCTTTACGATGAAAGTCATAAACACAGACGAAGCTGAACTTCAAAAACGATTTAACGGCGACTAAGGCGATAAGATATTAAATCTCGTGTATATATTTTGTGAATTTCTTTCGTCAACGGCTACAAAAATCCTATCTACGTAGGAAAATTAATTTTCGCAACCTATTAATACAGATCGACACAATGTCGATCGCTTTGCTATGTGTCGCAAATTCTAAACATAAAGTCGAAGAAATAAAAAAATAATCAGATCACTAAAATAGAAAATCAGCAGGCATTTCGTCTGCTCCGATTAGTAAATTCCAGTTATTTATTAGTGACGCTGGAAAGAATGTAAGAGAGAAAAGGGCGGCACGCGTTTCCTCATTCCCTGCTTTAAAAGCGGCTCTTGCACCTCTGGCCGCTGGACGCCCTCCAAAGGCTCTTGATATAGCTTCCGGGCTCCGGAACAGCGGCGTGGGAATCGTTTCATCACCGCGACACCAATTGTTTCTATCCGTTTGTTTACGAAATCTTTCGGTTTTTAATGTCCTTTTTCTCGTAAGTTTTCGAATATCGAGACTGAGTAACAATTATCTGAATCGTACTAAGAAATACAACAATTTCAAATCATCGGCGAAAGAAATGAATAACATAGTATTTAACCATCTGACGTTTCTTTCGGTAAAATTAAAAAAAATCGCCACGTCTTATACTTTTATGAGCAAATCAAAGTAGATTAACAAAGTCTGTTATCATGGTTAAGTTCTCCGAAGGTTTGCCAAGCGAGATGAACGCGTTCTTTGGATTGCATGCGGCGTTGCATCATTAGTTCACAGAAGATATTGTACGACATAAAGTGCACGACAGAACACATTCCCTCTTCTATTACGTAGTTTTGTTGCAGAACAGATATGATTTGACCCCTACAACGTTCGGTAAATGCTTTCAGAATTTCTTGCCATTCTTGATTAGGACAAGATAGATTCCATACAAATAATATGCGATTAAAGCCTAAATTAAAATTTGAAACAATATCATTGAAAAGATTAGTCTTCCAACAAATCATTAGAATCCAGCTTAAAATGAGGTGCTCCTAGGACACAGTATGTAATTCTACAAAAGTTTCTTCCAAGATTGAGATCTTCAAACATGCAGCTATCTCTACTCTTCCTGAGTTAATTATTACTGTAAGAGAAGGGACTTAAACACCAAAATATACTACTTTTTACAGGTGATTGAAACTGATTTTCCCCAATGAGCCACAAAATGGAAAAGGAAGAAAACAAGTCCAGAAACATCAACTCTGCCCGATGATTGCGAAGCCCAGAATCTCATATTTAACTCTCAATTCATTATTTATACAAACAGCAAAATTGAAAACCATATTGAAGGGGGAATTTAAGACACTTTCCTGCAGGTGCTAGATCAGGGTATTACCTATCTTAACACTTCTAATTTTGAGTAAATAAAAGTTCCTCCTTAAACAAATGCCAACTCTGTGCAACACAGTTAGAAAGCTTATCAATGGAAATATTACTCACATAAAAAATAAGTTTGGTAACATCATAAAAATAATTAGCATAGATCTCCATTACAAAGAAAACAACTTCTTAGCACCAAAATACTGGTCCACAGTATTTGATAAGGCAACTCACATTTGTGTTTTAATAATCTATCATAAACTTTTTAAATGAAATACTGTATGAAAAATCCAATAGATGTAAACTAATTATAGAAAAACTTTGCTATTGGTTTTCAGTTTAAGATCCTCATGATAATATAAAATAGTTGTTCTGCAAAATTAATGGAAGAGCAAATGCCATCTCATCATACATAATTATCACTTAAATTCTAAGTCAGGAATGAAACTTGCTAAATTACATTAAATTTCTTAACATGACTGATAGTATCACCAGATCGAAAACCTCTCAGAAGAAAAATACAGGCAAAATAAAGTCTGTCGCACTTAACAAAATGAGCAAAGCAAACAAATGAAAATAAAGCAAACAGTGAATGATTCGAACATGTGGATTATTGAACTTGGATATTTTCCTAAAACAAAAGGTTGAAATGTTATCATAGAAAGACAGGGATGATAGTGGGTCCACGTTTTTGTCCGTTGAGAGAAGAACATGCATTTAGTCATGGAATACAAAGGGAGCGGCAAATGCACGAGGGAAAGCGATGATTAGGAAATGAATGCAATTGAAGGGATGGATGACAAAGGGAAAGAGGAGGGGGAAATATAGATTGCATAAGGAAATGGAAGAAATAATAAGATATGGTACACTTGATGCAAATAAATATGCAAAGATAAGAATTAATGGAAGAAAATAGGCTATTAACTGATCGGAAATTCAATAAAAATTAAATATGTAGGTAAAAGAGCTTGTAACTTCCTTCCATATCTTCAGATATCACACCTATCTTGATTACAAATAACATAATAGAAGATAAATTAGCAAAAGCTACAGGATTAGTTAATGGACCAAATCTGGTAAAAGTAAAAACATTGCGCTAAGTTCAGTCTGTTATTCGAGTAATCCTCTTTATGGATCAAATAAATGGTCAAAGTTGGGGCCAATTTATATGCGAGGTTTACCTACATATTAAGCCTTCAATAGTCATGTTTTACTGGCTGTAAAATCCTTAGAGTTAACCGTCGTTCGAAAAATTAAATTTGCGGAAAACTACGAAGGACTTTGGCTGATTTATTCATTTCCTTCGGTTAAATCAGCTAATAAATTCAGGAATCATGTTTAGTTCAACGATGCTTAATCTCTTTTTGTGATGTAATTCAATTCGAGAGATCTCAAGGAATGTTTAAGAATGGCTTCTGAACTCAATTCATTCAAATCAATCTTCAAAGAGTGCAATATGTTTATGGAAAAATCAATGCGAATACTCAAGACGTAAACTACAACTAAATATGTGCCACAACACTGTCACAGATGATTTAAATTAACAATTATAAATTGAGAAATCTTGCACCAAATATATTTTAAAATATTTTCAATAGAAGCAACTCTTCGACAAAAATAATTTAAGCTAAACTAAGAGATTATCCAGTGCTGAGCACAAATAATAAGGAGAAAAATATATCAACAATCCAAAATGATCGTACAAGAAAGAGCATATAAGTGGGAAAAGTTCACCTCTCAATTAAGGCATAGATCTACTTTTTTCAAACACAAGACTGAAAAGAGCAAAATAAATAAGAGAGATATGGTAAATGTTCCGTGAATGGCCTTAATATACTTCTTTGGTATGATGTCTTTTCTTAGCTTGGTAGAAAAATACACAAGTCAAGGAAAAAATGGAACTTATTTAATTCCACTGAATCCACAAATAACGCTTGACGCTTCTCTCTTCTAACTAGCTTGCATGTTTTTTTTTTCACTCATTTCATTTTTTTGTTTCTGTTCCTTTCTGGTGTTTTCCTGGGCTTCAACCTTCAGTTGATGAGATTTTTCTTACAAATGCAAATCTTTTTAGTTTAGTTCTTCAAATATGTTCATAAATGTATTGACAATTGAGATGAGATGGAAGAGTGGCCAACCATCACTTAGCAGAGAGTTAATTCATCGATTCTCAAATGTTTACAGTTTGATGGAAGGATGTGATGGTTGCGTAAGTTAAAGCGCTAAGTGTTCTCATTTTACCTTAATTTGCCCAATAAAATCACAATAAGATTATTGTTCCTATCTTAGAGTATTTACTCGATTGAGTAATACTACATGATTGAGTACATACTATGTAGTTAATTAATCACACGGTAACTTAATTTAACTGCTTTAAATAGCTATACATTAACTTGTTAACATACAATCATATTCTTTCCAATCATATCGTATAATGAGACTAATTATTTAACACTTCAATGGTGGAGAGTGTTTGATGCAGCAGCGGCTTCTTCTCAGCCGAAGGGTGGGCCCATCGTGTAACTGAGATACCACCAGCTGTGTTCACTAGTATCACAAACAAAGTGAACTCAGAGTGGTTCCCTGCTCCACAACGGCATCATCTTCGCACTCCCACACTCTCAATGCTATTTAAATTAAAATATTTCCTACCTTTTGTTCAACTTTAGAGGAAGAACTGACATTAATTGCAACAATGTCTTGCTTCATGATGCAACAATTGTGCAACATTGTTTCCATAGTTACCGAATGGGCAATGTAATCAATTAAGCAGAATACATACAGATTTAAAAATGGAAAGTTGTCTATTTCATATTTAATGCCATACATTGAGAGATTATGACAAGGATCTATTGAGTGTTTTGGGTTGGTTTACATTGAACTTATAGCATATGTGCCTAGAGCAACAGAAAAGAAACTTTCATAGGCTTGCAGAATAGTAATGATCTTTGCCATATATATTCTTACCAAAATATCTAATATTCTGAGTAAATAAATCAAGATAATACTTTGTGGTTATTTTAAGCCATCATTGAAATTATAAATAAAAGTAATTTCATCATCTTATGCTAAGTTTTGACTACGCATTACCATTTTCTTTTCATTCAAATACGGTGAAATATTCCATGGGTTAGGCGGGGTTAATTAAACATATTCGATAATTAAAAACATTGTCACTAAGAACAGGGCACTCTGAATTACATTCTTCGTCAATCCTTCATAAGTAATATTGCAATAATTTATTCAAACATTGGTGAAGTGGTGCTGGTGGGAACTCAAGAGCGAAATAATCGAAGCAGTCAAAACACTTTTACCTGGAAAATAATCCTAATTGACTACAGTGACTTGTGCAAAGTTATGGAATCGATTTTTTTCTGAATTGACTAAAAAAGGCTCAGCCACTCAATTTCAAAGTCGTCACAAAATCCATGGATATATACTACAATGAGGGCCGGATTTAGATGAAAGGAGGCTATTCCACTTATGAGGCCCTTTCACCTCCCATTTTTAAGTTTGTAAATTACATGAGAGATAATAAAATACATCATTACGGTGATATATATCAATATGCCTCCTTATTTTCGGTTCAGTGTTTTAGTGTTCACTGTTTTTAGCATAGTGTAATTCAATTTTGCTAACAATTTGAACGTAGGCCCCTCTTGATTTTGAGTTAGCCAAATGGAAAATCCGGCCCTGACTACAATTCAAAAGAAATAGTTTCATTATGGTTTCCAGGGTTTGAGAATTGCGTAAGACTATGTTTCAATTCACAGGTTTATCCTGATAATCCAAAAGGTCTATGAAACAAATGGCATGTTTCATTTTGCAAATTTGATATTATCAGTTAGTCTTAGAAAAGGCTACACTTGCTTTACTTTCTAGTAAATTTGGTTGAACTAAGAAAAGGCAAGACTATCTGTTTCTTTAACTCTTCAGTATTTACAATGACACAGAATTCTTTGCAAACGTTTGTCAAAATATCAGAACTAATGCTGTCTTTATTAGCATTTCTAATATCTCTAAGTTACCAATGAATTAATAATATGAACATTTTATACTAATGTATGCATGATTATGTTTTAGCTTTAAACTTCCCTAGTTTGTCCAATAATTAATTATAACTTTTGTTTTTAGTAAAAAAACATTCAAAATGAAAGTTCGGAGTATTTTTACACTTTGGAAACGAAACAAATTTTAATTCCGTTCAAATGTGCAAGTAAGAGTTATCATCCGTATGATTTCCGTCAATCAAGCACAGTTCATATCTTAATAAGTTGACCTCTCATTCATTTCTCCTTTCAAATCTTTCTCTTTCTTTAAAAAAAATGGCACGATCGAGACAGTCTCTATTTTGAAGCAGATGATTTTTTTAAATATAATGGTAAATACACAGGATTGATGGAAGAAATTTCAAGCGCAGAATATAAGGTTGAGGACTAAACGGTATTCTACTCCTTTCACATGGACAAAATAAGACATTTCCTTCCTGAATTTAAGTGGAAATAATGCTCATAGAAAGAAAATGTCGATCAATACTTCTTTCCGTAAATTCCTTACAGAGTAATGCCTATCTCAATAATTAAATCCCTTAAACTAGACCTTAACTGTATTTAAACAACTATTAAAAGATATTGCAAAGTTCAAAACACTTCCATAATTAAAAGACTATGTATTCTATAGCCTTTTCAAGATAATTAGTTTCGAATGATACGGCTTCACGTGATGAAGAAACCTCTTTCAAACAATCAATGTGGAGCACACCGACTTAAAGAAGTGAATGAGCAACATTGCAACTTCTTCATTAAGACTACTCAAAGTACACCACAAAATGTAAACAAATTCAGAACTGATTATTGGGAGCTATAAATTACTTTCCATTATTTCGAATTCTTATAAAAGCCGCATTTGGAACTGGTTTCAATGAAGCACAATTTTTAATTTCATAGAAGCAGACAAAGTACCCAATCAAAAACATCCCCTAAAATAATCAATAGCTATTATCTATACCTCAAAATGTTATTAAAAATTATGTGGAGAGAGTTATTGGGGACATTTGGTTTCATTTTAAACTTCAAACATCTGCCAAATACAACCTAATAATATAATATGTGCAATACATTAGACTGTGAACCACTATTTCATCAAGATTTTTAGCTGATAACCTCAAATCTCTTCCCAACTAACCTTCCCTAACTCTTAACAACTAAATTTGATGATCTTTCTATGTAAAATATGTCATAAGGGATCAATGCTTTCCCTGGCGTCAGCTGGGTTGTTTCTTCTGTTCCTATCATCATCTTCATTCCTGAAGATGGTCCCAGAGACAGAAACCGAAATGTTGCACGACGTCAAAGAAAAGACCTGGTTAGCAACCCAAGGACACTTCATTCAAAATGCGACATTTTTCATATATAGAATATATAAACAAGTTTCCAGAAAATGTGAAACTTTTGCCTACATTCCATTGCCTCTGTCGCACATGGATCTCAAAATATTTGAGACCCTACACACGATTGGCCTTTCGCTTTTTATTTCTTTGTATCGACAAGAAATGAGAAACAAGAGACAGAGAAGGTTTCTGGGAAAGCATGAGAAAAGACTGGAAGAAAATTATTAAGGTCACGCTGTAATCAGAGCTATTTACTCACAGTCTGGATGAGGACTCTGATGAGGATTCATCGCCTTCTATCCGATATATCTTTCCATACATGACGTACTCAAAACTGTCAGCTCTGGAGCCCTCCGACTCGGCTGGGTTCCACTCTCCACCATCTGGGTAGCCATCTTCACGAAGGGTCGTAGCAAGGACAAGTCGAAATTTGTCACCTGAAAGATAGAGAATTGAATATTAAACTTCTTACACATAAAACAGACAACAAATACATTCTAAGAAAACAAGGAGGACATTTCCTCTGGATATTCTCAACCACCATTTTGATTCACTATTAATCTCCGAGATAAAATCTACTGTGGCAGCCGAGATTGTGGAAATTAAACTAAGTACCAAATGAAGAGAGATGGACACTTTTCTACACAATTAATATACAGAGACTTCTGGTTTTGGGTGGTAAATGTCTTCACCGGATCTCAAACAAACTTTGAAACAAGCAGAGGGGAGATGAGTGGAGGAAGGATTAATCTTTGTAAATAACAGAAGAGAGGTCCATGTGGGCCAACAACGAGTATCAATTATTGTCTGTATTGTATTCTGCCCGAATGCCGGTTGGTGCCTCACCCCTACGACGAGCTTATGTCGTAGGGGCACAACAAACCTACAGGTAACATTTTTCTAGTCAGTTCATAAGGAGAAACCTTGATTAGGGTAATTATTCACTCATAACTCAGTAGCTTTTATTTCATCGCAGCAATGGTTATGACTGTGATAAAGATAAATGAAAGATAATTTTTTCTCTAAACTGTACTATAAGACAAATGAAAATATTCCATTCATCAGAATATGGTAGCAGGAACTATCAATTGTTGCTAGACCATATTTACCAATTTATAGGTAAACCACAAAATCCAAAATTACTATGACAAAATTCAGAACTAATGTATGTATGATAGTGCGGTGATATATATTTCTCAACTTCGGGAACAATACAATTGTTAAACCAGTCAATGAAGATATTTTGACTCACCCAAGCCTTTCGGTTGGACCGCCAAAACACTGGAAGATTATTTTTAATATTCCCTGACAGAGCTCGCGGGTTCTGTGAATGGTAAATTAGCATAGGCTTCACTTTGAAATCGCCTGCTGCATTGGAGCATAGAAGAAGCGTGACGCGGTCTTTGCTAACCTTAAATCCCGGAGCATTTCTCTCAGACTTGGAGATAGAAGTCCGGGAAGGCATTCTCTCCCAGAAGGGTCCGGTTTCATTGGCATTAAATACTTGCTCTTTTAAGTAACTCTCCTCTTTAATAAGCTTAATAAACAAATTGGGAAACTCATTTGCAGCTTTGTGGTCCGCAGATGCAATTTCACCGGAATTCTTCACATTATCTAGGTTATGTCTTTTCTTAAAATTTTCAAACCAGCCCTTACTTGCGGTGAATTTTTTTTTTGCCACTGCTTTCACCTGAAGAAGTGAAATGTTTATATAACCGCAAGGATTTTTCTCGGATAATTAAGGTGCTTAAGGGCACTCTGTTTTGTGTCTGCGATTCAATCCACATATTCAGAGCCTTTTCTGTTTTTTGACCTTATTTCGTGGCACGTAGGACACTTTAACACTTACGCTAGTTCCACTCTGAGCACTAGTTCTGATTGAAGACTCACTCTTTTTAATTGTCCTAATGGTGGACTCATTCACTTCCATCGATCTGGCAACTGATGTATAGGATTCTCCGCGGGCAAGTCTGTCGAGAGCTTCTTAATTCTTATGGAGTGTCATTACTCGTCTTGCACATTTGGAGACACTACTTTTCTTCTAACTTGATTTACGCTTTGGATCCATCACAGCTCATACAAAAAGGAAAATTCGCAAAAAATTGAGATGTCTTCAGTACACACAACTAAACTTCTCCGAAAACTCAACTAATCTGACGAGTTAGGGTTTGCTCTAGGGATACCATAGACGGGAAAAAATGACAATGTAATCATTTTCCAAAGACGGCTGCCCACACCGTTGAAGGCCCTTATTAGACCCCTCAAACCCCGATGAGATTTCATTTAATTACCCTCCCATGATGACCGATGAGATGCCCAAGTTCATAGATGCATATGAAGCCCTTTTCAGTAATAACATCATAAACCTTTCTAAAAGCTGAGGATATACAGAACCAAGACATTTCAAAGAGGTGCCTCAGTGTATGAAGTCACTCTCTCAAGATGCAAACGACTCGCTTCAGCTGTATAGGAAGATATCCGTTCCGTTTATGGAAACTTTTGGTTCCCAATAGGCACCTAATTGAAAGGAAAACATCTAAGCTAATGCATTTTATCAGAAAATACTATTAATGAAAGGAAATTCTGTAATATCTGGTAAAAATTGAATCTTAATTCAAATAAGAAACAAAATAATTTAGAATGAGGTGTTTTCGCGGTATGGTAAAATTTTGAGTTGCGGTAGAAATTGCTAAGTAATAGATTTTATGATTGGATGATAAAAATGGCCACATGAGAATACCGAATAAAATTAATTCTGATTCCGCACTCGGCAAAGCTTGGTAAAATATTGGTCACCAGCTATACTTGAATTTACATAGCGGACTGTCGAGTTGATTGACTTGTAGACTGCAGTTGACAAGGTAAACATCCCGTAGTTGAGAAGACTGGGTATCAAAAAGTTAACCGCAGATACTCAAGGGCTGTGGTTGGCGAAACCCCGGTTGACGAGGGATACTGGGATTTACATAGTATAAATATATTCAGATATTTTATTAAAATTTTAATTATTTTGTTTATCAGATTTTAGTATATTCTGGAGGTATTTTAAAGCACACCTTTAAATTCATCCATTATCAATTGACTTTCACTTATTTTGTCAACTGCAACTATTATCCAAGCAATGTGTTTTTCTGCCAGAAGGAGATATTTTTTTTCATGCTTAGCCACTGTTGCCCTTTGTTGGTGAAGCCCCCTCTCATCTCCCCTCTCAAGCTCTCGTCAGGAGGTACTTCGCAACAACGAACACACACAGCCATTCCCTGATCAGAAGAATCCGATCTGCTGAGATTCGAACCCAGGACCTTGAGGTTTGGAGTGACAGCGTAGATGGAATCCGCCACAATGAGTGAGGGGTTTTCCTCAACATCCTTTCTATATAAGCATGTTATCAATTATTTATTAAAAGATTAACATTTATTTGATATTTTGGGAATAATAAAATAAATGTCTCTAATCATAGAGTTGTAAATGTTTAAATTAGTAGTATTGTTAAATGTGTAATCTTAATCTTAGCTCAATTTGAGACCATGTTCTCCAATAGCTAACAAACTGCCCACTTGGCTATCCACAGGGCATTCATTTGTTCACTTTTATACGTAAATTCTGTCGCTATGACCTACTCCAGGCAAATTAATTTTGAATCAGAGATTCTTAAGATGAGAATAGAATTTGGAGCACATTCTTAGAGCACATTTACGTTAAAGTATCATCTATATATTCATTGCAAAACAATAATATTTCTGAAATAAAAGGAATTTTTTAATATCTATGTTTAGGATGACACCTGGTGAATTGGTCCTGGGAGAATTCCTATGCGGGGAATTGGTCTCCTGACAGATTGGTACACGGGGAATTGATCCCCCGTGCTGATGTTGTACTACTGTTATTCAATCGTATGTTAATCTACATGCCCTAATTATTGGTTAATGTTATAAACAAATGGAATAGAACATTTTAGTGGTAATTCAACCCAACCTATGAATTATAAAGTGCTGTTTATCCTTACGCAACATCACAATCGTGGAATAACCACTCATTCATTCTCTCAGACTTGAAATGAAATTTAAACAATAGTTTTGCCTTTATCGTATTTTTATATAAAAATGATCATAATTACCACTAAAAATGTTGCATTCCATTTATTTATAACATTAATGAATAATCAGGGCATGTAGATTAGACTGAATAACAGTAGTACAACTTGGAAAAGAAGCAGTTTGAAGGAAAGAAAATCTTCAAAACGTACCTTCTGAAGAAGGATAGCATTCGAAAATTGTACCAAAGCAGGCTAACGCAACTGCTCAAACAGACAAAACAGCACCATGACATCAATAAAGAATGGAAAATCTTAAGAAAGCTATTATACAAATAACTAATGAAGTTTTGGGCACCAAAATCAAAAATAAATGGAGAAGAAGTTTTAAAATCTGGAGCAAAGAGGCCATAGAAAACAAAAAAAAAGCTTACAGAGAATATTGATAGAAAAAATCTTAGGAAACAAAAGAGAAATATCAGGCTATTAGAAACCGCACAAAAGCAATAAAAGGCAGGCTCATATGACTTCTTGGGATAGATTTATAAGTGGTATAGAGGATTATATACGTGGTAGACAAGGAATAGCAAATAAACTAATGAAGGATCTTAATAAAACAGAGAAAACTGCTCAATTAAATGCTATACCAAAAGAAGAATGGATAAACCATTGTCAGAGACTATGGTATGATACAGCATCAGATGAAACAACCTACACTCCAAAGGAAGCAATAGGAGTAGATCTTATTGACTTGAAAGAACTTGAATGCACTCTGAACAAGACAAAAATAGGAAAGCTGCAGGCATGGATGGAATTGATTCAGAGCTGATCAAATATGGAGGTAGATCGATGTTTTTACTTTAAAACAAATCAAAAAAACGAAGAGAGTTTAACTTAGAAATGCATCTAGCCTTCATAGACTTTGAAAAAGAATTTGATAGCATCAATAGAGAAATGTTATGGTCAATTATGAAGAAAAGAGGGTTTCCTAAACATCTAATAAAAGTTACCCAGAGTCTATACACAAACACCAAAATTGTAATTGATACTGGAAAGCAGATTACTCAAGAAATTGTCATCGACCAAGGTGTTAAACAGGGTTGCAGTCTTTATCCAACCTTGTTTAATCTATATATAGATGACATACTGAGAATATGGAAAGAAGACAGTGTAGCACCAAGTACATAATTGGGCCCTTATCAGTACTTAAATACAATGCTGTTTGCTGATGATCAGGTTATCATACAAGAAATCATATTCTGTAATGTTGCAGGAAGTTGTTGATGAATTCATGATTGAGAAAAAGAGTTCAAAGGCTACCACTCATCTTATTTAAAATACTTCTGGAAGAAGTTTATACAACTCTAGTTAGGATAAAGAAAGGAATATACATGCAGATCGATTACTAGATATAGCTGCATAACCATTAAAGGAGATGAGAGATGCATAAGTTTGTGAAACCCTCCTTTAAATGCATGGACGAGTTTAAATTCAGATAAGTTGGCAAATTTAACTGATAAATTTATTTTTTTAAAGCAACTAAGTCAACAGAAACAACAACCAGTTACTGTTACTGCCAAAAACTACAATACAGTTGAGACGTGGCTTCCAAACTGCAGAGTTCAAATAGATTTTCATCAATATTTTGACTTATCATCCTATTTTGCAAGTATGCAGCTGTCAAAATAGCTTTTCCACAAATGATCCAAATTATCATCATATAACATGAATTTTGCTGATTCTGTCTGGGATCTATTTTCCTCCATTTTGATCTACTAATCGTTTCCTTCCACTCTTCCCTCCCATATCCTTCCACTTCATTCAAACAAATTGTCTTTCCTGTTTCTTGCTTAGAAAATTATTACATTTGGATTAATGAGCCAAGATGTCATTTATTTATATCTGCTTCAATTTGTCTTTCACTCTGGTAAGCAAATTCTTGGGCAGGTTTCACTTTTTCGGATCCTCTAATCCTAGCTATTTCTTAGTCCTGTCTTTATGCTATCACATTCTAACCTCAACTTCACCAAATGTATTCAGAAACTGTTTATTTCTTAGAATGCGACCTCTCCAGTTCACTCTCATTTCAGCACAAACATACCATATTCAACAGGTTGATGAGAAATACCAGACAAATAAATGGTACAACAAGGCTATCCAAAATATTGCTCTTTCTTCAAACGTAATTGGAAAAAAGGGGAAGTGGCTTAAGCAGCACACAACATATGGTAGCATGTAATGCTACTGTATAACTTTCCCATAATCACAAAAATGATTAAGGTTATATTTTTCAAATTAACTTCCTAAAACTTCCCAACATGTGATTTCTAATGGAAGATCATATTTTTCTAAAATCGGTTGTACTTCATAATAATTAGCATACATGCCGGTGTATAAGTCAGCCTTTGAAGCTTAAAAAATCTCTCAAAAACCCAGTGGTCGACTTATACGCCGAACACAAAATTTACTACTTTACCACGGAGGGGTAAATTCTGCTTTACACAAACTCTCGGAACTCAACACAATTATTTCTTGCTGAAACTAATTTTTGGCAAGTCTAATTACCATAGATATCATATAAAACAAATTTCATCACGAAATACATGTGTGGCCGAAAGAATGTTATGTTATGACATGTTTTCATAATAAAAGAGTTGAATTGATAAACCATTTTCATATCATTAAAATAAATTTTGTCATATTTATTCTTCGTAAATTACATTAATATTTATATACGTATTTTATTTTACAAAAATTTAATATAAATTTCAATGTTTTCTTTTTACAAATGAAGATCAACATCATGGTTTTCTTTTGTTTATATAATCGTTATGATTCAACTTAGCGTTAGGAGTTAATGGAAGTTGTTTTAGCAGTGTTGTGATTTGATATTACCACTCTATATTACCATTATTTCTATAATAAATTTTAATTGCTATTGTATTTCTGTTTCATAACACATTTTTATTTGTGTAGCCTGAGCGGTACCAACGAAAGAAACTTTTGGAATTGTCAAGCAGAGACGAAAAGTTGACATGGCAGCTGAAAGAAACAATTCTAGCGTCTTAATCTTATGCGGTAAATATTCCTTGAGCTATCGTATATTTATGGATACCGTATTTTTTATTCCCATAAAATAGAGCTGTGGAAGTGGTGTTGCCATATTTTTTGGGTCGACTTATACGCTGAACATAGGCGAAAACCTCAAATTCAGCTCAATATTTTAGGGGTCAACTAATATGGTAAATATTTTTGCTCTGTAATGACACCATAGAAAAGGTTCATTAAATGACTGCATACAGATTACTAAGTCTTCGATATGAAATTGATGAAGGACTATTGATTGAATGTAAATATGAAACAAATGGAAATTTTGAAGTATGACACAAACAGCAGTAGAAATAGAAATAAGGAATGAATATAAAAAATAAGGGTTATAGAGAAAATTAGGGATAAGATAATAAACACAAGCAGTTTATTGAAAGGGATGACATTATAATAGCATCTAACATAGAGTAAGTCTAAATAAATATTTTAATAAAATGAATGTTAAAACATACACAAGAGAGATATTTGCAATCAAAGAAAGATAAAAGATATTATTTCAGATGTGAGAAAGACTCCTTTAAGTTTTGATATGATAAAACAATCGACCTATTAAAATAAAATAAATACATATAACAGTAATTTGAAAGGAAAACTAGAGACCTTAAGAATTTATTTAAAAATGTAAGGGTATAATCATACAATTATAGCTCATATTTTGGCAGAAGCAAAAAAAAGTGTTGTAATGATAGCGACTAGAGGCAAGAAATATAAAAAATCATTAAGATTTGATTGAAGGAAGAACACTTTCAATTGGAATACACATCTGCTCATTTAGAAGCAACAATGATGTCTATAGAAATTCAGACAAGAAGGAAAATGAGTTTGGAATCAAGGTAATGAAGACAGGCCACGGCTAAATGCGATGAAAAAATATTATTAATAAGAATGATAAGATCACATATCCTTCAATGAATACATTCCTTATCAGAGCTTTAAAATTTCCAATAGCTGTCTTTGTGGAAATTCCTCATCTCATTCACCTATATTTGGAGAAAAGACGATGCACTTTTTAAGAGCACTCAGTTTTCTACGAATATTGGTGAATGAGATGAGAAATGCAGGTGGCTATTGTACATTTTAAACCTTTAATTCTTTAACAGTCTTCAACTTTCTTTGTTTGTCAAATACATTTTTGCCTTCCAAATTAGTTTCTATCTGTTCAGATAAAGAAATTTTGAAATTGAATTTTTTAATATAAGATTCGAAATAAAAGTAAGAACATGGTTTGCAGGAACTCTTCAACCTTGTGGTGTAGTGGAGCAGGTCCAACGGCTATCTCCGCAGCCATCTTCCGGAAAGTGAACCTTCCCAGAAGATGGCTGAGTTAGTAGCTGAACCGTTGGACCAGCTACACCACCCGGTTGATAACTCGAGAAGAGTTCCTGCAACAAATTCACCGGGAAAGCACCAAATATTTTTATAGAACATGGTTTATTTCATAAGAAATATTTGGCCATTTTAATCCTCATAGAAGGGTACTTAATGAACACTACATAGCATAGTGAAAGTGTCATAACACAACCAGATAAATAAGAACTATTATGACCACCTATTTTTTTACAGACTTCTCTACAGATTACTTTGTTACCAGTCTTTCATCAAGATTCTACATACATGTTTCAATGTTTTGATGATAAAGGAATGCCTATCAACGTAGAATGTAACATCTTTTCTCAAGTCTAATTTAGAATTCAATATGTTGTACTCAATGTATCCTCCTTGATAATTTATAAGCTGCACAAAAAACTAATTCTCCCCTTCTACAATCTATCGAAAAGAAAAATCCTCAAGCACAACTGACAAATCAATAGATCATAAGGACATCATAAAAAAACAACTTTATTTCAAAGAAAGTGACACAGAAAAAATATAGCGCAACTGCAGACCTAAATGAAGCAGCCAAAAACTCATACCAAACTAATTTAAGAAGGCAATTTTTCACACACTGGAGGAAATAAGTCCAAAAGAAGCTGAAAAGAATGAGTTAGACGATAAACAATGGTCAGGTTATACAAGAAGCGAAAAATATTGACTTGGTTGGGACTCGAACCCAGGTCTCCCACTTTCCGGGCAGGTGTTCTTACCAACTAATCTACTGTGCCACGTCAGCTTTTTGATTTCCTATTAGTTTGTTAATTAAGACAGTGAGCAAACAAATTTTATAGACCAATCCCTTCAAGTTATAGAAGATCATAATTAATTTTTTTGAGGAAAATACTGACCTCTTAATTAATATCTTTACATAGGCCTCTCAGATGGTCAATGGGCAATACTTTTAGCTTTGATGAAAGCGGAGCCAGATTCAATTCCAAACATGTTATATTCGGTACACCAGGTCACTTCTTTAGGTTGATTTTTGGCATTACAAAGATGACTATGTTTGCTATTATGTTTTAAGTTACTGTTGTAACACCTCAAATCAACATTTTTGATGATTTCAAATACATCTGTGCATCTTTCTTTAAATAATTACAGCTGAGATGAAGACCTTAAAAATAATACAAATAGGAAAGATTTAGTACCAGGAATATTAGGAAATGAAAGGTTGATTACAAATGCAGAGTCCCAAGGAAAAAAAATGAATTAGACTACATATTGGTAAACAGACTATAACTAAGTTTTGAATAACTTCAGCACAGGAGGTGACCACACAATTGATGCCAAGAAAACCTAAGGATAAGAAGTTTAGTGACAGAACCCGGCAAATGATGAAACAACGGAAGGAACTGAAGAATTCAGACACTCCAAGAGATAACATCGAATATGCCGAGCTTTACAAAGCCATCAGAGTAGCAATCAAGGAAGATGCGAGGAATTTTAATGAAGAAGTTGTGCAAGAGGCCATAGAAAATAACAAGAGCATAAATAGGGCTAGAAGACGCCTAGCAATTGGTAAGAAACAGATTTTATTCTTACAGAAGGGAGATGGCACAACAAGATATAACAGACCAGCAATATTGAGGACGGTAGCAGAATACTTTGGCAACCAATACAACAAGATGGGAAATGCCGAAGAGTAAAGTCAATAGGAAAGCCAAAACTCACAAAATCTCCTCTTAATCCTCCCAGAAGAGACAATGGCAGCGATTAAGCAGATGAAGAATGGGAAAGCAGGAGGAGCAGATGGGGTGTTGGCAGAGTATCTGAAAGCTGGTGGAACAGAGATTGCTAATGTTTTAGCACAATTATTCACTAATTGTCTAAAAAAAGGGATTATTCCCAAAGAATAGAACAATGCAATGATTGCCCTCTAATTAATTCTTCTCTTTTGTTCCGGCTAAATATAAAGATATTAGATACGTTTTTATTTTAACTTATATAATCTTCTCCTTCGATAACTTCTATCTTCAAGTGCTGGAAACGAATTGAACGTGCTAATCAGACGCTGCATTTCCCAAACGTGTGTGCCGCTTAAACTTTAGAGCGAAATTGAGAAACGAACGAAGCGATCACGAAATGCTCACTATTTCACGTCTTCTTTCCACTGCGAAAAAGTGCACGGAAGTGATATTTCCTATAATCACGGAGTCCTTGGGAAGGCACGACGAGGCGTCGATAATTAAATAACGGAACTAATTCTTATCTCGCAGACGTGCGATGGTTTTTGAGGTTGAAATGTGAGGAATTACATTACGTGAAATGGTAACCGAATATTTAAAGCAAATTGAGACAGAAGTGGCGCGACTGATAAATATAAAATGAACTGAAAGAAGAAATTCTATCTGAAGCGATTGGTCGGACGACTCGAAGAGCGACAATATTTAAATTGAAGAGAGAATCACCAGAAATTTAGCACCGAAGGTTATTATCATCTAACTAATTTTTGTAAGCCAACATCCATAGCTGTATGAAAAGGTAATAGATGGCGAAATTAATACACGCAAGTTCCAGTCAAGAGGTGAGCCAACAACTGACAGCGATTTGAGAAAGTTACCTGCAACTGAAGCCGGAACAGAATAAATTCCCAAATTGGTCGAGATTACGTAGATAAATACAGCGAATGATGGAATCAAACGTCTTCCATTCGGATATAATTTATTCGACTGATTCACTGCCCGGATTTCGCCAAACGATTAGCCGCAAAATGGGTACACGCCTTTATACATTCCAGGGAATCGTTTTTAGCTCCTAATTCAATACTACGGAAATGACTCTAAACACATGGTTTTATCGACATACGAATGTGAATATACATTACAGTTTAAATGGTCCCTCTCCTTACCAAGATGTTCTTACGTGACATCTTTTTCACAGCGATATAATTCTAAATATTCGAAGAAACAGAGACTAAAGGATTAACAGCAAGAAAACATTCTTCGGTTAAGATAAAATCTCCTCCGGAAATTGGGACTTTTTATACACTGATATTCTCGCTGTGAAGTAACGGAAGAACTTTACTAATTTTACTGAAATGAACTAATGAGGAATGATGAAAGGGAAATGTTAGAAAGGGCGGCGAAAAACACCGAAAATCCAGCTCAATTAAAAGTTGATATTTAGATAGCGATTCGAAAGAATTCGTAACAATAGCCCTTACGTCATCCTACGCTTTAACGTTATCAACTGCGAATAAAATGCGATACTCATTTAAATGCATAAATACGTAAGTATTAACAGCTGTTAATTCTCTCGCTGGCGAATCGCAAAATGGATCGAAAACGAACGAAAATATTGAAGTTCATCAAAAGCACCGTTCGTGGGAGGTCCGAAAAGAGGGCACAGAAATACCGAACAAAATATCTTCGAGAAGCCTTCATCGCCTCCACTGGTCACCGAAGGAATTCAGCTTTGAGGTCACACGCAAAACACCCTCGAATTCAAAGCGTCTGCACTCCATTTAAGCGAGTGCACGAACTGAAGAATCTAAATAACTTGTTCTCTGCCGAATTGACGGCAGATTCACTGATCGAAGCTCACCTCCGTCCTGCGGCACCGACCTCCGATAATTTGTCCATCGGGCGCCAGATGGTGCGCTTTCCGAAGAGGATTCCGCACTGGGGCTTCAACGGGAACGAGGTTAAGAGACATAGGGATTCCCCCGCGCACTAAATGATTCATCGATCTTATCGAGGGGAAATATTTTCCGATTGAACCATCCAAATAAACCACACGACGTCTGCCACTCCGACGCTGATGCACCGAGACAAAGAAGAGACGAACGGAGTTTAAAGACAGAAGGAAGAAATTTAAACTAGTCGCTGGACAAAACCAGATATTTCGGGGTCGATCGGCATTTTTGCAACAAACGCCTCATTCGGAAATAAAACATTGAATTCTGTAAATTATAGGAGTGAAATGCCGAGTTGAGCGGGGCATTGAAATATATCGAAAGGAAGAGAAATTGCAGGAGAGCGAATGAAAGATACGAAGGGAATAGAATAATAAAAGTGAGAGATAATTAATGATTAAATATGAGCTCACTCAATAATCTTAAAATGCAACTGCATTTAATAAATCCACATTGTTAAGTCAAATCGATGGATATGAAGTTATTTTTGCCAACTTCCGTCGCGATGTCCGACGACGCTGCTGGAATTCAAATAACCACAGTCCGAGTCAAGGGATCGCAAACCAACTCCGCAGAATTCCGATCCGTTTCCCGAAAACTAGGAAAAAGTGAAGACGAGTGCAGCAAATCGATGAAGAAAGAGAGATTCAACTGCATTTCTTTGATCATCGATTCTCAAAGCGGCCACATCCATGATAATTATACTTAAATGGTAAAAAACACTATCGGCTAACTTCGAACAGCAATGCATAGCTTGATTGGATAACTTGGATCGTCCAAATAAGAAGAAACATGGAAAACGGACTTGAAAAATAATTTCCTAGGGTTTTTTCCTGGGTTCACGCCCTTATGTGCCTTTCCAAGAATAATCATGTTTGCGCATAAAGATCGCCGATAAAACGCAACCCTCTGTTGGGTAAGGATTGAAGCTATCAATCAGCTGATGCTCTAAAGAGCGACTAATTGACGATGGTCGTTAGATGAAATATAGGCAGAACTTAGGTCGAATTAGCAGAATAAATAACGCACGTTTAATACGGATAAACAAAATCGGATCCGACAACCCATTTACGAAAAGAGCAGTCAATTCAAAACTCGCGAATGATAATAACCGAAATAACAAGTTAGCAAGCTGAGAATATAAACAAGTTCAAGTCGCCTGGAGACCGATCATATATAAATTTAAATGAAGAGTAAATTTATAATTATCTAAGTAAATATCGGAGTATAGGTGAAGACGCCATTTCAGTAATTCAATATTGAAATAATCGACTACAGTTTACGAGTGACAAATAAAAGGAGGGACCTAAAAATGAAATTCATCCACTACTGAAAATACGTCTACACAATGGAAAATAGGAATTTTCATCGCTCTCGAACTGTTCTGATTTTCCGATTACAGTGATTATACAGATAAGTATCGTTACGTCTTCACACCGATTTCAAACATTCGACACAGTATCATAATTAGATTTTTCGGCTGTAATTCGCTCTGTTAATCAGCCCACAAAATCAAGAGCTTCCTTGTCGTGGCGCCAGTGTCCTTATAGAAAAGTTGTCATGATTTTTAATTCACTTTTTGTGATTGAAAATCAATTTTAAGGAAACGTGGAATTTCTTATGGGAATATCTTCCACTACTGCAGCGAACTTTTGTATAAGCGACGGTCAAGGGAATGGAAATTCGCCAAGACAACAAAGTCATTGATTAACAGAATAAAAGTTAAATCTCGGCTCCTATTGATATCCTCCGAAAATATCGCAAACAGAACCGGTCGGTTATTACCATTAAGCTGTAATCTTCTTGGCCTACAACCGACTTTGAGAATTAGAGAGTAATGCAGATGGTTACAGGAAGCGACACAAGCCCAGTGCTAAGACGCGGTCGTCTTCCAAACTCATTACAGCAGTTGCGTTGGAGGGAATATTACCAGATGAACATCAGATGTTCCACGAAAAAGTGTTCGTTTCTAGTCTAGGACATATAATTCTATAACTGTACTTGGTTACGGGTTGACACAAACGACATCATTGGAAAACCAATCAATGAACTTAAAAACTATGGTAATGTAAGGCGTATAAAAGACACCACAATAAAGCTAAAAGTTCAAAAAGTGCATGGGTATTAAAAACGGGTATATAAAAATAACAAATAAGAAGATTAAAATAATATTTGAAAAACTATGTAAATCTGCCCCGGTCTCCCCGATTTTACATATTAGGCATAACATTGCAGACGAATATCGAATCTTTTTCTACAGAGTTAAACTTTCCCTTATTTGTAGCCCAACTCTAAAAAAGCTGAAACAGGAAAGGAAACTGAAAACTAGGGAAGAAGAATGACAGATGGTCACCTGAGAGGCTTTTCAGTGAAAAGTTGCAACAAGTGCTTAAAGTAGCGAAAAGCATTAATGAGTGTCCTAAACACCGACGGAGGGGATTTCAACCAATTCTTATCGTCGATCAGATGCTAAATACAAAAAATTGAAAGGTTGTAACCATGTTGTAGATAAATACTGTTTCCTTATAATTGATTGTTTATAATTCCTTATGTCCTTGCATTCGAATTACGTTTCTAGTACACGTGACCACTCGTTTTCAACGTAGATCCAGTTTAATGCCGGAATTTACAATATAAAATGTTTATATTGTGAAGTAAATGGGTGTGTATGCCTAAAACTCAAACCAAAAGGCTTTTAAATTCTGAAGATTTCTGAATTTTAGTCACTCCACAGAAAACGCGGAATGTTTGCCGGAAACCACACGTTATATTTCAAATATTCGCTGAATGAGATGTTAGGTGTCCCTCGATACCAATTTCCTTCTTTCGCAAGCGGACCCTTATAATGATTACGCCATGCGTACGATATTGAGCACAATGGAGAAGAAAATTCATTGAGGATTCCTGAATGAGCCATTCATAACATTGCGTAAGCGAATACTGAAAAATTGAAAACACTCTTCACGATATTGCTAAAAATACCTCTTTTTCGTGGGCCATCGACTTGACGATCACTAGCATAAGAAAATTGAAGCGATTTAAATAAATTCCAACTCTCGAAAAAGCAAAACCGAGGTGATAGAAAAGGCAACCAGCGACAAACTAAATTTAAACAAAGACTTTTTAATCAATCATTTTTGGCCGTACTTCGTAGAAAGACATTGAATAAAATAAGTATTACTTGGTAATTTTCCACAGAAAATATATTAGGACAACTAAGAAAGACTTTTTATCTCATTCGTTTTGCATTTTATTTGACTAATATTTCACTTAATTAAAAATAAATACACTAATAGTTATCACTGCTATTTATCAACAAATAATATTGGTAAAATATTTAACCGCATATTACAGTAATCGATTAAACACTGCTTGGATTTGGTTGTCTCGAGGAGAAACAGCACTCCCCACCATCAGAAAGGCTTACCAAGATGAGGAGTGAGGCCATTCAGCGAACCAGAATGCCATAAACAGAAGAAGCCCTCGTAAATAAGTAAAGGAAACAAATACTTCTCCGACAAACACCAAATAACAAAAAAAGTTTTGATGACTAAGACAAACGATATAACTTGTAGTAATTCCACTAATAGAACCCTAAAAGAGAACTACTGTGACCCATCGTCAGAAGGTTCGTTTGGAGGTTCTGAAGTTCTAGTGAAGGTCACAGAAACCCTCTTTTAGGGTTTTATTAGTGGAATTTCTACAAGTTTGACTTTGCAATTCAAAGTTTTTAACATGAAATTCCACCGAGTTACGCTCGACGATACCCTCGCTAACACGAATCTCAAGGGACCGAGTTGGCGTTAAGAAAAAATCGAGCTAACCGAATTAATGTGTTTAATTTTAGCGATAGACTTACAATGAATTGGTAAAGCATTTTTATTTTACATCACACTCAGGGATTAGATAAATAAAAAAATTGAGTCTACAAAGTCATAAATTTTCGATATTTTTTGTACTAGAAGTAAATTTTAGAGCTTAGAGATATTTAAAAATCATGCGAATTCTTTTGCCGAAGAGTACGGCGCAAATGGGTGATAGTTCATCGAGGGGCAACGTATTCCAGCAGGATTGAGTGATGACACGAAAGCAAACGGTTAAAGCAAAACAAATATGCTGGTATGCGAAAAAAGGGATGGAACTCACGGCTCTCCGTTTATTTCAAACGTTCCTTAGCCATGGTTCTTCCTCTTCCAGGCACTTCGCGTTAAGCTAACTATGCGATTCACAGGAAACTGTTCGAAATTCGTGTTAAACAAAAAAAGACACAATACATTCCTGCCGGGACCGGGATACTGTTCGTGTTAACGAGAGATTCGTGTTAAGCGAGTACGTGTTATCGAGGATTTACTGTATTTACCAAATGACAAATTCAGAAAGGAGGTATGTTAGCAAGAACACAACTAAAACTGAACATCTCAGACAAATGCAACGAACTGCTCTAAGAATTGAATCCCGACGACATTTTGTGAGAAAATCGTCGGATCGATGTGCCAGCGGTTTATTTTAAGTCCGATAAGTCTATTTTCTAGAACTGCTTTCGCTGGAGATTCCATTGGAGGCACGCGATCCAACGAATACATTATCGGGAAGAGGAACAAATATTTATCAGTTTCTTTCCGAAATTAACTCAACTAAAAGTGGTAGCAAATTGAACGTTAGAAACAGTCTTAAAAGACAAAAATCGCTGTGTGCTTTCGTCCAACATTATGAAAAGAATGAACTGAGAGCCACATCAATGGGGTTTATACATTCACATGGACTTGAATGAGGAGATCGGTCACAGAGTTCAGAGCGACGAATGGAAGGACTCGAATAAACCGAAAAGAGATTGAATTGCGCGAATGGGAAATCATCAAATCATTAATGCATTTACTGACAGTAACTATTACGGATAATTTTGAACTGTTTCCGATATGGTCTGTAATGTGGTCGACCCGGTTTTGACGCTCATTTTACCCACTGCGCTCAGTTCGCTGTTTCTAAAACACAACTTTCGCGAGCATACGACAAGGCAACTACGTCACATTCCTCTTTTTTCGTCAATTTGTCCCTTTAAATCAGACCATAAAAGACGGAAATCACTAACTTTTCTCCTCATCTTCGACTATTCTTAGAAAACAAATAACCAAAAGAGTGACATTACCATTCAAGGACAACACTGAAATGACATGGACTCGATTTCACCTTTTTAACGGAGAAAATACGAAATCTAAATTTATGCGAACTTCGTTTCGAAGGCCATTTAAGTTTAGAAGATCCCGGATGGATTGAATTCGGTGGAAGAGCAGACAGAAAGTGCAGAATACACTCGATGGCCATTAGCGTGAGCATTTATGAATCGATGGCATGGCACATGCGCAATGCATCGAAATAAATCTAAAGGAGAAGATGCATCTAAGACGTCGGGGTGGGTGATGAAGCCGGGTCTGCATCAAGCGATGACAATGATCTAACGTGGGACAAATTTATGAAAGTTTTCCTCGAAGATATACAAAAATTAGTGAGGGGCATCTTCCGTTTGACTGCAAATGGCGATATACTGAGAGATGAGCGGCACTTCGATTGATGGCGTACAAAAGCGAATAAATAATAATTACCAGAAATCCATAGAATGACAAAGATGAACTTCTAAGAGCGATTTCGTCACTAAATTATGCTGGCTCTATACTTACTTCAGGTACCATATACTTCACAAAGATTCGTATTTTATAATTTATCGAAGCATCGACGTGTTTATATTATATTTTCAACTGTTCGACGAAATAAATTCCTTTGGTAAATCAAAATAATCCACAGAGTAGATTTCCTAATATTCTGCTGATAAAATTGCAATCGCTTTATTCTTACAAACGTATCACTTCAAGCAGAAATACTAGATCGTGATTTAAATTAGTGTCTTCTTTACAAAACTAAAGTTTTGAATTTAGAATGCATCGTAAATTTCCGTTGTAATTAGCCAACCGTTTTGAAGGAGTGAGGCAGCGGTGGAATTGTAGCACTATCCTTGTTTTATATAATCTTCGCTTAAAAATGTTAAGTAAATAAATGTGGGTTCTATACATTTGCAACGTTAATTAATGACTAATTAAGTCAGTTATATCTTAATCCCATCCTTCACAACATAAAGTGTATCCCACTCAACAAAACTGAGAGATGTCCGAGGTCAGGGATATGACCTTTCACAACATCACTTTTGAAGATGCTATGAGGAGCTGCGTCCAAATTCGACAAATACCAGTGGAGTGAACATCCAAACGCACTCCTAGAAGCGGTCCAAACAAAAGAGTTATTCATTTCTTGCCGATGTATTCCGAGAAACCTAGCAAGATAGTGTTCCTTCCCTGTAACTGGCGGCTTGCACAATGGATTTGGAATGCATGCGGTTAAAACGTCGACGAAAAATTCGTACATACACCCAAACACTTGTCCATGTTATTGTTGATATCCCTTCCTATTCCATGTTAGTATTTCTTAAACTCTGATACTCTATAATGTTTTTAACTAACTATAAATTTCTGATTCTATTGTTTCAAAAATCTTAATCGAAAGCAAATTATTCTCAATTATCGTTAGGATTCTTTTCGAAGGTCTGTATTCTTGCCGTTTTCTTATGGACATCTTTAATTTAAAGATTCTAAAGTAATTTTCTGATAACACTAGTCAATAGCATTTAGTTGAAAGAAATGTGATGGGTGCTAACTCGATGGAGGTGAATCTGAAAATGAAATCTGATTTTTCTTATAAGGATCAGTTTTTTTGTAATACACTAATGCATTTTTACAAAATTCCTTTAAAAAAGCCGATGCTTGCTTATTCTTTGGTAGCTAATTCTACTGTTCAAGAGACATCATGATTAAAACTCTGATGTGGCCAGCACATGACTTTCTCCATATATAACACGTAGATATTTATCTACAACAGTATTGTCGAAGTCTATATTCAATCTAAACTTGGAAGAAATATTAGTCATAAATTTATATCCTACTAAATTTTGCCTCACTAAGATTATAAATAATGTTTTTCGGGACATGTTCGATGAAAAACGATGAAATTAGTCTTTCGAGTCTACTACAAGCACCAATATCGGATCAATCACAAAACTGATTATACATACAACTCAATATAATGGGCGATGGAAACGAAATCAAAATACGAACGAAGGGCAAAATAACACACGAGCAACACAAACGATAAACAAAAATAAAGACCACACACTTAAGCAGCGGAAACTTAAAAAGTAACAGAGAATGACGAACATTATTAATATACACAAAGGAAAACAAATTAAGAAGACAACTGTATTAACAAAAACGTAGAAGAAAACCTTTTAAAACTTTCAATCAGCCAGAGCTCAATCTGTACAGCAAGAGAGTGAGCGAAAGACGCTCGTCACTGCATTGTTTGACATGTAAACAAGGTAACGAACTTTATTGTTAATGTGAAGAGTAATCAATAACGAAACAATTATAGTTGAATAATTATTTTGAAATAAATACGCCTGTTTTAGATTTAAAATCAGTTTACAAATAACACTTTGAAGAAATATAGCAATCGTGTTGAATATAACATTATTATGAAACGGTATAAATGAAAACGACATTTTAACGTAAATATGTCGCAATAACCAGAAAATTGGTTAATTAATGATACGACTCCTAAACGGTGGTTGATATTGAATTTTTTTCAAATGAAACTTATAGAAAATTACATCTTTTGTAACTTTTGTAGATAATTGTATACACTTAAATATCAGATTAATGGAGAAATTTTGCAAAAACGGAAACGAGCGAGAAAAATAAAGCTGACTTCCGGTTGAACGATTTACTCCAAAAACTAATCAACTATAACGACACCAAAGTGCTATGTATGAAATTTGGTGTTGATACGACAAGTATGTTTCATGTTAGAGCGCCCACAAAGTACATAATCAGCAACTTTCGGTTAACGGTATTTCACGAATAACTAAATAATCAGGGATACTAAAAATGTTTCAAAAAAAGTTGTAGTAAATCACATTTTCTTAAACTTTTATACAAAATGGTATATTACCTAGATATTATATTAATGAAAATACTTTACTAAAACGGAAATGAGCTTCGAAGAATAAATCTCGACTTCCGGTTGACCGATTTACTCCAAAAACTAATCAACTCTGACAGCACCAACCACAGTGAAGTGAACCACATATACGAAGTTCGGTATTGATACGGCAAATAGTTTTCACGTTAGATGGCTAAAAATCACACACACATAGAAAATGGTCAAAACGTGTTCTAGGGACCCCAAAACATGTATTTCCGTTGAAATCTCGAAGACGATTTTTTGCATGAAAACAATACTTTCTCTATACTACGGAGAACGTATTTTAACTTCCAGTTGCATCCCCCAAATTAAAAATGATATAAAGCTAAGAAATTAAAGAAATAAAATATATTTGCCTGCTAAACACGTAAAATCGCAAATATTAGTTTTTCGCTGTACATCGTAGAATTTTAACATTTTGAAAAAGAGCATATTGTAATTCAACAAGATGATATAATATTTTGTCAGACAGTGTTTATAATTTTCTAGAAAATGACACTTTACCATAGAAAATGAGAACGGATCTTATCGAGTAACACGGTCGTCGGCTAATTTCGTTCACCCTGGGAGTAATCTCAAATGCTGAGCGATTCATAAAATGGATTGATTTTGAAGGAGGGACCCTGAGTGGAGGGAAAGGTGGCCCTCATTCTCAAACATCTCAAGATATATCGAAGGAATGTTCGCATGGATGAGAGACAGCGGAGGGCGGGAAAGTGGAAACAGCCCTTTGATGGACCTCTACGTCCTACCCGGTTTAGTTGTGCATCTTTCTTTTTCTTGTAGTGCGACTTGCGTTGCAGAATTGAGTTATTCATCTTGGTTCGTGAAGTATTGTACCAATTAAATCGAAAAGAAAAACTCGCACGTTGTAAATAGCGTGGATTAGTCGTATTAGTGAGGAGGTTACTATGAAAACAGTAGCTCCGCTTTTGAAGACGTGCTTTTGCGTTACTCAGTTGTGTAAAACTTATGGAAAGTTACTCAGAAAATCGGGAAGGAAAAGTTTAATGTACATTTTATTAACTTGAACCTATTTTTATATTATTCGTTTCTTTTTAGTGACAATTTTTCAACCTTTCGGAATCAACGCCTTCTCTCGCACACAAAGCCAAAGATGGAAGTAAATGAAGAAATAGGCATCTTATTTTTCTGGTTGGTTCAGCAAGTTTTGTTAAGCGTCCGAGTTTGCAATAAAAAATACCATTTAAAACCCAATAAATATGTATTTGCTGCAGTGACGAACACAAACTCGAATTTTATTTATTTTCTTAATTTTCGTTCCCCAAGAAACCAGATAGAAGGAACAATTGTATCGGCTTTCTGAGCTTAAATGATAATCAGTATCTTGATTTTTAATTCGTTCTTATACGATGATAAGGATCAGTGCATGGTTTTCGACAAATAAATTAATAAATATCGGAAAATACGGAATTTTTTGGGGTTTTCCGGATTTCCTGAAAAACCTGAGGCTGATGGGCAAAAACTATTTGCATATTTGAATTCAGCGTAAAAAAGTTCCACAGGGATCAGGTGTTTTACTTCGTGTAACAGAAAAAAAGTTTTCTTTTGTAAACCATTGTAATTTCTTCAAAACTAATCGTTTGTTTTCAACAGCTGTTGCAGGGCATCCGAAATGCAATTCAACTAACCAGGAAAAATAAGTAGAAGTGCACCAAATCCACAGAATTGTTAATAAGTTCGGCATCGTGAAAATGATTCTGAAGATCCTAAGCATAAATACATTTCGAGGCATTTTTTATTGAAAGTGTACATACAGCAGTATACAAAGGTTACTACGAAATTGAAAGATTTTGATTTCCAGAATACGAGGCCGAGAATGAAATGTCTTACTTTCCTGTTCCAACAAGCAAGTTCCCTTTTGAATACGCCTCGGTCGTTTAGATAAGCGATTTCTAAACACGTTCCACGCTAGCAAGAACAATATCTGCCTTTTTAAATTTCAATTAATGAGTGTTCTCTCTTAAACAATAGCTATACATATTATACTATATACAGCAAGCAGCACAACGGCTTGCAGGAGGGGGACCAAGGAATTAAAAAGTTTTCATTATCTTATTCATTTCAAACAGGTCATTTTTATAAATGATATTCCTTGATATTTTTAAGCCTTCTGTTGACACTAATCACTATTCTTCCGCTTGAGAGACATGATCGGAATATTCATGCGTGGAGTGGCTTTCGGTGATTATTTTTCAACTTTTTCTGAAAGTAAAAGCAAATCGCTCCTTGGGGGAGGCGGTTCAAACCGACCGCTGAATTCGAAGCCATCGATCTTTCAAACAAAGAACGAGTTTTTAAATTAGATTTATCTCGGCGTACACCATTTGATACTTCGGTCGGAGTAGAAATTTAGAAGTTCTTTCCTGCACTTTTCGAATTTTCGGATAAATCTAGTTTTACTATTTTTCCCAGAATTCTCACAGTGCACGTCATCAATGTTACTTAATCAAGCCTAATTAAAGCATTCACAAACAGCATTCGATCGAGTGTCCTATTTCGTTACAAGATGATGCCATCGAGGGACCCTTTCCATCTGAAGTAAGCCGCACTCAAATTGCTTAATTTCAAATAGTTGAACATCGATATTTTTGGAATGAAAGCGAATTTAATCACTCGGTGAACTTTTTTGAGACACGTCATTCCCATGATTTGGAGACATCGCAATTTAAAAACGAGAAATAGCCGAAAAGGTCGCACCAAGAATTAAAACCGAGGTATTGACGTCATTCAAATATTTTGCTGTAATTAAAATTTTGTACGAAGCTAAACGATAAGTTTTTAATATGGAAAATTTCCACAAAAACTCTCGAAATCCGTGTATGAGTCGAACATCGTTCCGTACGAATAAATCGAGGAATTTTCCGATGACTAAAATATCGATGCCTTCAAAGGTTAATCCCGTAATGCAATTAAGTGCTCACATCGGCCGCTCGAGGCGCTCGCGACGGCGATGTAGTCCGCCGATGCGGGAATAGTGGTGCATTGCGCACCGCTCGTTACGTAAAAACAGCTGACACCATTCGAAGACGAGAGGCTTTTGTCACGAGTGCAACAATGGCGTCGGATCCATGAAATGGACGCTCCACTTGGGTCCCAATTAATTCCGTGAGAATATCACGCGTGACATCACACGCTGACCGAAATCCCCGTCAACTGAATGTCATCGATTCTAATATAGACAAATGAGTGGCAATGTTCGACACAATCAACACCAGGGCGACTTCTTTATTTAGCAACGATATCTCCATTCGACTTCGATGTACTTCACTTACATATCGAAATAGTATCGCGTTTTATTGAATAAATTCTAAAGTTCGTATTGTATATTTAATTCGTGTGATGTAAGACCTGATATCAGCTACTTCGAGCCACATATTTTCAATTACTAAGTAGGGATTTTTTCCTCTACGTTTAGCGACATTATGAGAAACGATTTGGCAACTCCGAATGCAACTTACGCCTGTAGGTATCTTATTAGTATATAACTGTATCGTTAATTCCAACCGACGATTAACTTCCAAACGGTAAAACTATACGTACATCACGGCTAATATCAAGACTGTGAGGAGAGTTTGTAGTCAAATTACTGTATTCTGTTCGTAATATCTATTGTTTTCCAAAATTGGACTCATCGTGGTACATCATTTTTCATTCGGTTCATAAAGTGTAACACTTGCAAGAAGGTCATAAATACAGCTCGTGTTCGCAGACCACAATTCGTATATTTGTTTATTTATTATTCAAAACTAAAAATAGGCACAAGGCCAGGTGGTTGTCATTACGAGTTAACATTTGCGAACGAATTTGAAGAACCTAATTCAATGCCCACTATCGTACTGTTATTACTACTTGGTGTTCCGCAGGTGATTTTCACGATATTCCTCGGGTAATGAGTATCTAACAAGGATATGCTACCCTAAGAGAAATATACAGATCAGTGGCGCAGCGAGGGGGGTTTTTAGGGGTTCAACCCCCCCCCCCTAGGACTCGAGTCAGCTTGCGCTGTGCTTTTTTTCTGCTGCAGAGTACAAAACCTTAATTATCACGCAAGTCTCACAGATACACTGCTAGACATGTGTTAGCCTAATAATGCAGCGAAATCTTTGCATACCCATAATTATGTCTCCGATTGGTGATGTTTTCGGTAGCAGAGCAAGCCTAGATCCGACATCGATATTAATGGGTCGCTACGATACGAGCATTTCGCTCACAATGTCCATCCAACGCGTGCACTTCTTAAGCCTATCCTTTAGTTAGAAGACTCACAACATAAGATAAGATTCCCAAGAGAAAAATTCGAAAGAGCTGATTTGTTTACTCCTTCCAAAAATACAAGGGAACATTCGAAAAGTAATTCGAAACTCACACCCTAAAAACTGAGATTAAGATTACGTTTGAGAGACAAACAGATTGATAAAACGCTCAGTTAGATCTTCTGCATGTGACTGTTTTAATGGTGTTAGTGCAAAGCTTGGCTCGTGAGTAGTGCTTATGAGAAGTTCACAATTCGAAGGAGAGTTTAGTTTGTTTTTCATAAGGTACAGATGGGCATCCGTAAATTCTTTTCGAAGTCCGCTAATAGCTCGAGGCCTCTATTGGAGAAACGTAAGTTAATGGCTCTGTTCTTTGTGAAATTACCATTATTAGATGCATAAATTATGTTTGACTTATTTTAGGGCTGTTATCGGAGGGCACATCTCAAGATGAGTTTGGTGACAATTGCAAAGGTACTTTTTCCTTTATTAAGCATTCTGGACAATTAAAAGTCTGCACAGTAGACTCTTCATTACTTGGGATGATAGAAAATATACTGATCTTTATTTTATGATTGCCTGTTAATTTGATGTATATTTACGAAAATATTTCGATAACCAAATTTCCATATAAATTTGAAGAAGTATTGCTGCAATACAAGACATCAGTAAAAATTAATTTTCGATGATATAATTAATGTAATACCATTTTGGAAACAAATCAGTCAGCTGAAAGGTATTGTGCCCTTAGGTATGCACAGATTTATCAGAACTGTGACTTTATGACTTGAAATAAATTTGGTAAACTGTTAAAACTATGACTTAAATTCTGCAGCTTCCTTATTGATGCAGCCAATTTTTTCTCTGGTGATAGAATCCCACGAATTGCATGACTTATCCTGTCAACCACGTGGTGACACGATGCACCTTCAAAATTTCAATTCATGGAAAATTTTTGTTTTCTTTGAACACTCAGTGCGTTAGACGGTTGTCTATGTCTATGTAAGAACCCTGCAAGCCGCCTTTCGGCGTGTGGCAGGGGGTGCGGTTTGCGTCAGCTCTTTGCTAGTTAAACAACCTAACTAATACTTAGTCTAAGTAATTGTAATTTCTCGTCTTAATTTTCCCACCTTGTTATATAACTTAATTCTGCAAATTCTATTATAATACCAACTAAACTCAAGAGTCAACTGTATTTTTAATGTAGTAGAATTTTTCATTTTTGGTATGTGACGCATTCAATTGAATACTTAGCTTACACGTAAATAACGTCCATTTAATAAAAGTCTAATAAAAAAGATATTCAAATAAGCATCGGCGCGCCAATGTGGGGGATCTAATGAGTGGATTTTATGTTTTATATCGCTTGCCAAATAACCGTAAGTATTTTTTTCTTTTCTTCGCTTTGCAACCTCCTGGAAGAAGTTTATGTCTACAATACTGAAATACATCAGCATAGAAAAAAATGATTTTTTAATAGATATTGGACGCATCCAAACCAGAAATCTAAACAACACTCATGATAAGTTTCCAATTGTTCGCTTATTTAAACTGCTATATTGGAAAGTGTAATAATTTGGCTACATAAGCGTTAAAATTCCGCTAGTTTTCAATGCATTTAGTTTTAGAAAGAACTGACATGTATTGTAGTAAGTGCATGAATAAACTACCCCCTGTAAGGTAAGCATTTTTTCGTTTTCTGGGCAGCCTTGGACCCCCAATTGGCAAATCCTGGCTGTGCCACAGATTCAGATGAACGAACTATATAAACATTCTTCTAGAGGAAAAGGGTTGAGATGACTTTGCACATAAGGACCTGCACCCAGGAAAATTCCCAAGGAAAAACGGACTTGAAATAAGTCTGATAGGGCCGGGAATTGATACTTCCGATAATTCAAACTTTTTTCAAGTCCGTTTATCCTTGGGAACATTCTTCTTGGTCTATGAAAGTAGCTTTTTAGCAGGATTGACTTGTATATAATTAGATTGGGTAACACAAGAGAACGATTGTTTCGGCAAATGAATACGATTCCCCTCCGGAGTATCAACAACCAAACGCCGTGTATTCTCAGTTAGAAATGTCCTCTTTGTACTGTAACCGTAGCAATTAATAAATTGAGAAATATCCAGAATTCATATGAAATGTTCAAATTACGTTTTACAGGTCATCGCAGTAATTCTTGAGATTTTTCACATCAGTTTACTGAGAGGTGTGACGACGCATCATCATTAGACGTTTGCATTGTACAACATTGAAGTCACGGGATGATATAAAAACGGCCAACTCACGCGGCTAAAGAAAAGCAACGCAATTGCAAATGTACCACTGACAACTACGATAAGTTAGTGATAACAATTGAAAATCAGTAATAAAAATCGATGCAATCGTTCGTCATTAGGGCCGGTTCCAAGCATCCACAGCGAAATTTCTTTTATTTTGGCCACTGCGAGCGACATATCTTTAGGATATCGAATTTATTGATTACGGTTACAAGGAATCCCAAATAGAGTCTTATTTGACAAGTTTCACTCAAAATACAGGGCATGTGGGAGTAGAAAAGAAGTGGTATGAACTACTTAAAAAAGGGTAAAGAGGGAAATATTGTTCTGATATTTCCTCTTGTTTAGTAAGACAATCCACCAAAATTCTTACCTAAAATTTAACTTCTCTGCCCCCACCCAATGTTTTTAAAAAAACAGTGATTGTACTACTTAATATTTCCATGCTTTTTCTGGCGACATTTCCAACCTTTCTTTCTTTCACTTTCTCAATTAACTCATTTTCCTATGATTTAACGGCGAAATTTCATACCAGACTGTTTTTCGTTGATTTTATTTTCAACTGAAAATTGTGGAAAGTCTCCGGAAAGGCAACTTTGAGTGGCAAGATAGCTCAGTGGCCAAAGCAACCGACCGCCAATTCGGAGATAGTCTTTACTTGAACCTTTAATCCTATTCCTTACGTATTTTAAAATTTAACCCTTTTCCTTATGTAGACACATACTTTTAAATGTTACACTATCCGCTCCATAGATTGACAAAATCTCTTCGTTTCTGGGAAGTATGAATTGGGAGAAAGCTGAGAATCGCTGAAAATTCGACCATCGGACACCAGACTAAGGACACGTGTCCATTGTCTTGTAGAAAATGCAACTGCCACAACGAAAGCGATCTACTACAAGCATCGACAAAACGTTACAGAGAAATTATCACAAAAACGGATAACTACTTTTGATCATTGTTCCTCAGGCTACTAAAAAGGCCAATATGGTAGAAGATTAAGTAATGACGGAGTCATTACACCCCCTGCCTTACGTCTCTGGCGGCTCGCGGGGTATTTATCAAAATCTTTTGGATGGCCTTTCAATCACTGAAAACTATTAAGCCTGAAAGTAACAAATCCAGACTCTGTTGGTTAATAGAGGAGTTCGTGAATAAGAAGTCCGTCGTTGATTAGACCAGAGGGAAAGGTGTAAAAACTGGTGTCAATATTATGGGCACTCACAAACCATGTGACTTCCTCTTCATTCCACCCACAAGACCCTAAGGTAAGACTTCCGTGGGGCCTCTGTAGACACAGCGGGAGTGCGGTTGCATCAGAATCTTCCTTCGACGCTATAGAGGTTCCTTCCAAACGGCTGAGATAGCAATAGACGAGCTCAAAGTAACTAGGCAATACCCTAGCCGTTACATCTTCACCAACACTAAATTTATAGATGCTGAGTTGACTGCAGGGAAAACTTGCTCCACCATAGAATCTATCGGAATCACCTCTGCTTACTACGTCTGATCTAAACGTTTGGTACCAAATTGGCATATTTGTTTAATCGAACAAAATCAACACCTGGCAAGCAACTCTGTGGTATTTCATGAGGCCGAAAGAAGAAGCAGGAAAACTCTTCAGACGAGACTATAACCTATTTTCGCAAAGTTTTAATAAAAATAGAATATAGTTTCATCTGAAACATTTTTCCCGTTTCTTCTACAAATTACGGATTCGCGAAGAAACAAAAAAGCGGAGAATTTACTGAAAAAATAAGCTGAAGCTTAACTTGATTGAATAGAAACTTACTAATACAGTTTATGGCATAGAAGTATTTTACGATCTTTTGTCTCAGTCAAAGTTGACTGCCCAATACACTAATTGCATCTCCTTTACCAATATCGGAAGAACTATAAACAAGATCACCTGATAATGCCTAGGTTATGTTTTACCGTTTCAAAAATACCGTAACAAAACGGTAATTTTAATTAACGTTTTGTTGCTCGAACTGCGGTTTTTTTCGCTTCAACTATATTTGTGAGGGTTGTCAAATTAAATAAAACAAAACGAGTATTTTAATGGATTCTCTGCCCCCAGAATAGAATGCAAAAATATCCGAACTGGAATTAAAAAGATAAAATAGTATGTTAACGAGAATCGAGTATATTTAAAAAAAAAGAAGAAAGGCGTAGTACAGTGGAAATAACCAAAACATATGGACTCTTTACCTTGATTGAGATGACATTCGATCGGATAATACAACCGCGATAATTCCCGCAAGTTCCTGCGCTAAATGTAAATGTTTCTGCAGTCAGAATCAGTTTCCGAGACTTCTTCGACCATTTAACTTTAATCAATTAATTGGTAATGGAAAACGACCACACGAAGCAGAAGAATCAATAAAGACAATCAATAAGCTATATTTGGGTAATATTTAACATCAAAGTTTCATTGATTTCTTTGGAATTGAAAATAGTTACGAACGTTGGATTGGAGTGAGACCGAAATCTGTTGCCTTCAGTTGTCCTGATTTACAGAACGCTGACGATCAGCAAAATACCAGTAGAGTGGAAGAAGGCTTCATTAAAATTTTAACTATTACTCATCGAAAATAATTAGCTGAATAGCTAGGATGTGAGTGTAATCATTGGAATAATAAGGTGTAACTACTAAATGGTTATAAATGGCTCAATTTTCTATTTAAATACAGCATTTGCTATTGAACGAAAGATTTCAGCAAAAATGTTCCCTCTTTGTCCTCGAAACTCCAGAAAAGAAAATTGTGAATTTTAGGAAAGAATTGGCATCAAAAATAAAGGGCCGTGATTTGACTCCTTTTTAGGAAACCCTGATTCCCGAATTCTAAGAAACAAACAGTAGTACATAAAAAAGTCGTAAGAATAAAGGCAGAAGAATCAAAACGAGAGAATAAAGGCAAAAGAGGAGGAAATGGTGGACGAAGCACTTCAACTTTAATTCGACTTATGGAAATTGGATGGACGACAGTCGAAGATCTCATTCTCAAACGTAATTTCCAATTTTTTCTGGAAGATGACACGAAATTTCATTCCCCTCGCCTTTCATTAGAATTCCAATCACTGCACTTCTATATCGAAAGGGTCTATTGAACCAGGAAGGCGGGTTTTCGACAGGCTTCCACGAAACAGGATTATAAACTTTCGCAGCGATGAGTGCACGGCAGAGCAGTTTCGCAATAAGTGATACTAAGAGGAGAAAAATGAAAGACGAACGTAGTATGATTAGGAAGCCCACGAGGGAGAGAGCTCATTGCCACTTTTCTTTCTCCACAAAGGAGAAAAGACGTTATATTTTTTCTCGCTGCAAGTTTCTTTGATTGAAGGTATGACGTCAACGATGATCACAAGGGTTCGCTCCGTCTGATTGGCGGCGGAAGCGATTCGAAAAAATCATCGATTCAAACTTTCACGAATTCCACAAAAGGAGAGAAATGTACACAGCTGTACATGGAAACCCTTTTCTTGGGAACTGTGATCGACTAGTGATGTTTACAATACCAGCCACACACCACTGTCGCGCAATACCTCGGTGCAACAACAGTCTTCACACTACAACACAATTTACTGACCTCCGTTGTATTCCACGCACGAGAAAGGTGCCTCACTGTGAAATCGCTGCAAAATGTCGAATTGCGTCACTCAAGAGGTGCACGAAGTGATCCCTTATTGCTCCGAGGATTGACTCCTTTAGACGATGTCATCAACTTGTTCTTTGGGTCCAACGACCGCACTATCCATGGTCAGTGGGTGCCATCGTCTTCAGAACACCACGAAACTCCCTTTTCATAAAATCCGAAAGTGCTTTTGACCGACGCCATCTTAGCATAAACAAACTACGTCCGCGATAAGCAAACTTAAATTCGTATGAAAAGCGGAACAACCAACAAAACAAAGAAATATTAATTTCTGGAATGTCAGCGCTCCTCTCGGAGAGAAAAATTAACTCTTCCAACATGACAACCGCGACACAACCTCCTTCCTTCATTAAACAATGAGCAATATTTCATTTTCGCAGAGAACAAAGAGCTGCTGCAAAAATAACCGTCATGCGTTATTAAACCGATGTCAATCAATTCCGTAATTATTTTTCGATTCCACTGCAATATTTGTCAGACAGCAAGAGAAATGACACCATCCTTGACAATCAAAAATTAAGGTCCTCCAGCACATATTTTCAAGGTCCCTCAGCTTCCGCACCAATGTGTTGAAATGTCTCCACCCCCGCGAACTCGAGCCCTTTTCCATTTGCTTCGATCATTTAAATTACTCGATCTCCTGGGGCCAAAGCAAGTTGAAAATGGAGGATTACCTCCGACGATAAAAAAGAAAGCAACGACGAAATAGAAGCGATTATTGTCGAGTGTTAAGAGTCTTGATTAGGCGTCAGTAAACAATGAAGACAACGAGAATAAAATACGGTAGAAGAATGGTTCGGATTGCTTTGAAGCACCGCCACCGTGTATTGCGGAAACACTCTGCGTAATGTTCTCAAAATTAAGGTTGCGCAAGTTTAGTTCGTAACTGCCATAATTACTACGTTCAATTCGAATTTCAGTCATAATTCGAGTTATGTTGCTATACTTAAGTATAAGAGGAAACATTTCGGTTCTAAAATTATAATTTCGAAGGAAACATAAGTGTCCAAACGAGTAAAATTATTAAAAATGCGAAATATATCTTCACTTCTCGAATCACAAAATAATTAGATTCCAATTTCGTATAATTAGAAATGACTCGAGATTGCGCTATCGAAATCATAAATAAGTAACTGTCTCGGAGATACCAATAACAAAGGCGCTTCACAAACCATCGAATGTGGTATCGAAGCCGGAGCGGCGACCAATTCTCCGGTTGTGCAGAGGCACCGAAAGATGATATCCAACATAAAAATGGCGAAAAGGAAAGTCTTTTCGATGAGAGGAAATACTGCGCAGTAAAGGAGTCAAGGTCGAATTTGGGGGGCCGCATCTGCTGCATTTCGCACTTCAATTGTTCGCAAAATGGAGGAAACTCACGAACGTCGGTGAAACTGCATCCGCGACACACTTGCGAACTTGGCGGCACACTAAGCCAGAGGAGGCTCCATCGCGGGCGTATCACTAAGTATTTCACGCAGTTAAAACTCGATGAGATTTGACGAACTTTCTCATTGAACGGAAAGTGTCCAATGGGCGATCCACGGAATCCAATCCATAAACCGTTTCTGTCCAAAGAGAAGATGATCAGGAATAGATATTGCTCATACTTTTGCAATCCACTGATTGATAACACATTGCAGGGGCAGCATAAATAAACGGTTCGTGCAGTCCTCTAGATGCGGTACTTCCAAAAGATGCTGTTGAAGAAAAGGACATTCACTCATTCCCTCTTTGGGTGAATGGACGCTGAAATAGCTTTGATGAGGATTGCTACAAAAGGTTTAATCGACCTTGGTGCAATATCCGCCGCAGTGGCATGATGAAATGTTAGAAAGTTGTAGGACTCGGGAGGAAATGAACGACGATGTGAGGAGCTACACACGGAATTTAAGAATTAAAATAATTCGGAATTCCCTCCATTAAGTAATACATTACGTAACGTGTAAACCAACGTATGTGCGAAAAATAACGCAATGAATTATACAACACACGATTTAATGCGTAATCTAAAGCGATTCAAAACGAGTTCACAGAGCAAGGAATACTTTTCGTCGATTATGAACGGATATGAATGGCCACAGAAGCAATCAGCAGCGATCCGAAAACGAATTTGTCGATAATTAAGATGACGTCTGCACAAGTAGCGATCGGAAATAAAAAATGGCAACAAAATATCGACACGAGAAAAGCGAATTGCGCACTTAAAAGGAGGGCAGATCTTCAACGGGGACACAATTTTCCGCTCATGTTTCAACTGCAACCAAATCGGTCGTCAATTCCATCGATACGAAATCCAACTTCAATCAATAACTCCACTTCAATCTGCGAAGGCGGAAAACCGAACAAATCGCGAAAATATTTCATTTTTTCCGCGAACGATACTTGAAAGAAATCGATTAGAGCAATCCCTGCCACACGCCGAAAGGTCAGTGTCGTGGAAGGGGCAGATGGAATCGGCGAGAAGGTGAAAATCAGTATCAAATATAACGCGGATTCTACGCAACACGTGATTGCAAATGCAAATCCTCCTTTTATCGGCACTTATTCAACGAAAGACCCGAACATTCATTTCCGATTCTATCGCGAGATGAACACCATCGGCTGCTGATGACAAACACTCGATGGTGTTTTCTTGCGTGATTCGGTTGGGCTCGGATAGGTGCCTCTGCCGTCAATCAACACCAATCGATGGCACCGCATTTATGTCATCTGTCGACTTTGAGAGATTGCGCCGCAGAAGATGCGAATGCAACGAAATGAATGGGAGGATTAAGGTCGCGATTGGAAGACGTAAAAGATCGGATTTTATTTTTAAAATGATCCGTGGAAAGTTGCCGTGCTAGGAAATCCAAGAAGCGATTGAAAATTAATATTTTTTAGATTCTCTTTAACATTACGATACCATTTCGGATGTGACCCGCACTTACTACGAATAGCCAGTTACGCCTTTTCAAACCAAACGCGATACAATTTTGCTTGGAAATAAAGTATGCGACGCATCGAGATAAATAGACTGAAAAACATATGTCGTTTATGACGGAAATATCTCCTGGTCTAAGAACAAAATGGATAAATAAGCAGCTACGATTCAACACATCGATCGAAATGCCCATCGTGCAGTCGATCCACAAAAGTGGTTTCTGACGAAAGACGCGATAACGAAAGATTAACTCGTTCAATTGTTTACACCTCACGCCGATGGCAATGGGAAGCGATGGAAACTTCCAGAGGCCAAATGCAACCGAAATTCTCGCCAGGTTTTCCTCCTACGCATCCGAATTGCGTCAGCGCACTTTCGGGCGAATTAACACGCTTCGAGGTAACTTCGCCGAATCCGTAACAGCGACGTCACGATGCGACTGTTTTACTTCACAGATAACTGCGAGCGACGAGATTTCCGAAACAGTGCCGCGACGGGAATGCCGGATTCCGGCAAATACGGAATGCATACTCGATCGTTCACGCCACGTTGCCAGCGTTACGACAATAACAAAATGGAGCGCTAAATACTTCACTCGGCGTCCGCGAAGCGATTTCGCGAATGTGCAAATGCGTCGCCGACCGAGGAAAAAGTGGTTCGGCAGAAAGATGCGCGAAAGAAACTCCGTCGCAGATCGATTCACGGATTCGTCGTCCTTCCGAAGGTCGTGATTCGTGACGGCGCCAGCTGGCGGACGAAGGTGACATCGGCCGATCAATATTTTTAGAGATCGCGACACGCCCATCACTTACTTTTCCCTCGATCTGTGGATCACGTGAAGCGGAGCTGCCGAGGAAGGCGTCCTGCCGCGCGGCCCAACCTTTCGCTTCTGCGACGAGCAGCTGATCTGCAGCGCCGTGAGCGGTGACCTTGAGAGCGTCCTTGGCCCTGAATCGCTGCGTCACACACGATCGATGACGCGCGCTGCGCACGTCTACCGCTTACAGGAAATCCCCTTCGAATTATGGCCTCCCAATTTAAACATATACGCTCGCTGTCCATCTTTCTTATCCCAGACCCTATTAGCCGCGGGAATTATCGTTTCCGAACGAATCGGAAATTAAACTTATTATTCTTTGTCTTTTTTAAATTACAATCGGCTTTGATTTCGATTCGATTTCATAATATTGCATTTCGGAGGAAACCACGTAGCTTTTCGCTTATTTTTCTTTCGATAAAAAGTTTTTATCATTTCGGTGCGATTCCTATTCATTTTACATTCCCCTTTCCTCGACCCTTAATTGCAACTCCTTTTAACTCGATATACTTTTTTTCCAGTATTTTACTCATTTCGTAGTGATTAGTGCGAATGAGAAATGCGTTGGCCGCTCTAACCAATTGAGGCTTTTCAAGGAAATCGCTCAGCGACTAACTGCACAATCGCTCAATTCTCTGGATCTATCTGAGGTCGGCTGTTTTTTCGACCATTTGATGCGACAATGATATTTATCGACATCGAGAGTGGAATTGTCGATTGACATCTCAATTATTACTCTAACAATAACTCGAATTAACATTTCGACGTTATTAAGTCCAATTACCTCGAATCGAGGTATTCTCTCCGGGATGAACGGGCGATGAAAAAGAGCACAAATGGAAGGAAGAATCGCAGACGATATTAAAAATTAATATAATTGAGGGCATAACGAAGGAATAGAAGCAAAAGGAGATTTTGATGCTTCGCGTGCCGTTGTTACGTCATCGGTTGCAACAATTATTTCCGCGGTTGATTCACATAAACCGTAGTATGACTTCCTCCATTCCGCAAACGAGGACTTTTCTATTCGATTATCAATTTTATCATTAGTCGTTCCCATGAAAATGACGATCGAAATCTATAAATAATAAGATCGAGAGCTTGCTACTTAGCGAAATTCAAAGAAGTTTAAGTCGAATATCGAATTGCCCTTTCGATATGCTTTCAAGACTGGGGAATCCGGTTCGACTTTCGTGAACCTCAGATCAGTAGCGCCTGTAATTAACAGCCTCAGGCGTCCTGTCGCATTGACAGACGCAGGCTAATGAAAAACATCCATGTTTGAAAAGCACAAGAGTGTTAGCCTTTTGAGTGTCTTTTTTATATCGCAGCATATTCCATTTGGGAAGAACTGCTTTTTTGGCACAATTATCTCCCAATCGAAGCGTTAAAAATTAGCCTTTTTCAATGCAAACAAAACGCTAAATAGAAAACGGTCACACTTTATTGGATGCGGCCTTTTATCACACATTACACTGATTGTGTTTATCATTCAATACGACGTTTTCAAATCCAAATGAATTTAATCTCAAGTAGAAAACACGCTGATGTCATCCCAACCGACCACTTCTCGAAATACATTTCACCCAAACAAAAAATGCATTCAACATTAAACACGAAGTAAAAAGGAAAGGGTTAAAGAAATAAAAATATAGAAAAAGTTTTAATTTCGTTAAAGTTTAGAGCGAAAATGACTACCGCGAATATATCATACAAGAAATCGCATATTAATACATAAGAATGACGTATATCTTAATCACGAATTGTGCAGCATTAAGATGCGAATTGTGCAGCACAAATGAGCTTACGCAATTCTGGGGAAGAGCAAACAGTTTCATTTGCGTAACGATTTCGCAAAACGAGATGCGAACATTCGAGAATGAAGCCGTTCTGCGGGTTTTTCACATTTTCTCAAAGGACGACACTGCGAGTATAAACAAAACATTTCATACGAAGTTTCGGAAAGCAATTTGAAGTCGACATTTAAACGGAAGTGCGAAAGTGTAACGCGACGACAGAGATTTTCAATTTTCCTAGTACGGCGTAACTGCGTGAAGATTTCACAGAAAGAAACTACAAATTGTATTTTTACGATTCACGGTTTCAACTTTCAATAACATTAATGATCCATGTACGCGATATTTCAACACTGTGGTACATTTGCGAGAAAGCAAAATTAAACTATTCCTTCGAGTAACTGACTACAACTATAAAAAATACCCAATATCGATTTGACTATTTATTAAGAGTAAATTCAACTCACTTACGGACAATAGGTGCGTTTGCTCGGAGTCTTCACACTTTCTTAGTCATAAACTTCAAACAAATAATGATTTCGATGCCAAAATTTCATTAGACAAAACTGTCCTAGACAAGGCGTGTTTATTTATCATCATCATAGTTTGAATTTTGAGTTTTAATTATCACCATAATAATCTAACAACGATCCATAAGCATAAGTAATAAGTTGGACAATTTGGAAAAATCCGACACATGAGTCAACCTCCTCCACAGAGATTTAAACAACATCGCTCTTAAAAAAACTAAAGCACTATATATAACCAACAATTTATAAAACTGTACATAAAATAAAGCACGTCCTTCTAAAATCGTAAGAGGAGTGGAGGCGAACATCGCTGTGTTGGCAATCCTAAACAAGCTCAAAATAATTCTGCACTCATCGCTTATTTTTACGGCGATAGTTTCATCATATTCTCGGAAAAAAATCAGTCCACGATTGCACCGATAAGATCAGTCAAATTAATTGACGTTAAAGTAAACATATAGTCCGGTGAGAAAGACAATGCCAATAATGGTCACAGATTACACAACTCTCTTATAATACGCTAAACATTCATCGATTGATAGTAAAGCATTCAGGAAGAACACATTTGTCTTCTGATAATACGTCACATCTCAAATTACAAATTTCCCTTTACGCCTCGGAAAGCAAACTGAAAGAGCCTCGAAGCAGTCACACCAACGATGTTTCACGAAAATATGAACGAGAAAAACCTGGCAAGTTTACAGATGTGTGTGTGGGTATTAACTGAAATCTGTAAGCGCATACATGGTGAAGGAGGCCTTCACGTGTGTATAGTTCTGCTGATTTGAAGAGCGTAGTAGCATGCGTAAGTTGGAAAACAATGAACTTATTGACACATATTTACTCGCGTTTATTCAATAACATAGGAATATACCTCATTCGAAAATTACGTGACAGAAGTAACAGTAGGGATACTTTAAATCCTCGAGTTCATTAATAATCAAAATATTTACCAACAATAACAGCAAATGTGGCAACGTCGGAAGAGGTATACCCGAAGGGAAAAATGGAGGCTTAGATTTTCAATCCATTAATTGCATAATTCCTCTAATAATGGGATTCCGGTTCGACATCGGCTGACTTCAGCCAACCCAACCCTTCGTATGGCTATTGTAGTGTTCAACACAGCGACGTTGGCGCGATGATAGCAGTGCGTTCGGGAGTTGTGGCGCGCGGGGTGCTGAGGTCGACAAACCAAAGCTGTTTTGGAGAACAACTGTCCGTAGGCACACTTAATTAGGGAACCCATAATCAGAATTGCAGTTAATGTACGGAATGAGATTCAGCTCACCAAGATATCGATTATCTACGATGGAATCTGTCCTAACATAGTACATATGATCGAATATTGCGATTATCTAGTAAATAGCTCGATCATACGAAAATCTATTCAGTTGCTATAATAGCGACATATATGTACCTTTACATCCCTTTTAGCCATTATCGCTTGAGAATATGCAATATGAAAACAAGTTACAATCAATTTTAAGGTAGTGGAATCAAATTAAAACTGTTAGAATCTGCTAATTCGGCCTCGACTTTGTTGTAGTTTTCCATAATAATTCTTGTGTAATAAACAAAATTACCGCGGTAAAGTTATAAGTGTTCTTTTTACTCAAAGCTAAGTGGTAGCTAGGGACTCCCAGATAGCCGAGTGGGCAGCGGTTTCGATTTTAGCGGTACCGGGTTCGAAATGATCTAAGCTGTTGAAGCACTTTTAACAATACTAATAAATACTAAAGGAGACTTTTTAGTCTCAATCTCGCCTAATAAAGACCCAAATAATAATAACTACACGAAGCTGAGGGTCAACACAAAATATTCTTAAAAAAGAGGAACTAAATTTAAGAAAGTCCACATATCCGACTGTGCAATCCGTAATTTGCACGAACAACGAAGAGAATATTCCTGACGTCGATAAAACAACAGTGAAAAGCAACCGCATTCCCGAACCAATCCAACAAAATACAACGGCTGCATAGACAGTGCTGCTCTCTTACGGAGGCAACTTGAGTGATGCAAGTATGTCCTCGATCTCACGTTTGAGGATCTTCGAGGCGCATTGGAGGATCAACCCCGTTCAAAAAACGTGACAACGGGCCACATTAATACAGTGACGAGAAGATTCGATGGGAACGATCCGCAGTTGATATTATAAATATTTCACATATTTGCGTCGTCACTGTTTTGTCGATATCGAGCCACAAAGTTCATTCTTGGATAAATCGTTCATCGTGCTCTTGCCTTTAGCTTGCGACGCTTCAGTGATGTTTATTATAAATAACAAGTAAACTCCCCCGTCAAGCATGACAAGTCTTAACTTCAATTTTATAATAAATAAGCAAAATTTAAACATGTCGTAATTGCGTGGTACATGCATTATTGAATCCATGCAGTTCTTATGAACCATAAAGTTTGAATTGTAAATCAATAATAATTTAATACATACATTACGTGCCTTATTTAATTGACAATGAGAAATTATGCAAAAAAGTCAAACCGTATACATTTGGAATAAAATATTTAAAATATTACATAATAAAACAATAAAATAAGTAAGGGGAAATGCATTGGAATGTGGTTGTTTGTATTTTTACTGAATGAATTTCGAATGAATTTGATCATGATCAAATGTACGAAGGAATATTTTTCTATTATAATTATGAAATCGACATTCACAAAAATTCTCTCTTTTTAAACCTTAAAATTCCATAAAAGTAGAACAAAATATACTATCACCATCGAACCGTTAATTAGCGTCTTAAATATCAAGACTATTATGATAAATTCATCTAGGCATCAAATATCGTGTTTGGGAAATCCCCCGTCATCGGTGATGGAACTCAATGTAAATTTAATTGTGAATCTATTATGACTGAATATGCAACTTATTCATACCCTAATTCTTTTGATAAAAACTAATCAGCATAGAATTTTAACCAAAAAATTAGCGAAATTCCGAAAAATAACGAATTCGATTCTATTGAACGTTATGCAGATCGTGAGAATCACACAAACGCACTGCTCTAAAATCTCTGCTATAAAATTAAGTTTGCGTTAAAATTCTGTCTCCCTTCCTCGACGTAATACTTCTTCATCTTGATCACCACAAAGGAACGTAAAAATGCCCTTTTTAAATCGGTTTGATAAACACCAAAATGGCCGTTATTTTGTTCCTGCTATTTAAATATCATAGTTTACATTCGCTGAAATCTTTGTAAATTGCCTCCTTTTTACGAATCTGACATTAGTTCCTACCATTAATTCGGTATGGACTTAAAATCCCGGTGTATTCTTGTGGGAAAATAAATGTAAAATAATGAAATAATAATGTAATGAATGATTCAACCATCACCTTGGTAGTCAGGGGGACTGGTTGTTTACTACAGCGAAATTTTACAAAATTTTGGTATATTTTGACATAGTTCTCGTAATTTCGATTCAAAAAGTGTATTTTACGACAACAATTAGATTCTTTATTTAATTTACCTTCGTTTAGTACTTTCTTGACTTCGTAGGACCATTACTTCCAATTTAATTCTAGAAAATTATCGAAACCTGCAAGGTACATAAACGAAGATTAAGTGCATTCATTATGGAAAGGTATTATGGAGTCCTGAGTTCGAATCCGAGTCTTCATGGAGATGAGAATAGTTTTCGTGGGGCTTTCAGATTATTAGCAGTTTGTCTCACTAGCAATTTTCGGATTTTCCTTTTTATATATATAATTCCATTTTTCATCGATTAGAAGGAATTTTGATAAATAGTTATTAATATTTTTACTGTAATTCACTAACCAGCGTACTAATGTCCAACTTGAGTAAATTCGTAATCAAAAACAGATACTTAGTATTTTTCCACAGTAGTTACTTCTCTATATGTACTTTTGTACATTCCACTGTGGAAAAATACTAAGTATCTCTTTTTGATTATGTCTTTCCACTAAGTCACGCACAGTGGGCTAGAATCAAAAAAGCTGGCCAAAAATACGAAAGTGTTTTTTTTAGAGTGCGGACTTAGAAACTTTGCATGGTCATTTTTGAATAAATTCTGCATATAACTGCGAAATCTTTTCTGTTGATTCCTGTGCATTAAAATTCTACAGGGGGTCAAAGTTGACCAAATTTTGCGAAAAATGCCGTCTTCCATTTTTCGCGAAATTCTTTAACTTCGAATTTATAATGAATCCGTTTAAGGAAAATAATCGGATAAAACACAACACCGCGTTATAGACCTGTACTATATCTTTCATAGCCCTTAACCTTACTGATAGCAAATGAGTATTTGCGTACTTTATGTAACAAAATGGCGGACTCTTGTTTTAGAGATTTTTTTTACCTAAAGCGAGGAAAATAGTTGAGAGGGACTCCGAGGGACATGAAGATATTTATACCACGTTATTCTTTGAAGCTTACTGAGGGGCAATCTGAAAGAAAACCTTGCTCCCCCGATATTATTACCGAATTTTCGACAACACTGCAGGGGTCCACGCGTTTTAGAATGGCGGAGGAAGATCTCGGTTCGAACAACTGCGAATCTTCATGGCTCTTAACGGTAAATTTTGACTGCTGAAATGAACGTTTTACAAACTTTATACGAAAAAATAATGAGAAAAGCAATCACCCATTTTCTTATCATCTTCCTATCATTGGGGCTCGTTCTATGATATGCAGCTGTGCTTCTTATGGATTTCCGGTTTCAAACTTCAAACTTTATTTTTGTGATTTCTAGTTCAAAATTTTCGCAAACTACGACAACTACAGTTTGTTGAGAAAGATAGTTGTGTTCTCTCAGAAGCTCCATTCTTTAAATAGGGAGTTCGGGTTTCAGCGTTTCCTGGTTCAGTTGTCGACACTTTTCGGAGGAAATATTTATGGTAAGTTGTTTTGTTACATTATTTTCTCTATTTTTATATCAGAATTCTAGGTATACTGGTGAAATACAGATATTTGCAGTATACATGTTGTGAAATGTTCTCATCGTTGTTTCAAACAGTCTTCTGTATTTGTTTCCTAATGTAATACTATAGGATAGATATACGAGCATAATAGAAAATTAAATAGTATAATAAGATTCGAATGCTTTTGGGACCTTTAAAAGCGCTTTTAGAATAAATATCTCGGCTCATTTATTTATTTCTAATCAACTAAACTTAGTGAGCTACTTATTTACTTTCACTGTAAATACATTACTCAATATGTAATCGTTTTGAACAGAAAACTAAAATCGTAGTTATGGAATCTCTATTGCATTTTCAGACATTGGAAAAAAACCATTTATCGTTCTACTTTGCTCGTAATTCCATAAAAAAACACGACTAATCTGCGTAATAGTCCGTTAACGTTACATAATACAATGATGGAGGAAAAGAATGAGTCATTTTCTAGTAAAAAGTAGCATTTAATGGATTTTTTACTCGAAAACTAAACTTAGAAAGATCCGTAGATGGGCAAAATATTCTCACTGAATTATTTTTTTTCGGCATATTCAAGAAAATGGAAACAGAGTTCCCGTTATAATGAAAGATTTATTCTACGCAATTCCAGTTGGCTCAATGTAAATATTAATTTTCTAATAATGTGTTCCAGAACTTACCAAGTACTTCTATGACCCCAGATACGTATACCATGGTGATTTGAAATATTTAGTATTTTTTAAATTGATAATTTGAATCTTAGAAACGAACCATTGGACTTACATAAAATTCATTTCGGTAGACGTAAGAGTACGGCCGGAAGTAGATTTCCATTTTTCAAGTGACAGATCGAAACGAAGGAAAACAGAAACGATTAGATCCACTCTCTCCACAGCTATCTTAAGTTGTAACGATGACTTATGAAGGAAATGAAGCTGCTTCGGAGTTGCTGAAAGAAATTACCACTAAGACACTTACAAGGGCGGTTCTTTCTATGGGGAAGAAAAGCGAACATGTGCAATCTCAGTTGTCAGGAGAAGAAGCCTTATCGCTAGCTATACCTTTAGAGTTTAGTAAAAGTCAATACAAAATTCTCCATGAAACAGTCGTGGCCATAGGCTATATCCTAGCTACGAAATAGTAAAGAAAGCCGAATCCGCTGCGTATCCGGATGGGATTCGTGTTACGGAAGATGTGTGCGAAGTCAATTTTCATGAACTTCTGTTGCACACAGCATCCCGTATCGTAGCATCAGTTTCGACTGCTCCATCTACAGGAAGGAGAATCGATTCCACGATTCAGTCATTATAAACAGATTTGCTACAATCTTGAAGGCATTTCAAGCGGATTAACGCTGTATGAAAGAGCATTTGACGATTATGGGGATGAAGATTCTTCAGACGATGATTGTATGTAAGGCAGAATGTGAGGTGCGAAATAGAAATTTCTTTAGATACATTTCTAAAGCCTTGACTGCATGATTTAGATTATAATGAGAGATATAGAATTATATACAAGAAAATACGACGTAATTATGACTTATCATCTCAAATATTTATGGAAGAAAAAATTTGCTTATAAACAAAAAAACATGCCATTGAGAAGCGTTGGTACCTTACCAATTCCTCTCAAACCGAGATCTTCCCGGAGGGCCGTACTCCGACGCACGGACCCTTGCAGTGTTGTCGAAAATTCGATATTATTATCGGGGGGGCGAATTGGGGCAAGGTTTAATTTCAGATTGCTCTTCAGAAAGCTTCAAAGAATAACGTGGTAAAAATATCTTCATGTCCCTCTCAACTATTTTCCTCGCTTTAGGTAAAAAAAATCTCTAAAACAAGAGTCCACCATTTTCTTACATAAAGTATGCAAATACTCATTTGCGATCATTAAGGCTATGAAAGATATAGTACAGGTCTATAACGCGGTGTTGTGTTTTATCCGATTATTTTTTTTGAATTGGTTTATTATGGATTTGAAGTTAAAGAATTTCGCTAAAAATGGAAGACCGGCATTTTTCGCAAAATTTGGTCAACTTTGACCCCCTGTAGAATTGCAATGCACAGGAATCAACAGAAAAGATTTGGAAGTTATATGCAGAATTTATTCAAAAATGACCATGCAAAGTTTCAAAGTCCGCACTCCAAAAAACCACTTTCGTATTTTTGGCCAGTTTTTTTCGATTCCAGCCCACTGTCTACCATCGATTTCAAAATCATTTTCCATTAAAGACCTCATATTTCTGAGACAAGGCGACCGAAACTCTCTGTTGATATCTAATCGAAAGGGAGTTTCAAATTCTAACGCCTTTTAATATAATAATATCTTTTTCCTGATTCCCTAGTCGAGGTATTCCATTCCCTTCTCTTCCTTGGCATTAATCTGTACCATAAATATACGCTCTGCTCCAGCTTATATGCATTCCTGATCGTTTATTCGAGTTTTTTTTTCCATTAGTGAACTCAAGTTTCTCCATCGATTTTAACTATCTTTACCATTTATTTTAACATGAAAACCGCTTACTTTTAGTGGCAGCAGCCAAACAATGTCAACATCGTCTCCTTCCTCAACTTCTCTACTGCTGAAGATAAAGAACGCCTTCCCATCCAAACATGGGAAGCAAGACATTTTTAATTGCTCATCTCCTAATCTAATATTCTTCGGTGCGCATAATGATTGTGGCCATTTCAATGGAAAGTCTTTTCAAAATCAGCAAAAAATCAGACTTAAATATCTCTCGCCCAATCTTAGTTTTTATGCGTAAAATACCCTTTTCTTCGCTTACATATTAAAAAAGATGCCCATTCGCAAAGAATGCGTTTTTCCTTCCTAAACGCATCCGTTCGCATTAAATTAAAATCCACAACACCTTCAAGTGAGTGCAACAGGTACTCACCCAATTCCATGGGGTAAAGCCAAGTGTTGATGTCCAAAATCAGATCCATCTTGAAGGACTCGCTCTCGCAGTGCAGTCTGCTCACTGAAACGAACGACAGAAGCGTCAACCCAAATCGAGCATCATTCCATGGAGGTGCTTTACGAATAATGCGACCTCTTATTCCCACGGCTCCGATCCGGGTTATGGAAGTCCCTCGAAAACTATACTTGCACAAACTTTTAACTACATGAAACTGAAGACAATTAAACGTATTTCAAGCGTTTACTAACTACGGTCGTAATTTAAACAAGTATATATGGGGAAGACAGGGGTAATGGTGGTCAAGGGGCAATCGTGGTCACTAAGATTTCTCGTAAAGTTGGTAACGCAGGTTGCAACAAATTGCTTCAGCCGCTGTGCGGCTCTCTCTGGAACTTAGAGCTCGCCATCTCGGCAGTTGCTTGGATGTTGAGCGAGGTTGTTTAGCAAGTGCGTGTTGTATGCAAAGCCATAGTACAGATCACATTTAATCGTCTGTTTCACTGCTTCCATTGACATACCAATGATTACACAGTATTAAGCCCTACTTTTGTAGCTCATAGTTTTTATTAAGGATTTTAAGCAAAGTATTATTTTTATTGTTGAACAAAACCATGCGTTCGGGTTAATGGCAGTCATCACGTGGGCACATCCAGACTGCTCTGGTTGGGACACTCCCGAGTGTGGCATTTGCTCTAGGAAGTAAATAAATCGTGTAAACAGACTATACTTTTTATGACCTGTTTTCACTCTGATAATGACTTTTACGTTTTGATTGCGCTCTTATGATTATACGCTAATTGTTTATCTTGCGTAATTTTAATAAAACTTAAATTGTGTAGTTAGTTCAGAGGATAGATTAACCCTTTCGAACGACTTAGATATAATTATGAACTGGTGCGATGATTGGCAATTAGAGCTTAATGTAGAAAAGTGTTCGGTATTTAACTTCTTCGAAAGTAAATCTATAATAAATGATTATTCTTATAGTCTCCGAGGGGTAAACCTAATGACAGTAGAATCGTTAAAGTATCTTGGAGTAACTCTCACGAATAATCTATCATGGAGTACCCACATCTGAAATATATGTGGAAAAGCACTTAAGAAACTCGGCTTCGTTAAAAGAATAGTCGGTAGGAGCGAAGAAAAGGTTCGCGAGCGATGTTACTTAGTTAGTTAGGCCTCACTTTGAGTATGCATGTAGTGTATGGGACCCCGCCGAGAAATGTCATATTCGGGATTTAGAAAAAGTACAACGAAAGGCGATACGATTTGTAAAGAATTGCTACGATAAAACAGCGAGTGTCACTCAGATGTTACAGGACGCGGGATAGGAATCATTAGAAGATAGAAGACAAATTCAAAGGATAAATTTATTAAATAAGTTCAGAGAAATTACATTCTCAGATGATGTAACCGAAATAATGCGACCCCCCTGTTATATGGGCCGTGCTGATACTGCCCGAAAGATTAGGGAAATAGATGCTAGAACGAATCGTTTCAAAAATTCATTTTTTCCGCGAAGTATACGCGAATGCAACCGTTTAGGAAAATAGAGTCAAGGTGCAAACCCCCTGCCACACGCCGAAAGGCGGCTTGCAGGGTTCTTACATAGACATAGACATAATTTAGCCAAAATTGAAAATCAGTCTTTCATTTAAAAATAGTTATATCATTAAAAAATCCCCATATTCCTTGTCATATATTCAGTAAAGAATCACGACACCGCCGATCACTATTAACCCAAGGTCGGGGTAATACCGGTCAAAGCTTATATTTTACTTTTTTGTCATTAAAAATTAATTATTTCGTTTTAATTCAACATTAACCGACCGGTGACCGCCATTACCCCAGTGTCCCCTACCTTTCCTTGGTCACAAAAACCTCGTAAGTTGCAATACGGGAGAAAAAAATCACACAACGGAAACCTCACACACCAACGCTCAAGAAAACCAGACTAACATGGATGCCGTAGTTGAGTAGTGACATGTTGGTCAAGTTATGCTTATTGTGGCTCATAAGCAGCATCTCTTTGACACCGAAGAACTTCATTACGCCCTTCATTCGGCCTTCCCCTACTCCTCATTTACTTTAGTCTTGACCATGGGTGTGTTGAAACGAAAGCTGCTGAAGAAGGAGTACAAAATTGCATTGACCCTCTCCTTATGTACTGACAAGACAAGTGTAACTCGTACAGTCATTGTGCTTCATTTGCGTGGACACGTTCCGCTTCTAGCATTCTGGCTCGGAGATGAAAGCAAACTACCTCACTCCTTATCCTGCCAACCTCATTTCTCTCTACAAGCTCTAAGTAGCTTATGTCAGAGGGAATGAGGCACAGAATACTTTCATATTTTATTGCGGAAAAGGATCCCATCGCAAGGACTCCACTCTGGTGCACCAATTCCATCAATGCGAGTCCTACATACAAATCACAGCATGAAAGGGAGTTAACTTTGATCGAATGTTCTTTCTCCAGGAACAATCCAGGGAACAAACAGAAATGAAATAGTCTTGACTTGGATTCGAACTAAGACCTTCTACTTTCCAAAGGAATTCGCCGAGAAGCCTCGAATATCTTTTGCACCCATTCATTCCTTGGATTTTTCAAATTTTATCTTTCCTTTATGAGTGAATTGTATTCACAGCACATCGGGATCACGTTGAAATTAGTAAGCAAAAATTCCACAAAATCATTTTTAATGCACGACCGACCGGATTCGAGCTTAACCGCTCAAATTCAGGTACAAAAAATACAAATGCAATCGGTTATGAACTAATGAGAGAGTGGGAAACATAGTCAATAAAAAGAAGAAAATTTAAGCATTGAGCGCAAGAAATTGTGGATGTGGAAGGCAGCAGGTTGACTAAAGCTAAAATGGGAGAGTGGTTGGTGATTTTGAGTGTGCAGTCGCATACATTGTGATGTATTATTTCTATTGCCTCAAGATTGTCTAATTTTCGGCCTTCTTGTTCTCAATGTAGCAGTGTGGGTGTAAAATATGAGTGAAGTTTCTTTTCTCGAATTTTCGGCGTAATGTGAAATGCCTGAATTGCTGATAAATGAGCGAAAGTGCCTCTTTGTTCTTGAGTGAGAATAAATAACAAAGACTCGCTTAATTTTACACTTGAAGCGGCAATACACAAATTACATTTCAATGACTGTGGTGCTATATATATATATACGCCAAACTTCCCACGATTTACCTCTGCCTCCCCCATCCACAATTCCTACACTCAACAGTTATTTTTCTTTTGATTGGCTATGTTTCCTCTCATTGGCCCATAACCGATTGCATTTATCTTGAACCTGAACATGAGCGGTTAAGCTCGAATCCGGTCGAACATTAAAAACGTTTTTGTGGAATATTTGCTAAGTAATTTCAACATGATCCCGATTACGGAATTTCACCAAATCAAGGCTACTTCAATTTAATTTATGCAATATAATTTTATATAAGTGTATTCTGTTAATAAATATTAATACTATATATGCAATAAAAAATAACATGATTATTAAATAAGTTATGGGAATCATAAAATAAAGATTCTTTCTTAAATTTCACGAATTGGAAACCGTAAATTTTGTTTTATTTTTCAGATAAAGTGAAATATAATATGCAATGAAAGTATTCTCTCCAGTTACATGTCTAAATATCACATGAACTCGAAACATCCGAAGGAAGTTTTCGTAGAAACACTTAGCTACTGCTTTCTGATTTGAAGTTACGCCTTCCTCCGCTTACTTACTCTACCTTTGAATTTTCGAACTCCTTCTTTCCTCGATCATTGACTCTTCCACCGCAGCACGATATGTTCAATGTATCGTTTTAGGCACTAATTTCACATAAGATTAATGTGCGGCAGTATCACTCCGTTTAATTTAAATACTCAGAACATCAAACGTCAAACAATTATTCAACTTGCCTTGAATTTAAACTACATGCGAGCAGTGCTGTCAGCTGAATTCCAATACGTAAAAGAGTAATAATAACTAATTGCATTCGTACAGAAAAATACATATATACACACTAGAGGTTCGCATGGGCCAAAATTTTCAACTAAGGCTCGTTTGTCGTTGAGCCCGAACCCAACCCAACCCGGTCCGAACGCAGATGCAAGTTTTCGTCCTCAAGCCCGAGCTTTCCATAAATCGCCCTGTAAATAATCGTTGTGAATTTATAAACATTTAACATATAAATATAAACATTTATAACCCTACACGAAAACTGAGCATTTTGTTTAAGCATTGCGTTACAACTTTAAGAGGCTTTTGCCCTTATGCAAGAAACTAACGCTCTTTAAGGAAGAATAATTCTGTCCTCCCAAGTATTCATGGGCTCAATAGACCGCCTGCTTTACCCGGTCTATGCAGACCTCTAAAAATGTCCCACACGGTTTTACACTATACGTGGAGACTAACTATTACTCCCCTCGCGATATTTTTGACGCCATTAATTTTGGTAAAATATGAGAGATATTGCACGGAAATGTAGGTTAAACGAGGTTTAAGAGTCGCTTGGATCGATTCGGCCGTCTTCACGTGATTTATCACGGATTTCTCTCTTCGAAAATTCTGAGATCATCAATCGAAAGGAGAGTATTCTATTGACGAACCTCGAATTTCATTCTTAAGAATGCACAATTATAAATTAGTAAGGTTTGATAAACCTATAAATAAAATTGACGATGAGATTCCACTGCAATTCCACTTCAATCTTGGCGAAAAAATTGTCAATCTAAATTATCTCTGTAATATTAATGATATCGACAAGAGAGGCTACCAGTGACGCAATTACTGACACACGACGGGAATTTCGCGACAGAAATACTTTCCCGGAGTGAAAAGCGAATATCCGAGACCGTTTCGTTCCGATTATCGTTTCTCGTTCTCATCAAATTGTTATATTCATATGTAATGACTTTCATTTTTATGATGACCATTACAATTTTTTAAGTGAACATAATCTTCTATTTTAATTATTTATTTCGTATCAACAATTTCATTCTAAAATTTGACGAAAAGAAATCATGTTTACGGGTCACTTTTGCGCATTTCATCGGAGCGGAAAAAAGCGGTTGTTCAACGGTTGCGAGATGGAATCGAAATTTGGCATCGAACCGAAGAGAAAACAATTGAAAGACTGCTTCAGTAAAGGCAATCAACCGCAATAATGAATGATAATGCGAGTGTGAATTGATTGAGCTAATAATTAGGAGGGAATAAACCAATCCCCGGGCCTTTCAGATAATGATGACTTGAAGGTATTTCACACCCTAACGATGGCACACGAATCCACTCATCTTTCAATTACTTCACTGTGGTCCTCGACCTCGAGCAACTTTTCCCAAATTTTCCCTTTTTCTTTTAACTACAGGAGTCCTCACCTTCGACCATCACTTTTCATTTACACGTCATCCAATTTCATTTCGAAGATTGTTAAAATCCTTAGCAATTTGGCATCGTGAACTGCGTTAATCCTCGTTCTTCAAAAACGGATGTTTTTCATCATTAATCGACAGAAGAAGGCGAAAGATGAATCTGCGTAATTGCACCTATCATCCGCAAAATACTCATTCCTTAGCGTTTCACTCACATCTACCCTGCGAGTCGTCTTCCGGAGTGTGACTTCCCTTATCGATTACTTTGGTGTATCGCCTAACTAAATCCTGGAAGCCTCTACTTATTTCCCTTTAACGTAATATCAACAACATCGTCCACGAACGTACTTTCTCCGAATCTCTTAAAATGCTTACTTTAAATCTTCCAAAGAAAACCTGTTTAACGCTCGCAGCAATTAACAACGTGTTTCCTTTCTATTTTCTAATTAACGAATGCACAATTGCAATAGTACTGTCTCTAAATATCGATTATTAGGTACAATCGTGTCCATATTCGCTTCTCACTTACGAAATACCGAATTAAATCGAGATTCGGAATACGAGTGCAGTTGGTACGCAATGGCCATCAATTTGAGTTGAACATCGAAAATGGCAGCCGTAAACATGAAAATGATTCGAATATGAAGAAACGCTGTTGTATCAACACTTCCGACTTCACTAATCCAGATCTGGAGACCCCTGAATAAGTGAAACAGTGGTGTACCAACGTAGCAATCCAGTGAAAGCTGAGGAAGAAATCTTTTTTTGACGGCGACGGATTAGAAATTCGAACGAATTGAGTTTCTCATTTATTTACGATAACAACAAGCAGAAGTTCTTCACTCACGTCGAAGGAACCCTTCGGAACGAAACCCACGAACGCTGCTTCCGAGTGCCGGTGATCAGGAATTGCTGTCTGCATTTACATCGCACTCTACAGTGGCATTCTTTCGAAGGTCGAGTTGAACGTCGGCCGCAGGATCATCCAAATCGCGAATGGACGAAACACTCTCCCAATTATCATTTATTGATAACTTTATTTACACAACTTTTGCCAATTCCTCTTTCTATTGCCGCAGTTTAAACCCCAGACACAGACATTTCCCAATTGACTACGTTAGTTAATTTTTCACCACTTGCAAATAATGGCGGCTTTCACGCTGTATATTATATTTATTCGCATATTCCACAGACATCCCATATTTATTCGCATTATTTCGATACGAGGAACGTCTGTGAATGAGTTGACACATCTTCTTCAATGACTCTCTCGTGCGGATCCTTACACATTTCTCATCGACATATTAAAAGGAGGGTCACCTTATTAGAACTCCTGAATGCACGCCCTTCTTTCATAATCACAGATAAACTTACTTTGTTGAGTCCGCACAATTGTGTATTTTGTGGACTCGACAAAGTGAGTTTTTCTATGATTACTCATCTTACAATGATATCGCTCTCCGGAAACGCGCCCACATATGCTCTACCAACTGTTTGACAACGAAGTTGCTATTCTGACACGCTACCTCTTAAAAGAGACAAGCATTCCCGAGATATGTCGCATCGATTCTAATTTCAACAAAATCGGTGAAATCGTCAACCAGTTTGAACTCGCATCCCGTGGGATCTCATTGATCGGTGACCGAATGCATCCACACCATTCAAAAGCGTCCATTCAATCACGCCCATCAAATAGGTCATTATTTACAAGAAGAGAGTGTTCCACACAACGAATCGTCTTCCGAACCCTAATAGTCGCCTTTTTCTCGCCACAATTGCATTTCACGCGCGTATTAAGAGGCCAAGAGAGCCTTCGAGTAAACAGCAACGTAAAAATATACTAAACTTTTATCGAGAATCGCTGGAGTCGAAATAACTTCGCTGAGAAGTACTAGAGATGAAACGTTCTGACAGTAATCCAGAGGATCTAAACAACCAAAGGCGAAGAGCTACAACACAAACCAACTGTTTCTGGGGCAACATACATTCAGGGGAAGCACGTCCAGATGAGCAAATATTCTAAACCGCCGACTTTTCAAAATCCGCCCTAACGTGTCGACGGAGATTCTCCAGTTTGCGAACCGAGCTCACAATGCGTTTAACTGAGTCTTCAAAAATGATTTTACCATTCACTAGAAATGAGAAGTGATGAACCAATAACACGTACCACTGGCACAGGTTCGATTAAACCGAAACAGGTTGATTGCGGCCAACAAAAACTCCCCAATACTAAAGTGGGCCAATGAAGACGTTCTTCACAATCGAACTCCTGACACATATTCACTGGTAACGAGCGAATCGGCAGGATGTCGGCGCTGGGCAAAATAAATAGCGATCGTTCATTGATAATTGATCGTTTGTGAGAGACATTCGATGAAAAGAGGACGTTTGGCCGAAAAGGCGGTCGTGAGCAGCGAGGGGTCGATAGAAGCCCCTTTTGCGCCGTAAACAAAGAACGAGAGAACATCCGTGAGAAACTAATGTCGAAACTAAAATCCCGACGAAACGAAATAAGCGACGACGACGGTGGTTTCGATGGAACGTCAGGCGATCGCCTTTCGTCCGAAAAATCCTAATTTGGTCTAAACGAAGTGTACTCCATCTCTTTCTAGCGATTGCCTCACCAAATGCGTCGGAGGAAACGAACTAAGACCGTCCAAGTAGCGAATCGATCCGAAATGTGCGGTTTCTGCGGGAAAGACCAAAGAATCAGTTGAAGACATCTTCGCTGTTTCGACACCGTTCACCACCGGAAGCTATTTACCGAGTTTAGTTCCTCAATGACGAACGCACCCTCGGATGACGAAACTCTTTAAAGGAACGAAATAATGGACTCACCGGTTGCGATGCATCACCAAAACAAGGAAAGAGCACTTTGTCCGACTGCGTTCCAGCAGCTAATGCAGAGAGGGCATCACGGAGCGAGGGAGCAAGGGGAGAGAGGGGAAGGGAGCGCCTTCTTCTCAGAACTGCTCACGTTTTTATTTCGAGATCGATTTATATTTTGCTTTCGATTGGCGTGAATTTGTCGAGGAAAGCGTCTTCGGTTGGTCATACTCGAGGCGACTGCAACGAGAGGTTCACGGAGCAGCCGCTGGCGTCGCTTCCGGCGGACGCGATTTATTATTTCGTCGCTCAAATCGAGGATTCGCGACGCAAGTTCGGACGGCAACACGAGCACATATTTATTTGATTAGTTTTGACCTTCTGTTGAACTGACTCTGGGATATCGCTTCGACTAACTCCTTCGCGGTTCTTCAGCGAAATGCCTCGGGAAAAAGACGGTATTTTTTATATTGAAAATATTTTCACTTTCTTCGATCTTCGTTAAACATTCACTGTTAGCGGCAAAGTTGCGACGAGGTAAAATATTTTTTCTTGAGTCATTTATCTCCAAATACAGTAAACGCCCGTTTATCCGAATCGCGTTTATCCGAAATCCGCTTTATCCGAACAAATTTTTCCGATAGGAACTTACCCCACCCCCACCCTCCGAATACGCATTACTTATTTGCTCGTGACACCTTTCCATATATGTACATTTCTCCACACCCAAATAAGGCGGATTTTTTCTGTAAGAACACAGAATGAACGAGCTTTGTTATTCAGCATTTAAAAACTTTGAGTTTTCAATCATACTATGGCGCCTACACGTCAACGCAAATTTTTCAGTCAAAACTATGCAGGCTGATTCACAACCACATCAATACTGCGTACGCACGTTTTACGATCACATTGACGCAATTTGGGGTGTTTTACGCGGGACTTCGGTTTATCCGAAAATGTCGTTATCCGAACGGCGCGCCGTCCCGATCATTTCGGACTAACGGGAGTTTACTGTATCCTGATTTATTGAGAAAATTCTTGTCTCTTGATATCTTTTTTTGGAAACTTCAGATCAGAATATGATAGAGATCTGATCTTTTGACTCACTAAAACGAAGCGAAAGTTGCAAGTGAATTTAACTATTTAATTACTTATGAAAGTTCTAGGCATAGCAAACGAGGTTGGACAAAAATGCTAAATACGACATTCGACCGATAAACCATCTCTAATTTCAAATTACGTTTAAAATACATCGAAGACATTTGATATTCTGCGACGAATTCCGCGGTCGTCCCCCAGCACAAGCATCGCTGGCGTAGCGTAGGTTTTCAGCGCCCGGGGATCGCGTTCCGTTCTGCCTCCTTGTAAGTATAAAGCGTTTAAAAATGCATAAAGGCTCAAGCTTTGCCAAGCGTCAACTATCGCCGCTTTCAGACGGGATGACTATTCGCCGTCCACGGCACGGTGCCGTGCTTTCAAAAGGTCGTCCCGTCTGAAAGCGGTCTAGCACCGTGCCGTGGACGGCGAAAAGTCGTCCCGTCTGAAAGCGGTCTAGCACCGTGCCGTGGACGGCGAAAAGTCGTCCTGTCTGAAAGCGGCCCAAAAGTCATGCTTTCCCAGATTTTTTTTATTTTTAGGGCATGAAGACCAGAACACCTGCGAAGTCCGGAAGAAAATAATTTTAGGGTGTGGCTGTCATAACAAATGTACCTTCTGAACCATAATTCGTAGGCATACTTAACAGATACAAAGTCCAAAATCTGTATTTTGCAACCTGCCAAAAGCGATTTATCCTCTTCAAGCTGCTGCAATACTATGTCTGCAATGTTTACTGCTAAATGTACGTACGTAAGAAAGACTCCTTCACTGAAACAGTTTTTCCTTCTAAGTTTATAGTGCAAATGTAATTGACTCCAAAATGCGTTCTTCCAGCCTACGGAGTCGGTTCAATCTCATAATATTGAATTTAGCAATAATTTGAGCGCAATTTGGTTTGTCTTGTTGAAGTGGATAAGGTCATTAATCAAATCTTCTTCGGAATTTGATGAATCTTTGGGATTTTATCCGATCTTCTTTAGTTTCCTTTAAATCCTCGTCCTCATTCGGAATCTCGAATTCGATTTCCATCTTTCTCTTCCATTTGACCCGTTTAGTTTGTTATTCAGCTGCGGTCGTTTCATCGAATATGTGTAGTAATACAAAATCAATAACAGTGGGAATTTAACTTTTTCAAGGAGGAACAATAAAACGAAGATATGAAATTAATAAAATATTTCAGTTTCAGTAAGAAATAACAGCACTATGGGAACGTTTTATTTGAAAAAGTTGTCTATAATGTCTGTGAAATTTAAATCGGTCGCAAAATCACGTCCGATCAACTATACTGTTCTTTTAATCATTCCTGTGACACAGAAGAAGTGAAATTGATTGGAACTTCGAATTCCACTGGAACTCATGAAACTTGAGGAACTTCCTGAAGAATATATTGGACGGGTCTCGAATGCACGTAGAAATCATAAAATGAACAATAAATTATTACCACTTGAAGAATTTATATTTTTCGCAAAAGATATGCGACAGTAACCGATTAGGGATTCACCGCGAGTAAAGGCGGTTTTTTATTTGAAAAAATCTCTATTCCTGCTTGTAAAACGAATGTGAAGGTGCATCATTATTTTATGCGTTAACTTTCAATGTTTACAGGAAACTACTTTGTTTAAAATTAACGTAGCTGTCAGTAGGAACGTCCTCCAAGTGTCCTTGCAGTGCTTTATCTCCAATTTTTACATCCTCTAACATTTTCTTTTTCATTTAAGAGACGGTTAGTAAAAGCTCTTTATACCATAAAAAAAGTTGCTGTAAATATCGGAGTCCGAGAGAAAAGACGAGGTTTGCAATGAATCCCAATTATGTGACTCCAAGAATAGCAGTCAAGAATATCAAGACTCAAAGAATAATAATTAATGAATTTAGTTGATTCTTACGAAATAACACCCAAAATGATCTAAAAAAAAAGGCCCAATGAAATGAATGAATCCGAGAATCAAATCTGGAGTGACAAAGAAGTTTAGAAGGAGTGATTCGCCCAGAATATGATCGTCGAAACGAATTTCCAACTACTGCTGTTTATTTATTGCACTCGTGACAAGAATACGATATTAAGAGGAAATATAAGAGGAAAATTGGAAAGAATTAAAAATAATACATATTTTTTGATGGCCGACTATACGATTTCGATAATTTATTGCAAAAAGATAGCAAAGGAAAACAAAAGTGGCTCATATTCGCAAGTTATTCATCGCAAAACGTGGCTTTCGTTTAAATCTTTATGTTGTGCCGCTCAATACTCTAGTAGAATTTAGATGTAACGGATTAACTTGCGTAATCAATAAGAAAGACCGAGATAATGCGTTCCGCCAAAGATCATCAGGAAAATACACTGACTTCGCTTCATTCGAGCTTAAGATCACACGTAATCGGGCCGATGTTATCTTAACTGTATCTTAACTTATTAAGTAAACTTAACGAAACTGAGAAAAGCTCCTCCATCGCGGTTTCAACAATTCGTTCTTCATTTGTTGCAACAAATGTCTCTCAGAGATGAAAAAGCGACTAAAAGTTTCTTTTGCTCAGAAAATGGATTTTTACCTAACGGATCTCGAACCGAGGAACAAATAGCAAAATTGGGATGAAAATGTACAGATAAAAAGAAATCGATGAAAGGAGTAATTGAGGTGCCCTTGACCTTGGAAGGAGGACGGAAGGAAAGAAGTTCCTAAATTTCAGAGTCTCAGAATACATCCAGCTTTATAAATAAAGGCAAATGCCTTATTCCCTAACAGAGTAAAAAGCAGTTGCTAAGTATACGACGCTCCTACTATAATAAACGAAACGAATCGATAATTTTGTAGCTATATCTATTTACATACGATGATGTCGCAATCTGCAATATTATTAATATTGCTCGAGTTTTGTAAGGCTTGAGTTGGTGTGAATCATAAACAGTGACTTTGGTCTTCTCGCACCAAACAAAATATCATTCACTGAATATCGTATGAGTGCGTACGGAAGTTACTCCATTTCTGTGCGGCCACAGTCTAAGACGCAGATTCGCCGAATGAAAGGGCACGGTATTGATCAAAAGAATGGAAACAGTGAGGAATAAGAATGCACCCCCCTGGCTAAAATGTTATTTTATACAAAAATTTCGAACCGGGGTCCGAGCACAAAGCTGTAGGTCAACTACTTTTATTCAGAGATAACATTTGTCACGGTATTATATTTTCTAATTAATACGGAAAATAAATAAATTGATACGCAGAAATTCTAACAATAAGTACTTTCAAAATTACGGCAGAGATTGATTGAAAATGAAAAGCTTTGCTGTTTCTAACCAACGAATTCTATCGTAAGAAGTCATCAAACATCTATTATCACACCTGTTTTCATGACGAAGGCGTTCATTTTCATTGACCACAAATTAAAGAAGACAAAATTAAAAATTCGTCATATACATAAGGAGTTAAATGAAAAACCATCAAATAAAATTAAAAAACAAACGCGAATAAAATGATCATTAACGTAATATTTCCTGGACTGTTGTATGGTTTTCAGAGAGGGAAAGGAAAGAGGGATGCAATTGGGGTGATGAGAGTACTTGCAGAACGAAGCCTGGAATTTAAGAGGGACTTATGTGTATGTTTTGTAGATTTTGAAAAGGTTTTCGATAGAGTCCAGTGACCAAAACTGATGGGGATACTAAAGAAATGTGGGTTAGACTGGAAAGATAGACGTTTAGTTCAAAATTTGTATCTGAATCAAATAGCCCGCGTAAGGATAGCTGATGGGGAATCGGATTGGGCTGAATTGGGTTGGGGGGTGAGACAAGGGTGTCCTATGTCACCAACGCTTTTTAATATGTACGCAGAGGAAATGGTGAAAGAAGCCTGGGAAGAAATAGCCAAGGGAGTAAAACTTGTTGGGGAAGTAGTGAAGTCTGTAAGGTATGCAGACAATAAGGCTATTGCTTGTGATTCCGTAAAGGGTTTGCAAACTTTAGTAATGGTCTTAACGATAAAGCAAGGGAGTTTGGAATGGAAATTAACGTAAGTAAAACTAAAGTTTTGAGGTTCACTAAGGGAAAGAAAGGTAAGTTAACTATTTGGGAGGATGGGAAAAAACTACCGCAGGGGGATAAATTTTATTACTTGGGAAGTACTCTCTCTTGGGATGGAAGATGTAAAGATGAGGTTCGTAAAAGAATAGCCTTGGCTAAGGAAGCATTTATAAAGCGAAGGGAATTGATAACTAAAGTTATTGACAAAGGAATCTGGAAAAGATTGGTGAAATCCCTGGTCTGGAGTGTGTTGCTGTATGGGTGCGAAACGTGGCCTTTAAGAAAGATAGAAATTGAACGTTTGGAGGCCTTCGAGATGCGGTTAGGGCGTAAAATGGAAAAAGTTAGTTGGGTTGATAGGAAAACAAACACGGAGTTGTTAGAGATGATTGGGGTAGAGAGAGCTTAAATTGACGTGATTAAGCATCGTCAGGAGAAATGGGTGGGCCAAATATTGAGGGGAGAGGGATTGGGTTGTAATTGAGGGTAGGATTCAGGGGGGAAAACAGAGGGGAAGACAGAGACATAAGTTGTTGGATGAAATAAGGGGTGGGGTTAAGGAAATGAAGAAGATGGCGATTAATAGGGATTGTGCATGGACCTACCGAGATGATGATGACTAATGCAAGAGAAATGTAGGAAAACGGGTGTACGGAGAGCACATTCCTAAAACAATCTCTTCTCTATTTTTATTCCTTCCGACCCGAGTCGTCTGTTGTGTTGTTTGGATTTCTGGTTTGGATACGTCCAATATCTATTAAAAATCATTTTTTCTAAGCTGAAGTTTTCTGGTGTTGTAGATCTAAACTTCTTCCAAGAAGTTGCGAAGCGTAGGAAGGAAAAAGTTAGTTTCGGTTATTTGGCAAGCGATGTAAAACGTAACATCCACTCATTAGATCCCCCACATTTGCGTTCCCATGCTTACTTGAATATCTTTTGTTATTTGACTATATCATCAGCAGATTTTGGAATTTAATTGAAAAGTCATCTGCCCAGAAAACACCATCAATGTATAAAAATGTGAAGTATGTATACAGCTTATTCCACATGGTTTATATAAGAAACAAAAATCATTTATATCAGATGAAATTTTCTGCCAGGCTTACAATTAAGCCTGACTTCGTTATTTATGTATAAGCTAAGTATTCCACTGAATGCGTCGCATACCGAACTTTAAAAATTCGACTGCATTTGAAAAAAAATACAATAGACTCTCGATTATAGTTGATATTGTAATTGAATTTGCAGAATTAAAGTCACATACCAAGGTGAAAAATTACAATTATTTAGACTAAGTAATAGGTGGTTTAACCAGCAGAGAGCTGATGCAAACCCAGTCTTACGCACTGAGTGTTCAAAGAAAACAATATTTTCCACGAACTGATATTTTGAATGGGAATTCTATGACCTCGTGGTTGATAAGTCATGAGATTCGTGGGATTCTATCACCAGAAAAAAAATTGGCTGCATTGAAAAGGAAGCTGAAGAATTTAAGACACACTTTTATCAGTTTATCAAATTTATTTCAAGTCGTCAAGTTACAGTTCCGATAAATATGTGCGTAACTTATAATACCTTTTTGCTTCCAAAATGGTATATTATTAATCATATCATCGCAAATTAATTTTTACTGATATCTTGTATTGCTTCAATACTTTTTCAAATTTCTACGGAAATTTGGTTATCGAAATATTTTCGTAAATATACATCAAATTAACAGGCAATCATAAAATAAAGATCAGTATATTTTCTATCATCTCAAGTAATGAAGAGTCTACTGGGCAGACTTTTAATCGTACAGAATGCTTAATAAAGGAACCAGTAACTTTGCAATTGTCACTAAACTCATCTTGAGATGTGCCTGCCGATAACAGCCCTCAAATAAGACAATCCTAATTTATGCATCTAATAATGATTATTTTACAAAAAAAAACAGAGCCATTAACTTACGCCTTTTCCGATAGCGGTCTCGAGCTATTAGCAGACTGTGAAAAGAATATTCGGATGTCCATCTGTACCTTATGAAATCCAAACTAAACTCTCCTTCGGACTGTTCACTGTGAGCCTAGCTTTACATTCAAACACTTGAAACAGTCACATGCAGAAGATCTAATTGAGCGTTAATCAATCTGTTTGTCTCTCAAACTTAATATTAATCTCTGTTTTCAGGGTTCAAGTTTCGAATTACTTCTCCAATGTTCCCTTGTATTTTTTCGAGGAGTAAACAAATCATCGCTTTCGAATTTTTCTCATGGGAATCTTATCCTATGGAGTGAGTCATCTACTAAAGTATAGGCTTAAGAAGTGCACGCGTTAACATTGCGCGCGAAACACTCGTATCATAGCGCCCCATTGATATCGATGTCGGCTCTAGGCCTACTCTGCTAACGAAAACATCACATGGGAGCCATATTTACGGGTATGCGAAGCTTTCGCTGACGCTGACTTTTATCAAGCAAACACAAGACTTGCAGTTTATCTGTAGACTTGCGTGATTATTGGGGTTTTATATTCTTCAGCAGAAAAAAAAGTACAGAGCTAGTTATAGGACTTGAGTCTTGGAGGGGGTTTGAACCCCTAAAATCTCCCCCTCGCTGCGCCACTGCAAGAGACTCGGTTTTCTATAAGGAAATCATATGGGATTTCCTGCGTTTAAGTAATTAAATGATAGAGTAAAAGAAGTAGATTTATTGAGTAGGCGCGATCATAAATACCAAGTAAGATTTATAAAACAAAAAACAGATAACCGGAAATACTCTTTTCTAAATAGCACTATTAAGGAATGGAACAGTCTACCTGCAGAAGTCTTCGAACCTTTCTCAAAAATATTAAATGCTTTAGTAAGGGTAGAAGTAAAATTAAAAACTTGACGAATGAGCCTGCTGATATGTGAGACAAGTGGGGGATCGCCTGGTGATGTGCGGTGGGGACTTCGTGGGCCCGCTACAGTAGCCGTGAATCATGACAAACCTTGCTTGATACAAGTAACGTATATGCTGATCAAGGTTATTTTAAATTAATTCTGACTTAGCTAATTCACAGCAGTGTTTTTTATATTATTCATATATGTACTGCGTACTTATACTTTTGCAATTATTTATTTTTTTATTACTTTTTATTTATACATGCCTATTTTGTATTTATTTGGGTTTATTGTATGTATGCACAGTGATATTTTTATTTTCTCTATTTAATTAATTGTTACCTAAGTTAAGGTTGCCACCAGACCCTGCGACGGTTGTTTATAATAATACAATTTCTCTTTTCTTAATTGCACAGCAATATCCAGTAAATTGATTCAACTCCTTGTACTACTCTGTACATTTTTTATTTGAAATAATTACATCACCCTTAAAACCCCTCAATTATTTTTTCTGCTAAATGAATGGAATTAATCATTTAGAGATTTAGATTTATTCATTTCATGGAAATACTGATAATAATCACCTAGAGGGATTTGCCACTTGAAAAATCAAAGCCTAACTTCCCACTTTAGGGGATTTGGTCTTAAGTATTCTGGGAAAAAGTAGTATTCCAACCAAAATGGGGATATAAGAGGAAAAAAATGGAGCACAAAAACTTTATCCACAGGAAAAACCACCTTTAAGGCTTGCCTAGGCACATAAAATACTTTGCTGTACTTTGAATATTAAATCTACAAGAAAATTCAGTTAGATTTACAATTATTCTGCAACTTCCAGCAAAATTGTAAACATTTTGTTATGAAATCAATCAAAGAAGCTTCAACTTTGTGCAACTCCATCTTAGTAAATGGGTGGGAATAACTGTTCCACTTGTTTTTAAACAAGTGGAATTTTTGCACAGTTATTCCCACCCATTTACTAAATTATTGTTAAGAAAATAGCATTGAAATTATTATGAATTAGCGCTAAATATTTAGCAAGAAAGTGAATTTTACTAAGACAATATTACACAGTTGGCTAATGAGCTTTTACTAATGAGCTCATTCTATGTATGCACAGTAATCTTTTTATTTTCTGTTTTTAATTAATTTTTATGTAATTGAACGTCGCTACCAGTCCTTGCGACTACGTGCGGCGGTTTTGTACAGTAATAATATCGTCGTATTCTACATAACAATATTCACGACTCAGAGCGAAAATGAAATTGAAGAAATGCATGTCTACGTACTCTGAGCGCTAACTCGGTTAGATGAAAGAGGGCAAGAAATCGCATAGTAAAAGTGGGGCGAGTCCAAATTCTATTAGCGGAGAACGAGGGGATTCATGCGCTCTTAATTTCTCAACGGCTGACGTGGTTTCTCAAGAAGTATAAAATCCCATCAATGAATATCAAATTCGAAGGAATTATTTTACTATGCGGCAGCCTTAAGAATGGAAGAACGAACTGCAGCCGCAACGACTCTTTACAAAAAATAAATGCTATTGCGTGATCATTATCGTCTTCATATATTTGCGTTTAGTTATAATTCGTTTAAACGGCTATCGATTGAATTTTTATTTATAATTTGTATTCGTCCGATGTAAGAAACCTCCATAAGTAATACGCGTTAATTTTTCGTTTCCTTAAAAGCCCCCTTTTTCTTACTTAAGTCGAAGATAGCGTTCGCGCACAATCGAGATTTTTATCATAAAGATAAAATAAAATAAAGCATATTTTACGATTAAATTCCCTATCGAAATCGGGGAAAATCGATGAATTATAAAGACACATTCTTATCAAATGATATTTGATATGAGTTGATTGATCAATTCTATAACGGAAAAAGGTCTCCCAATTATATCCATTTTAATACATATTAAACACAATAGGCGAACACATACGACCATTCCCAAACGGGAAAAATCCGAATGGCCGGGATTCGAACCCGGGACCTTGGTGTTGGAGGGTTATCATGCATACTAATTAATCCGCGACCTCAGCCGGTTAATTATTAATTATGTACTTCAATGAAACATGGATAAAATAAAGAAATAACTAATACATAAATTACGTTTGTAGTTTGGTTTAAACTTAATCTATTAAAGAAATCCACGTCGATTTGTTTATTTGACCACAAAAATTTGCAATTGGTATTGCTATCCACTGAAAACATCCTGACTTCGATTTGACTTGATTCTTCAGAATTTCAATTCTTGTCAAGTCATTTTTTTACCATTTCTTGACACTTATTTCTCGAAGTTCCAAGATAAATAATGATTTTCATAAAATAATTAAAAAGAAAAACAAGAGAATAATCCCTACAAATTGCTAGCTGTTGATCTGTTGATATATGCATACTATACATATCGTATAGTTGGACTTCTTTGTAGCTAACATATCGATATGCACTGTAATAACTGCTATTTAAGAATAGCTGTGTATTAGAGATCGGCAACGGTTAACCGTTCCGACCCGTATTCCGGGCGCCTCATGAGCTGGGCCCTGAGGAGCTCCTAGAGCGGGTACGTGATGACGTAGGAAAGGTGGACGAGTCGGTTTGAGTACTCGGTTCTTCCGACGCGCGACGGCTGAAAATGAATCGTTGTGACGCAAAATGAACCATTCTAATCTGTCTTGAGTCGGCTCATCCACCGGAATGCTATCCGTAGGATACGCCAAAGTTATTATTCACTTCTTTAGCTAAAAGAAGCATTATTTTTGTATTATATTATATAATAAGAAAATAAATTGTATAAGAAGCATTATTTTTGTATTATATTATATAATAAGAAAATAAATTATATAAGACCATCCTGTTCCTGAGTTCGATGCAAGAGCACATTCACATTTCTCACATAAAGAATATATGTGAAAAGTAGGACGAAGTTTGAGGCAGTTGCAGCCAATATATCTGCTTGAATTTTCACGCATGGTTAGAGATGATCTTAGAGGTGATTAGAGGTGTTATTATTGTGTTGCATAGGAAGTATCACCAGAAAGACCCGGGTTCGATGCCGGGCGATAAATATATCTCCCATTAAAAATACATTGGGGGTAGTTTTTCATTATTTTTTTGGTGCACTTATCGAAATGATAGGAATTTCTTGCTCTGCTAGAAGATGTATATTACGACTCCGTTTAAGAAAAAAAATAGATAAGACTATACTTTTCCTGGGTTCGATGCCAGAGCACATTAAAATTTCTCACATAAGGAACATGAGGGAAAAGTAGGACGTCGTTTGAGGTAGTTGCACCCAATATTTCTGCTTGAATTTTCATTTATAGTTATAGATGGTGATCTTCTGTTGTGCTGCATAGTAAGTATGACCAGTAAGACCCGGGTTCGATGCCGGATGAATAAATCGAAGCGAATTTAAAAAATATTTTCAATCCTTTTTTTTTCTTTTGAGGACCCTCTCGATATGATGCCGACTTGAAATTAGTGTTATCGATATGCTTGCAGTATGCAAGCAACATTTTACTCGTATAATATACAAATATTCTCATCAAGGAAGAATTTTTCTTTGCAAACAAACGTGTTGTTTTTTTGTAATGTATATTACGTATTGTATAAATTTAAAATTTAGATACGTTTATCCCGAACTTTTCACCCGTTATCATTTTTAAAACTGCTAATAGTCTCAACCAATCGCATATAAAATTCTGGTTTTTTCCTCAGTTGCTCTTTCTGTCATTAACACGCATAAAAACTACATCTTATCTAACTAAGGAAAACAAAATTTAACAAAAATTGTTTAAGTAGAACGTGACCACAGAAAAAGTTCGTCGTGCAGCCCAATTTAAGTCTCTTAAAAAATGTTATTACTCACGTTACGAAGAACTTGTCGCGAGAGAAATTGGATGAATGTTGAACCGATAAGTAGGCGCCGTTTTGGTCGTTAAGTTACACTTTTAAATAAATTAAATTGAATGTAAAATTTCATTATGAACATGCAAATTTTATTTTCTTAACGAAACAAACCGTATAAGCAAGAAGTAACACAGACGGAAATACGATACCGCTTCCCAATCTATAGGATGAGATATCAGTTTCTTTTGCTTCCATGAGGGTTTTTCTGTACTATCTCATTTGAGAGTTACTCTACTCTTCTCTCTAATTCTCATCAGATGAGTTATGATTTATTTACACTAGAACCGCATACAGTCATTTGGTTGCGAAAATGTAATAACCTCACTTGGCATCTCGGGAGGGAATTCATCGAACATCATCAGGCTTGAGAGGACAATGAGGAATTGATTAGAATGATAACAACTGAATTATACTAACTAACTAGCTGAAGCGCCCGTTAATTCTCAACGAATATAGAAGTAGATTAAATTCAAGTTTCCGGGCGTGCAATGCGTAAATTCCCTTTAGAATACAGTCTAAAATCCCAAGCTATTCTTACTATACAGGACAATTCATGAGCTCGGCTCAACAATCGCATTGATCGTCAGGAGGATTGGTTGTTTTCAACCTCAACAATTTTGGAAAATTCACGCGTATTTTGTTGAAATTCTCGAAATTTAGATTCGGAAACAATATTCCACGATCAAAATTAGAATATTCATTTAATTTCCGTTCTTTTGCTTCTTGTTTCGACTCCGCACGACTATTTTTCTATTTTATTCTACAAAAGAAATATAGCTTGCTACCGATTAAAGAGAAGTTAAGATTTATTCTTTATGAAAATCTATCTGAGCGATCTTGGTTCGAACCCAGCAAATTTGTTGAATAACAATGCGACAGTACTTCCTTCCTGATATCAGAGAATACGTGTGCAAAGTTTGAGACAAATCGGGCAAACGGTGTGGACTCCAATCCAAGACAAACAAACCCACAGAATTTCTGCTTTATATATATAGATAGACTAGCTGAAGTGCCCGTTGATTCTCAACGGGGAATATAAAAGTAGATTAAATTCAAGTTGCCGGTCGTGCAATGCGTAAATTGCCTTTATAATACAGTCTAAAATCCCAAGCTATTCTTACTGTACAGGAAAATTCATGAGCTCGGCTCAACAATCGCATTGATCGTGAGGAGGATTGGCTGTTTACAATCTCAACAATTTTGGATAATTCACGCGTATTTTATCAAAATTCTCCAAATTTCGATTTGAAAACAATATTCCACGATCAAAATTAGAACATTCATTTAATTTCCGTTCTTTTGCTTCTTGTTTCGACTCCCCACGACTATTCTTCTGTTTTAATTCTTCAAAAGAAATATAGCCTGCTACCGATTAAAGTGAAGATTAGATTTATTCTTTATGGAAACCCATCTGAGCGATATTGGTTCGAAACCAGCAAAATTATCGAATAAAATTGAGACAGTACGTCCTTCCTGGTCCCAGAAAACACGTACGCAAAATTTGACGCGAATCTGGCAAACGGTTTGTACTAAAATCGAAGACACACAATCTCCTGACTGTAATTACGTACCTGCAATTGCTGGTTACCTTATTACAGAAAATTTCTCGTTATCCATGTAATATATCGTACTCTTCAATCATCAGCTTTATGGGCCTAAAGTCCACGAGTATTTTTACAGGATAAAGCATGAGCTCGGATTCAACAATGGGATCGGTCGTCAGGGGGATGAGTTGTTTACAGCCTCGAATTTTCACGAAAGTTTTGTATATTTTACCAATATTCTCGCAAATTCTAATCGAAAGTAAGATTCCACTACCAAAATAAGAATCTTTATTCAATTTTCATTCTTTCGGTGTTCGTCTCGACTCTGTACGACTATTTCTTCTAATTTAATTCTTCAAAAGAAATAAAGCCTGCAACCGATAAAAGTGAAGCTTACGTGTATTCCTTATGAAAATCTATCTGAGCGATCTTGGTTCGAACCCAGCAAAATTCTTGAATAAAAATGCGACAGTACTTCCTTCCTGATGTCAGAGGACACGTATGCAAAGTTTGAGACAAATCGGGCAAACGGTGTGGCCTCCAATCCAAGACAAACAAACCCACAAACACACAAACAAACAAACCCACAGAATTTCTGCTTTATATATATAGATTAGGGAAAGAAACCTTATCCACGCATAAAAAAATTCCTCAGTTCTGTTTTAATGTCCAACGGAATAAAACTATTTAGGTGGCACATAAATTGGGTTGCACGAAGAACTTTCTCTGAGGTCACCTTCTCCTTAAACAATTTTATGTTAAACTAAATAACAGGTGATTTGCATTCGAGCTAATTATACAAAGAGCAACTGAGGAAAAACACAGCATTTTATATTGGATTGTAATAGAACATTAACAGTTTTAAAAATTATTACTGGTAAAAAACCCAACCATTCATTCAATATCCGCTTCTTGACTTGAATCAATAAAATTCATAATATAATAAAAGAGATGTTATACATAAATATATACTAAAGGAATATTTGATACTCAATAAGAAAGGCACTAAAGACTTATACTTAGTCGTTTTACCCGTCGCCAAGGCTCTATTTTCATAAATCATAATCATGAACATGATATTCATGCTTCTCATAACTGAATTACAATAAAGGATCTAATAAAGGGACTTAATGATTTGAGAAAGTGATTTCAGTAGTAAATAGTAGTAAAATTTAATCCCTGTAAGCATAATTCAACATCAGAATCTTCACTTTCGAATTCAAGAGTGATTCAAAATTGAATGAATCGGAAAAACTCGCTGATGCGACCCATCCTGCAACCAGTCCTGAGGAAGGCCACGCGGATCAAAACTACGCTTCTGCTGATCTGTGTATCTCGAGGTAAGGTGATCTGCTCCATATGTTATAGAGTGGATGTCATTAGGTTATGAAATAGCACCTACATATCTAAGTAATGTAAAAGCGAGCCAAAAACAAGGCTATCACTCAACGCCAATCGTAAAAGAACAGGGTTTTTAAACAAATAAACGAAAATATTTTCGTATTACCGATTCAACATCGAAATCTGACAAACTGCGGTTTCGTAAAAATATAAATACGCCTGATTACGTGAAATCGCGTAATTCCGCAAAAATTCTACTTCGATGAAAAAATGAATGGCGAGAGTTTGCAACAAGCGAGAAGAAGGGGGCGCGTGCTGCAGCATGAAACGCGCAACAACTTTGGGGTGCTGCAGCATGACAAGTGCAACAACTTAGTGCGGTGTCTTGTTTTCTCGGAATACCGGGGAATGAGAGGAGGAACGTCGACAGAAACAGCTCCTGGAGATTTAATAACTTAGGGCTGCTGCAGCATGACAAGCGCAACAACTTTGGGGTGGTGGCCCCTTGGGGTGCTGCAGCATGACAAGCGCAACAACTTTGGGGTGGTGGCCCCTGGGGGTGCTGCAGCATGACACGCGCAACAACAACGCGGATTGCCTAATTTCACGGGGTCAACCCTCGAACCCTTTCGGCGCTGCTTTCTCGCCAAACGCATCTGAGCTGTAAATTGACATCGAGATAATCATATTCGAGGAATTATTCAAATGAGGTAAGTGAACGATGGTCACTTCCACAAGTAAAGGGATATGAGAAAGCGAGACCACTTGGCCCTGGTCTATTCGAAAAAATGCAATATGGGGTAAATAGGAGTTCACTGTTGATCATTTCAGTATCTGATTGGTTGATTACTGCGGAGCCGAGTGAGATTAAGAGCGGAAGATCAAAAGAGAACGAAAAAATTGAGAGAATGTGTTGTATTCGAATGAGGAATCTCTCGCTCCACTACGAGCATTTTTGTACCATTGCACTCCATGAAATTAACTGACAAATACGGACACATTGATATCTTGTATATTATTTCCTTTGATTCACGAGTCCACATATTTGATGCAAATAACTTAGAGTGGGAGAAAGATGAATACTTATTCCTGCAAGTATTTTGTGTCCAAGAGAAATTGAAAACATGATTCGATGTCCCGCCGAGCATTTTGGAAGACAAAGAAATTTACTACAAATAACGTAAATCTCTGTAAATCATAAATGAGGCGTCTCAAAGAGAGCAATCGAAGCATGTGTCATTTATCGAAAAGGGTGAGACCATGGAAATTAATAGTTGCGATTCCACAACAAACATACCTCGTGTGACGTCTTAACTTATCGAAAACAATTTCCACCCTTCGTAAAAACCAACAAATGTTACGCTCGTATTCCATTCCCTCCCGCCATTTAAATCCTTCGGAAATTCATCAATAATTTAGGTCATATCGACGCACTATTTCGAAGCGATTTCCTTTCGGAGATCGACGAAACTCTTTCAACTAATTCACACATTTTTAACTCACTTTCGTTCCAAATCGACTGAGTATTTTAACAACCGATTCTAAAACTAAGGCCCTCAGATAACTTCTTCTAATCGCACACACAAATAAATATCGCAACTAATAGCTCACAGATCACTCGACGAATTTCGATAGTCAAGATCAGCGAGTGTTGATAAATCGCATTTCTACGAAGGGATGGATGCTAAAGACGCTCTACCTTAGATCATGCACCGTGAGGGGGCGTTGTAGCAGTAACCGTGAAATAATCTGATAAAATAATCCGCAGAAAACATTTTTATAGCTTCGGAAGAAACGCCTCTGCGGAAATTCATGCTGGACTCTTCAAATTCAAATTACATCGCTACACCGCTGCATTTTACTGTTTTTTTTCTTCTTCTCTTCGCTTCCTCGTCTTACCAATACAACGCCAATTTGGTCGGTCATCGTCCAGTCATTGCTTCGCCACGCCCATTGGCTCCACTTTGCAGCGAATTGATAGCGACAGCGGCTACGATTGCTACATCCCCATGATAATAAGAGAAATACCGAGAATGACATTTTAGTGACCAACTGCACTGAGGCCATCGTTAGCTCGAGATGGCCGATCCAATAATGATCGTCGAATTAGAGAAATGCTTAAGTTGGGATAACGAAAGCGATTAGCGAGAGAAATGCAATGACAACACGATTAAGAAGTAATTGGTGCTTCGCATCCCCTGCCACACGCCGAAGGAGGCCGGTGCGATATCGCCGTAGATGAGGACACCGTAGTCAATAGCTCTGCTGCCAACTGCATGTCGGGATTGCACGTTTTTACATCGCTATAGTGTCGATAAATAGCGGGGAAGAAATACGAAATGCAAGCACATTGAAACACAGGCACGCAACCACACAAACAATCCACTTCCACGATCGATACGTCCCTCGTATTACGCAGTTAGAAACTCGCGCTGCTTAAAGGCGATGGGGCATTCTGTCAGAGTGGCAAACACGAGGAGAAATGCAAAGGAAAATTATAACAATATTATTTACTTTGAGAGTAAGCTTATGCATGTGATTAATGAATCATACAAACCCAACTTTGGCTTCATATTAACAATTATACACACAATCAGCTGCAGAATTACTCCATATTTAATATGTGACTGCGAAAGTTATCTTCTAATGCATGTATAGACGTTTCTCCGGATATCTATTATATACAGACGTTTCTCCGGATTCATATATATAAGCGATCAAAATTCTAACCATGTTCCACAAGTGCCACTGACTTGAAATTTTAACGACGTACTGGCCATAAAGTTTAACCGGCAGAAAATTGCGACTTTGAACCTCAGAGTCATAGGTTCGATTCCAGTAGGCCCCAAAGTCCCGATTTTTCCCTTGAAAGATGCATTGCGGGGATTTTCGAAATTTTTGAGGCACTTCCCGGCGAAGTAGAGAGTTAAAATTCGAGGGATCTCTAGAAGCCCTGAATATCCGACGAAAACTATTGTCATTGTCGAGGATTATCCTTGGTTCGACGCTAGGTCAGGGCAAAATTTCCCTATTTAAATTGCATTGTAGCGATTTTTAAGATTTTTTAACATTTTTCCGATAAGATGTTAACTTAAAACTCGGCATGTGGATAGAGCTCATATTTTATGTACGCTGTTGAACGTTCCGATGATGGTCCATGGTTCGATCCCAGAGAGCCATTTACATTCCTCAATGCATTTCTTATGGAGATAACGGAACCAGTATTAGGTACTTCCCTGCAGTATATCGACTTCAAACTTTGCATTAAATAAGATCAAGTCCCAAAAAGTCAAAATGTGTATTCAGGGCAGCCAAAAGGTTCCTAAAATTAGAAATTGCTACGATTTTTTAAGATTTCTTTTAACCCTTCCCCGATAACATGGAAACTTATCAGCCAATTTATGGACTAACATTTTCGTTTCAGCTGTGATTATAAATTGAATTCCACTTAATAATGGTTCGTGTAAATAATTTTAACATACATATATTCTTTCGATTAGTCAGTTTATGAAGGATCATCTTCCTTGTATTTTTCGTGTGCCAGAGTGAATGCCTGAAATGGGCAAACCCGAATGCGGCGAAAAATTGCTTTGAGCGGTCTTTCGATCGTCTTAAATAGATTTCTCACTTAATTGCTCTGAAGCGATATAATCCTTCAACCATTCACGTTCGGGCACTCTGGGAATAGTACCTTCGACTACATTTATACATTGCAGGGGACATTTGCGCCTCGACAAATATATCGATTTTAAGCTCCGCAATGACATAGAGATGCACATTTTGGCGGCATTCATCGTAAATACAAGCAAGCGCCTCTCATTCCAAGCCACCAATTTCAATCACTTCGAGTCCCAACCTCGTTTAATACTTTTTACTGCGTTTCCTGCGATGGGAAATCTATATTTCAATTTGTAGAGATCAAATTACTTTTCCCTTTAGTCAATTTTAGGTACCAAATACAAGTGGTACACGAGGTCATCCGAAAAAATACTCTGCGATCGTATCGATTCATTCATTTTGTTTCGAACTATCTTCCTTATATTTTTTTCCACCGCATCTTTCATTCGTCTTTTTTTGTCTTTTCTTACCGCGATAATTGTGACAATCGTTGCAATATTTTGAGTTACTTCGTATTGTTACGGATAGAATCCAGAGATCTGCACTTTGGCGAACCTTTACTGGATCACTGAGAAAAGCCCTCGCTCATCGGTAGTTCTCTCTTCAAAGGTTTTTCTAGCTAATGTTCGGACGCTGATGATAAGCCCGCATCGGAGCATTCGGAGTCGAATGCATTCTTATTGTCTTTGAAAGAATCCGCGAAGTGGCAGTGGGCAAATAATGTGCTCGGATTGAGCGAGAAGCTCGGGACGAAAATACACGAATCCTGGAACAACTTGTAACAACAGGAGAGAAAAACAAGATTAATGAAGTAAAAAGAAGAAAGAAACTTGGCTGCTGTGCATTTTGTAGGAACTCGAAAATTCTGAAGCCAAGAATGCCAATGGCTTTGAAGAGGAAGGTCTTCAACCAATGCATTTTACCTGTCTTGACCTATGGAAGTGAAACTTGGGTGTTAAATGCTGCAATAACCCAGAGACTTCAGACAACGCAAAGGAGCATGGAGCGCTGTATTCTGGGAAACACAAGAAGAGACAGGAAACGCACCACTTGTGTGAGAACGATGACTGGAGTGACAGACATAGAAATGGTAAGATCACCTAAGATGGAGGTGGGATGGCCATGTGGGGAGAGGAAACTGAAGTGCAACTGTTGGGCATCTGCAGTTCTCAACTGGATATCATAAGATGTGAAGAGACCAAGAAGAAGACCTAAGGACCGGTGGAATACATATATCATCAAGATAATATATCATCATCGTCTGCCATTTTCAATCTGACATCAGATCAGGCTTCCCCAAGTGCTTTCCGATTTTCTTTGTCCTGGGCTACGTCTCACCTAAGTACTCGATATAGTCTTTATTCTAGATGTCCTTTGGTCGTCTTCTTGGTCTCTTCACAACTCTTTCTTCCCTATTGCTAGACGTCGACTGGCCCACTTTAGTTTCCTATGGCCTCTTGCATGACTTTTTCATTAAAATTCCTCACGTCATTCTTGATTGCCAATTTGTTTGTCTTGCAAAGCTCGGCATATTCAATACTATCTTTTGGAGTATCTGATTTCTTCATTTCCTTACGTCGTTTCATAATTTACCGGGTTTTATCACTAAACTTCTTATTCTTATGTTTTCGTAGCGTACTTGCTACTTCCTCTGCCCCTTTTTTCACGACTTCAATGACCTTTTTTCGAGTTATTCCTCTAGAAGTGCTGAGAATCTATTTCTTTGTTCTAGCTGAAATTCCTTTTTGTTTGCAAGCGTATCGATGCTTATTTCGTGCATCCTGCAAGAAATCAACTTCTTCCGTTCATTTCGAAGTTTACTAGTACATCTATAAAAATGGATGTATGTATGTGTGTGTATATTCCAGATAATCTCGAAAACTAGATTTCGCACAATGTTCACACTTTAGACACAACGAAATGTCTTCCCGGCGATGATCAAGCGGTACTTTTAATTTGCCTAGGGATCCTCGTCTTAACTCCAAACGAGTAAAATAGTTCGTATAAGAAATACCAGTAAACTCCATTTGTGTATTTGCAGGATTTATTTAATTTGAAAATTTAAATTAGAAAAAATAATCAAATAAAGTCGAATCAAACATTTAAGAAGGGTAATTGAATAAAGTCTTATTTTGGTCGTGGGATATTGTTTATTATTCGTAATTGTGAGGATTTTGATAAAATATACGAAACATTTTTGTCAAAATTTCGATTTTGTGAACAACCCATCCCCCCCTTGAAGATGAAGGCGATTTTTTATTCCAAGATCATGCAATCATCCTTTAGAATACATTGGGAATTTAAGCCCAGTTAAAATGAATGCTGTAAATTAGACTATACAAGGAAGAGATTTAAACATTGTTGTTTATGATATTTAAACATTAACAATTACGAACAATATCCTGCAAAGAACCCCTCGGAATATATACGAAAATTAAAAAATAAATCGAAATCGAAGAGCAACCAAGTTTTATTTATATCAACGTATTTGTTTACCGTCTTTTTCGTAAAATAAATGCGTTTTATAGTTGTGGTTTATTTAGAATTGATTTCTCTCGATCAATTCAACAGGTTGCGTATAATATCCTCGTAAGTTGCGGATGTATTGAATATATTCTTCTGAATTAAATATTAAATCCTATCTATTTGCACTGATGTATATTTAGCGATTTACGGAAATGGAGTTAGCGAAGAACGGAAAGATTTCCCAGATTCGGTGTATGTAATCTTTAAAGAGTTGTAAAGTTGTAGCAAATCTCCAACATCGTATAACTGACCAAAAAGTTAAAGAAATTTTATTTTGTAATGTAAAAATGCAAGAAGTGATTTATTCGTTGTTTTCAAGTGCTTCCACTAAATATTCATTTACCATCCTTCTGTTATCGGTGTTTAATCTTTGTTTCTGTTTTGGTATTGCGATTGCTTTTGTGTTATTTGTCTTCCGTGATTATGTTATACGTTTTAAAATTGAGATACGAATCAGCTCCGTAATACACTTACCTTCCGCAAAGAATATTCATCGGTGGTTATTAGAGTGATATATAATTTATTTCTGTCATTTATATTCAATATTTGATTACTTTGTATCCATTTACCTGTCACAAAGTGACTCTTTGAATGTGGTACATACTGCTTTGTAGAATTCATATTAACTTTAATTTCTTGGTATATTGGATTTTAAGTCTGGTATTTCCTATCTATCAACAATTATGAAGCATGTGTCACGATCAAGGTTGTAACATTGGTATTTATGAAATTTAACATCCCCGTTGAGAATCAACGGGCACTTCTGCTAGTATCATTATAAATACCACTAAAAATGACATATGAGGAAATACAACAGTAAATAAGGAATTAATAAATACATACATATATAAATAAATACATATAGATAATTTTGGATAAAAAGGACCAGGAAATATTTCAGGACGAGCAAAAAATACATAACATACAGTGTGTGAGGAAAGGCGGCAACGAGAAGCTCAGAATTGAGAACGTCGAATATGGCTGGCGATATAAGTTCGTTTTGCAGATATATAGTTGAGGATACGACCACACGAGCTTCATAGCGCTATAAATAGAAGACGAAGTTCCTCCATCGTCTTAGACCTGGCACACAACATTTTCGAATTGAGCCACGATTGAACGTTGTCGACCACAGCAAATTGAGCACATCTTTACTTTGTTCTTCGAAAGCCCTCCTTCGAAAGATGTATTGTTTCAACTTCATCTATGGACCAAAGGGATACAGTGGGAATCATAGAACAAAGATTATTCGATTACGTGGGCCCTCTGGAGCGGTGCCTTCGGAATCGCGGCCTTCAACAAATCTTTAGATGAACTCCAGTGCCGTAGAGCGCACATCGCTCCAGTACCGCAAAAAGGGCGTGTCAAAAGCGGACGATTACCGACCGATATCTTTAACATCTATATTTTGTAAAATTCTTGAGCACATAATATGCAGTTACTTAATGCCTCAGCGATAATGTTGCAATCACGCGCATTCAACATGGTTTCCGTAAAGGCCGCTCATGCGAGAACCAATTAGCACTTCTTAATGACGACATAATGCGAGCAGCCGACGAGGGCTTCAGGACCGATTCTATATTTCTGGATTTTAGGAAAGCATTCGATACAGTGCCACACGAGAAGTTGCTACAAAAACTCTGTTCTTATGCAATCGATGACCATATCATTCAGTGGATTTGGTCCTCCCTTACGGGTAGAAGACAACGCGTCGTCTTAGACGAAGTTTCTTCGGACGTAGAGGTGTCATCGGGAGTTCCTCAGGGCAGTGTTATCGGACCGATCTTGTTTTTAATATGCATAAACGACATAGTGGACAATGTAAAGAGTAATGCGAGGCTCTTCGCGGACGATACCCTTATATATAGACAAATTCAAAATGCAGAAGATGTGTCGATATTACAAGCTGACTTGGAAATTATTTCTAAATGGTGTGAAGATTGGTAACTCGGTTTAAATGTAGAAAAATGTGTGGCAATGAGCATGACTCGCTCCTCGAACATTAAGATTAATTGAAACGTACTACCAGATCAGTGGCGCGAGATTAGAATCCGTTAGGCAGTATAAATACTTAGGTGTCCCCTTCAGCAGTTCATTTAAAATGCCTATCCAGAACGTAGCTGGGTCAGCCGATAAGATTCTGAGGCTATGTAACCGCGTCATGAAGGGTAGCGATTCGAGCGTAAAAGAGTAAGCTTACTTTTCACTGGTTCGTCCACTACTTGAGTACTGTTCTGCAGTTTGGAGTCCACACGAGAAGGGTTTGATCTCGGAGCTAGAGCGCGTGCAACGTAGAGCGGCTCGTTTCGTAAAAGGGAGACTATAGATTCGATAGCGTGTCCGAAATGCCCTCGGATGGGAATCTCTTAAGAAAAGAAGAACTGAGTACAGGCAAACATTATTGGAGAAATTTTTAAACAGTGATATACAAGACGAAACATCCGACGTCGTGATCCCAACTCTTAACGAACGCGATTTTCAGACGACAAAAAGATTTCGCGACATTATAGCAAGAACAGATGGTCTTTATTGGTCCCTTTTTCCGGATGCGCTAATTTGAAAATTATTTAGGTAAATTCACACCCCCTGCTATACGCCTTAGTGCGGCTCGCGGGATACTAAATGTAAAATACCTGCGCTTCACAGAGTTCGCAATCAGTTCAGGGAAGTCGCTCCTCTGTAATAACAGCCAGTATGCGCTATTCTTTGGGAATGAATAAACAATTCCTGCGTTCGGTTCTGTACGTATTCGCCACATTGAGAGGTAAACATAGCAGCGACCAAAAAATAAAGAAAAGGTAATACCGAAAAAATGTCCTCCAAATGAGATGAGCTATCCGTTAGTGCGCGGAGGATGGTTTTAAGGTCTTTATTTCGTTTGAAGCGAAGTCATCGGCGATTTCTGAAATGTGAGTCGTCGCTGTGAAAAAAGTACCTATGGAAAGATGAAGGAACGAAGTTGCGGCAGGAAATAAAAGAAACGTCTCGGATCCATACTTGGCTTCGATTCACGGCCTAGAAAATTACGTCCGCGGATTATGAAAACCCTCTCCTCGGCCACGTTTAAAAGCCAATACATTCCCCGCATCTCAAGGCCACCAATGACACGGATACATCAAGCCGCCGTTAACAACCTGACGTCATAGCAGCTTCGCCATTTCCTCCGCCTATTCTCACCAATCTTTCCGGTCAAGGTCACCTCGCCCCACCCCACGTGATTCCGCAACCGCTTGGTAGCGCTGCTCGCTGGCCCCGAAAACTGCACTGCAGCGCCGCCAATGCGGCACATGTAGAAGCGCCATTCTGCTGACATAATCCCTACGCTCATTGGCCAAAAATCGCCGCCGCTAATTGGTTGGTCGACGCTCTACGTACAACAGGGAGTCTCTGAAGAAACGGAAGAAACTAACAAGAATCCCTTCATTTAAACGCGAAAATAGAAACCGCTCTGATAGCTGTGAATTCGTAATAATCACTGTGCAAAAATGTATTTTATTCCCGTATAAATCGCGAATAATCCTAAGCCACAGATTTAATTAAAACAATTTACGAAATATAGCTGGAGTAGACAGATATACTCTCAGAGAACCTTTTTAATTAATATCCGAACTTCGACTTTCTTTTAATTTCCTGAAATACACTGTTTTGTCATATTTGTGGTTGCTATTACCGAGGTAAATTCAAAGAAACCGACAAAACCCTAAGATTGACAACTTAATATGGCAGCGTTTTGTGATTTGGAACTGATAAGCACCAAAATTATACTGATCAACATTCGCTCCGATAAATTTTCACCTCAATTTCTTTCGAATATTGGAGGATACAGATGATAGGTAAATGACATATCAGACAAAGGAAGACAATAGAAAAAATATATCATGAAGTTGTATGAAGACCGCCATACACGGGGAAATATTTCCAGTTATGGCTGACACTCTTTCCTGTTTGGTCTAAATTAGAACATGTTCTATTCTGGAAATATTTCCCCGTGTATGGCAGCCTTGATATCATAAAGAAAAATGTGAGATATGAATGAAAAGATTTGCGTGTGTGAGTTCAAAATGAGAAGGAATTGGACGATGGATCAGTTAATGGAATCTTCAATGATCTTGAAAATTACTCAGTATAATTAATGATGTTTTATTATAGAATGCTATATATTGGTTTTGATAACTTGAGTTAACTCTCCAAACATATCTTTTTGTTGTAAGACTGTATGCGATGTTCATTTCAATTTAAAAATGTACACAATAGAGTAATTGTATTTTGCTAAGGAAACCAAACCACCTCAATTGCTTTAAAACAAAGCATCATTACCTTTATGCATGATAACTTTCCATAGTAAATACATACATATCTTTAGCAGTTCTAGTGTTTAATTTTAGATGAATTCTTAGCATATTTCTCATTTTTACTCAGCTGTTGGGAATTATAGCCTACTTGCATCTAGCCACCAAACAAGAAGTAAGATTGTAAACGTTGCTTACTGTTTTTGTGAACTGAAACACTGTTGGATGAATAGAACTGCAAATTTACACAGGTATAAATAGAAGCTTTGTAACTAAATGGAAAAAAGTACTGAATCTTAAATCGTAGTGTGCTGTAAAGAGTTCTTGTACCAATTTTGTTTTATGATACAAATTGGATTTGAGTGATAATATTACTCTGGAATTTGAAAAGTTTGAACATTTGAATGTTTAGAAACACAACGTTTATCATTTAGATAGAAGCATATAATTGTATTTTAAATTGCAAATATAAACATTGTTTTATTAATTACCTCAAAAGTATGTTTAATGCAACAATAGTAGTTTCAATATTTAGTTGCTACAGATAATGAAGGTAACTGAAGAAAAAATAAAATTGAGTAACTTTTAAGATGGAATTCATAGTCAGATAGTTATTTGTCGAATAATCATAGATTAAGGAATCAGTGATTATTTCGAAGAAGTATTCATAGTCAACAAACAATCTGATTCAGGAATCTGTTATTATTTGCAAGAATCAGTAATTGGTGAATGATTGTTTGGATCTGTGATTATTTAGTATGAGAAATTGATTTAACGTAGCATTATAAGTCAATACAAAGATAATGTATTTAGCTAAAAAATTTTATTTTATATTTTATCTGATCCACAATAATTTCTATATTCCTTAGATGATGTGATTTTGGAATAAATAAGAAGTGCCTGGTTATTTCATAGATGCAATACTTCTTTTCGATGAGCTGTTACTTTGAACGAATACAAAGAATACACTATTTTTTAGAAAAGACAAATTTTGCGACAGCTTTAACTTGTTCTGTGTTCAAAGTGTTTAATTTATCTTGAATTTACGTTGAAAATGGAGACCATGAAGAGGAATGGTAAAATCATTTCACTAGTTAGGATAGGGAGACTTTCTTTCTTTGAAGAAGAAGAACTCTGAAAAATCCTTATATTACCTACAGACCAGTTTGTTACCTAGTGCTGAAATTCTCTTTTAGGTCTAACAACAGCCTAAAATCTGAATGATAAATGTACTATTATCAATCAAAATGAAGAACTTGATGACTTAATGCATATCATTATCAACCATCATTATTAGTAATGAAGAATGAGATTTTACTACTATTTGAAAAAATTCCACGGAGGAGGTCATAGTTTTGTCCATCTTCGATAAAAAATTAGGTAGATGAGATTGTACTTTTTCCACAGCTTTATTTCAAGACGACTGGTTTCAGCGAGTGATCGTCACCAGATGATGGCGATCACTTGCTGAAACCAGTAGTCTTGAAATAAAGCTGCGGAAAAAGTACAATTCCATCCTCCTGATTTTTAATCAATTAATTATTTGATTAATATAGTGCTTAGAGTAATTTTTAACGAAACCTATTAAAATATATTGAATGAACATTCACATTAAGCATTTATATCACCAGTTTTGATATAATTTGCAATTGTATTTTTGAACGAGTTAACATCTTAATCTTTTTAAATTTTATCAGGTAATTAATACTATTCTTAGCTCTATTTTAGATAAATAGAATATTTAAATCTACCCTGGCTTATCATGTGCAAAACTGTACTGCAGGATTTCAGGTGTGGCCCCACAATAGCATTGTAAATTAAGTTTTAGATTTTTGAACTGTGTACTGTAGGCTACTTCAATATGCAACTTTTTTATGGTGTTTAAAGCTCATATTCCTATCTATATAAACACCAAAATTGTTAAGGCCAAGTATTATAATGTACAGTTAAATCTGATAGTTATGTAACCCGAAGGTACTTAACTACCGGTTAACGGGATGGCCCGTATAATAAAACTTTTTTGACTCATGGTTAGTTAACTATCACTTTAACTAAGAGATGCCTTGCCCAAGAATAATATTCATACCCATTGCTGTGAGTTTTGTTTGAACAGCAGCAAATCGTAATACAAATACCCCTCTTTTCCCTTACAATACCTTATATACTTGTAAGGAATAAGAAATGGATGCCAAAAGAACCAGAAACTTCACAGAGGAGGAGCAGACATTATTAAATTTAGTTGAGAAGGAAAGAAATGTAGCTGAGAATAAAATTAGTAACTCAACTACATGGAAGCAGAAGGTAAGTTATGGTGTTTTGTCATGTCTGATATCGGAATTAAGTTCTACATGAGTGAAATAAATAAATATAGGAGGCATCATGGATAAAGATCAGTGGTAAATTCGATGCGCAGACGGGTAGCACTAGGCCATGGAGAAGAATTAAATCTAAATACGACTAAATTAAGAAAGAAACAAAAAAGCAATGGCTACAGAGAAGCAAAGTTTAAGGCAAACCGGTGGAGATCCATAGTATTAGTAACTATAGCAAATTAATACAATAATAAGCATTTATGTAAATAATATTTGTGTTGTAACATTAATGGTCTTCATGAGCGGTAAATATTACTGATGAAAACCAAACTGTGGAGGTTTTCATAAAAGGGTTCTTATAAGCACCATCTTGATGGCCTTGATACTCCACTGCATCTGCTCTTCCAGGCATCAAATCAAGCAGTAATGAAGGAAAATCTATTGCTGCTATCACAATTCTCAATTCAAAACTATTAGCCAAAATTACACATGATCACAACAACATAGAACTCCATATGAAATAGCAAGACGACAAATTAATTACACTCCACACAATAATTGAGGAATCAATGATTATTGAGTCAAATAATTACAGTTTCAACGACTATGAATACAAAATAATCGTAGATAATTCAACAACTATGTATACTAAAAAATCTATAATTCCTGAATCTCTGATTCATGAACCACAAATTGACAATTTGAGATTGACAAATGACTATGCATAGAAAAATGCAATTAATGATAGATATAATCGAAGATTGAAACCAATCAATTATTATTTATAACTATGATATCCAGCCTTAACATGTCTACTCAAGAATTACAGTCCTACATTCATTCATGACTTATTCACTCTTAAACCAGCAATATCTAAATTTACAGAGTTACAGGAAGTAGTGTAGAAATCCATATTGCACAATGAAGGAAAAAGAAACAGTACTTTGGAGAAGAAGTATCATGTATCTAATGGTTATATTAGAGCTGATGGTTACATTTGAAAATTAATGAGTGTTTAGATTGGGTGTGCAGCAGGCAAAACATAATGTTTATGGATCCGAACGGTTGTCTCAGTGAACTTGATTGGGGGACGGGTTACATCTAAACAGGAAAGGTTTGCTTATGTTTGGAAAATTGTTGAAGAGAGCTATAGATTTCAACTACAAGGGAAATGAAAATTCGGTGCGGCAGGTGATTTGGCTCATGGTTTTGCTGGGAACAAGAGGAAACATAATGCTGATAGACAACTGGGGCGGATTTCAAGGCTTTTACAGGTTAACTGTCGTAGTGTTTACCATAAAATTAAATTCCTTAGTCGAGTCATGTAATGCGGATATAATAATAGAAACAGAATCATGGCTAAGTGACAAAATAGTTTCTGCTGAAATTTTGCCAGAAGATTTCGAAGAAGAGATAGGGATAGTAAATGAGGAGGCATAAAGTGTTTCAAAATAGTATTCAAGTTTTATTATTTCCAGAGGTTATGAATTCGAAATATTGTGTGTAGAAGTCAAGGACAAGGTAAACAAAAGAAAAATATAGGTAGTTGGAGCATACCGGTCCTCCGGGAGGGACCTCCCTATGGTCGAGAGGCTACAAGAAATGACCTGCTGAAATAGGGACGTTAGTAAATTCATGATAGCTGGAGATTTGAATTTACCTCAGGTTAGCAGGTCAAGAAAAGAAGGGACAGGAGGTAAGATGCAACATCTGATTAACACTTTTTTGGGGGAGGGTGGGTTCACGCAGGTAGCAAACAATCCCACAAGATTGAATAACATTTTAGATGTTTTTATTTTAAAAACACCGGAACTCCTCAAAATTTGCGAGACTTTACCAGGAATCAGCAACCATGATGCAGTGTATTTAGAGCTGTATTGGAATAAAAATATCAGTATTGAAACGGGAAATAAAATAGTGTACAGCTTTCATGGAGCAAATGTTGATGGCTTCCGATACTATTTAAGAAGCGAGTTTGAGAGGTGGGCTAGTGAGGGGTCAAACATTAAGGAAAGTTGGGAAAATTTAAAGAAGATTTTGAATTAGGGAACAGAGTGGTTTGTACAATTGCACAAAACGAGAAAAATCAGCAAGGAGCATAAAATAAAATAATGGAAGGTACGTTTAAGGAATGAAATGATAGAGTAAAAGAGGTAGATTTATTGAGTAGGCACGATCATAAATACCAAGTAAGATGTATAAAACAAAAAACAGATAACCGGAAATACTCTTTTCTAAATAGCACTATTAAGGAATGGAACAGTCTACCTGCAGAAGTCTTCGAACCTTTCTCAAAAATATTAAATGCTTTAGTAAGGGTAGAAGTAAAATTAAAAATTTGACGAATGAGCCTGCTGATATGTGAGACAAGTGGGTGATGTACAGTGGGGACTTCGTGGGCCCGCTACAGTAGCCGTGAATCATGACAAACCTTGCTTGATACAAGTAACGTATATGCTGATCAAGGTTATTTTAAATTAATTCTGACTTAGCTAATTCACAGCAGTGTTTTTTATACAATTCATATATGTACTGCATACTTATACTTTTGCAATTATTTATTTTTTATTACTTTTTATTTATACATGCCTATTTTGTATTTATTTGGGTTTATTGTATGTATGCACAGTGATATTTTTATTTTCTCTTTTTAATTAATTGTTACCTAAGTTAAGGTTGCCACCAGTCCCTGCGACGGTTGTTTATAATAATACAATTTCTCTTTTCTTAATTGTACAGCAATATCCAGTGAATTGATTCAACTCCTTGTACTACTCCGTACATTTTTTATTTGAAATAATTACATCACCCTTAAAACCCCTCAATTATTTTTTCTGCTAAATGAATAGAATGATTTATTAATTTCATGGAAATACTTATAACAATCATCTAAAGAGATTTGCCACTTGAAAAATCAAAGCCTAACTTCCCACTTTAGGGGATTTGGTCAAAAGTATTCTGGGAAAAAGTAGTATTCCAACCTAAATGGGGATATAAGGGGAAAAAATGGAGCACAAAAACTTTATCCACAGGAAAAACCACCTTTAAGGTTTGCCTAGGCACATAAAATACTTTGCTGTACTATGATTATTAAATCTACAAGAAAATTCAGTTAGATTTACAATTATTCTACAATTTCCAGGTTGCTGATGTAAAAATATAGCATTGAAATTATTATGAATTAGCACTAAAAATTTAGCAAGAAAGTGATTGCCAACCATTGTCACTAAAAAGGACACATGAGAATAATGTTTATGGATCCAATACAGTAACACAATGCAGGAAAGCATGACTGCATATTGGTTCCTTCATCACTTACGATAAAAGAAAAGTTAATCAACATTGTCTCCCATAGAAATGCAATACAAGAGTAAGCATAATGCAATAAGGAGAATTTACGTTATTAATTAATGTATCCCCTGAAAATCATTCATCTTATAATAATTTTCTGCCATTTTAAAATTATGGTACCTTAAACAAGATGTATATACTTGATATTGATTAAAATAATTTCAATATTTCAATTTTTATATACTTTTCAAAAATATACGGCTAATTTTTACTGAAGGCTCAAATAACATCTATAATTTCAATGGATGCAGGCACAATGATGAGGTTCCTCATGTAGATGATGATTGAAATGACTACGTCCAAGGTCCACACATTTTAGAATCAACCAGTTTTAATCATTTTTTATAGCCTCTAATGATAATTGTGATTAGTTGAATTTGGCCATTAAAATATTTATACTGTAACTGGGACATTATTTCTGTCTTTACATATTTACATTATTTCCCTTCCTACAAATCATTCATACTGATTGTTCTGTCATAAAAATATTGTGGTTTAAGACTGAAACATACCCATAGTAGGAGGGACATGTGACCTCCGTGATTTAATAATAATAATTTTACGGATGAAAAAAGGAGTAAAATCTTCACCAGTGGTGCCCAAACTTTCCAGTCCGTGGAGCCCTTGAGAAAAGGCTCAGGGACCCATTCTCAGTTTTGGCATGAACCAAACAATAATATTAAAAACTCATATATGTATAGTTTTTTAATGCAAAGGAAAAATTTTAGTTTAAGACGTCACTGCCGTTTATCGGCAAGAGTGAGAGTATCCTCTATTTTTTTGTTAAAGCATCTGAGGACTCCCAAAAATATTGCTGCAAACCCCCAGGGGTCCATGGACAAGGAACGTGTGATCTACACCAAACACTATACTCTAAGCAGAGGACATAATTATCTTTAACTTTATTAACGGCATCACCATCTCCCTGCGCATATACACAATGACTTAAAATTTGACAAGAGAAGCTCATTATCAGATACATCTTGTATTAAGTGAAACAATTTCCTTGCAACAAACAATTGATAATATGGAGTTACTCCAATGCTTTTGCAAAGTTTGAAAGTATGTTCAGTTTAAAATGATTTTCATGTATATCAATGAACTTTTTCACAAACAATCTAACTGATTCTTTGGTATAAAACAATCGATATCACCTACCATATATACTGTTTATAGTTCTGGATCTAGCTTTAGTTCTACAGGAAATTTTAGTAGGGAAGATTTACCTTTACCTTATCTGTGTATTATTTTTTGTACAGTTTTGAATTTATCAACATCTTTTATTTTTATTACCTTATGTTATTACATAAATGGTTAACATTTATTTAAATGTCAACGTGCCGATGCTTATTGATGTATCCCATATATGTACAGCAAACAGCAAAAACAAGTTACCAACCCTGATCCACCAAGAAAAGTCCAAATTTTGGGCCGGTGAGCCTTTCTCTCGAGAAGAGAGGGAGAGAAATGAAAGATGGAGGACATGGTCCGTTACACTAGCTCGGCTCTTGCGTTTGGATGGAGAATTTTCATTATTTACATAAAAATCATTTACTACTATCCATTATCTGCCACAACATTTGATGTGTTAATGCGTACTGTTGTATTTGAGGACGACCAACTGGAAAATAACTAAATAAATGAATCGAATTGAATGCAGCAATCAAACAAAGTAACTCTCTCTTTGAATTTCTATAACAGATTATTAAATCATTTCCAAAACAATACAAATGAATTTCACTGAATACAACATTCGGTATAAAATTAACTCACATTTTGTTTTTCGAAAATTGATAATTCCAACAATTGATTATGCTCATCAATATGAACAAAACCAGCAACTTTTCTCTTCTTCTTAATTTCAAATATGCCAAAACGCAGGATCTTGGATTCAACAAAGACATTTTTCGTGAGGGGGACCGGTTGTTTATACACACAAAATTTACAAAACATTTTGGGCATACCTAGTAAAATTTAAAAGTTGTAACAGCCTAAAGTTGTTGGCTCATACCTTTTTCCAATGTTGAAAGTCTTAATGGTATTAGCATTTTAAAATTTTTAACGGAAAAGGTTTTAATAAAAGGAATTAAAAATTTGCAAGTATATTATTCAATTTTTTTTGCACTTGACTCGACTCTGCACGACTAGTCCTTCTGATTTCATTATCCAAAAGAAATTTTTGTGCTTAAAATATAAAGAGGTTCATTAAGAGACTACAATGTGGATTCGGGAGGGAGCCCCCTCGTCTCGGATTGGTCCTTGCAATCTGCGTTCGGATTGGTCGTTTCAGTCATCATAATTGTTGGTGAATAGCAAATACCAGATTTTCCAAACCAATATATCAAGAAATGTAAGTTGCAATTGAGTCTACAGAGCCGCTCCAACTCAATATTCAATCTCATATACTTTGAATGAAAAGTTTCTTCAACTGAGAATATATAAATATACTCTAAGATCACATTAGGATAAGCAGTACCACGTTTAATGTAACATTTTCATACAGGTACAAGGGGACAAATGAATCAAACATTTAACATAAATTGCAGAAATAAATTATATATCACTCGAAATAGAAAAAAAATAAATTATGTATTATATACCCGTTGAATCTCAACAGGAGAAGGAAGTACTGTTAAATACAAACACTAATACAAAAGCTCCAAACGATAAACCAAATACTAATTACCAACTACTTCAAACTGTCCACTATAAGTAAATGAAATCGTGTGAATGTGTGTATGTATGGATGTAAATGACCATTATTTTCATATAATAACCATGCCTTAGTTTAAAATGCCGGCAGAGAAGCATGCGTAACAAAGGAAGTGGGTTCACTCTGTGGTGCTAAGTACCAAGTGAGACCACCTGACCCAAAAAAAAAAAACAACTAAACAAATGCGTCAAAGTGTCAGTCTATAAGGGAATGAGACCGTGTGAATGTGTGTATATATGTATGAAAATAACCAAGACTTTCTTAAAGTAACCCCTACTTGGATTAAAAATGCGACAGCGATGAATGCGAAACAAAAGAAAAGGGGTATCCATTATATATAATTGCTTCTCCGGATTCATTCATATCTATTATATTTAGACGCTTCTTCGGATTCATTCATGTATCTATTATATATAATTCCTTCTCCGGATTCATTCATATAGATAGATAGGATACCAATTCACAGGCTAAACCACAAGCGTCATTTACTTGAAATTACTTCCCGGGAATATTGCATCGAAATTCAATCCATAGTTCACACCCAATATCATCTCCCATTTTTACTGATATGCTACAATACGCCTAGTTCGCCTCAAAATTAACTGACAACCGAAAAATGTTTAGGAATGTTAACGAAGTTTGCTTTTCAATAGACCTGCTTAAAACTCCTTGTACATGTAGGCAGCCATCATTTATTCGTTGCTCACATTGCCTAAATATATTTTGCTTCGAATGCTTTTATGATAATTATCATTCGGGTGCTTGCGAATAATAAAAAAAAACAGATTATAAATTAATATAACTACAAATATAATTTCTATTCTTCGTGACTTCATTATTCTCCAATATACAATATTTCCGATCATGCACATTCTTGCGATGTATGACGTAATTTGCGCGATCATCAGTATAATATTAGATAAATTACAAAATAAAAAGAATATAAAATAAAATATGTGAAAAAAAAATTTGGTCTATTTGGGATTTGAACGCGGAACCTACTCCTTCTCAGTCTTATGAACTTTACGTGTATTTCTTTTGGAAACGTTTTCACCCGACTGGGTTCGAACCGTGGACCTTAGGGTAATAAAAAGTAGCCTATACTCTGCGCGGGGTCGACTTTTAATAATGTAGAAAATTGCAAAGTTTTGCGACTCTCGGTTCTCAAGTTTTTAGCGAACATACATACACACCCACACTCTATTTTATATAATAGATATAGGGCTAAGTGTTACTCATATCATACGACCATAGTTTCATATATATATAGTCAAATCATCATATATTTCAGCATATCTTTTTAAGTAGATTAATAACGTACTTTAACTTCATATAATAATGGTTCTGCAAAGAATCTACATAGTATTGAGGTCTCTTGGTAATTTAAATAGATAGTTAACACCGTAAAAAGTTACATCTTGGATGATCATTTAAGTAAAGAACCCGCAAATCAAACAAATAAAAATTCCCTGCTTATATCAATGGCGCCCTAACAACTTCGCCAATTTCACAAATTCGTTTTCAATATAAACAAGCATCATATTTAGGTTTTTTCCTAATTTTTCCTTCTTCTGTTGACATTATTTACAGTAGTTCATAATCTCTGAATTATCGTATCATAATTAAGCATAATCTTTACGAAAACGTTCATCCTGCGGGCATGTGGAGCATTAACTGAAATAACCAATTTTACTCTAAATCTGCATTGATGGAAAATATTATGTTAGGAAGAAATATGAGCATCCAAAGTAAATCATGTTCAATATTTTATGAAGAAGAGCAAATTACGCTTGAGATTCAAGCTGATTTAACGAAATATGAATTTAATTCTTCCATAATACGATACTGCTTCTACCGCAGCAAAAGCAATGACTTATAACGAGTATTTATAAAATTTATAACATCACAAAAGCCTTCAAAACTTGCCAGGCATAAAAAGGAAGACGAAAAGCGCCCTCAAAACAGAGAATCTGAAAGACTTGCCCTTCTCGAGTTATGCTGGTTGCGTCTTAGGTGGTAACTTTTTATGCTGTTTGCAGTGCCTAATGATAGTGTATTTATAAGATACAATCATGTTTCTTACCATCTTCATAGTTATGACTATAGGTAGGTTTCCACAAGTTTTTCACACTCCCCTTCTTAGTGGGGGTTTTCCTGCAGTGGATAAATGTTTACCTAAGAATTTCTTAGGTATTTTACATCCACCATTCTTCCCATATCTTTTACATGCTATCTCTTTATATTGATTATTTATACATATAATGGCAATGGGTGAGATGGAAGAGGAGACTTTTAGTCTCAATCTTGCCCAAATAAAGCCGTTGTATTATAATTTACTTTCAGGGATCTTAAGTAGGTACTCTAGTATTTTGGGCATCCGTCACTCTGAACATTTTCCAGCTAAGAAGTCATCAAAGACAACAACCGCTAAAAATTCAGGCGCAAATGGAAAACAAACACAAGTGGATACTGAGGAATTGTAAATAACAACATTTTAGTATGTATCAACAATAGATTTATTTCTCTGCATCATATTTCCAGATAATTTATTGAATGCAATCCATGGTTGTGCAATGTCTGGAAAGGGCCAACAAATGTTGAGCATGTGCAACCCACAACACAGCTGAAAATTCTTGAGAAACAGGACATGACTTCTCATTTTGCCTTTAGAAAGCTGTATTTGCCCTAATTTTCATATTTTATTCCATCACAAATGTCTCCATTATCATTTGGCATAATGTAATTCATGGATACCTACAAATTTATGAATTTTGAATTCAATGTAATCTGACTAATAAATAATTGACAGATGCCACTAAGACCTTTCTCACAGAAAAACTAACAGACAACAATGGACTTAGAGCTATAGAATGTAATGGAAATACATTCAATACTGGCAGGCACACTGAAGTTATCAGGAGTATTTAACAGCTCTAGGAAGGCCACTGTATTGGTTGATTATTCTATTAAATTGCAGTGAACTTTCATTGAGGGACATGCTTCATATCTCTGACAGTCCTACTGTTGGCCCTTGGACTCAATCGGCTACTCATTGAGCATATGTGACAGCATTTCAGCAGTTAAATTAGTACCTTGATTCCTCCTATAAATTTAAATGACTCGAAAAGTGACCAAAGATACCTTTATGGCATGGCACATACTGTTTCAGGTGGAGAATGCCCTGTGAGCCACTTAGGTAGAATTCCAGGAACCATAATTATAACACAACAGCACATCACATTCTTCGACTATACGTTTCAACAAAAAACCTTCCAAAAGAACTGTAAATGTTGGCCACGTATGTGATGAAAGAATATGTTCCCACGTAATTGCTATAAAATTGAGACTACTATGCAAGGAAGGCTTGAAGCACATCATGAATATGATACATTTCATAAAATATCTGAATCATGACATCAAATTACATTTTCACTCAATCATTAAGGGAAACGCTTCTATCACCCAGCCAGAAAATTGTACTAGCGATTCTGGCTGATAAGTAAAGGCCAATTAGTGGGATGGCTTTTGAAATAATATTAAAATCAAGGTGAAAACATAAAATGATCTGATTAAATTCGAGCTCCTACTAGAATTTTGATGCACAAGACGAAGTCAACTTAACTGACTGTGTTGAGGTGAAAGAACCACCTTAAACAGTTCACCTTCAATAGGCCCTCTGGAGAAAGGTGCTTTGTCTCTCTTCCCATACACAAGCAGTAGAGAGGATGGTGCTAATGATTACGGTTGCTTCAAAATCTGAGTGCAGTCCAGAAAGCAGGCATGGATGGATATTATTATGCATCAGAGACCACAAAAGTTAAACATAAGGAACAATATAAGGTACCACAACAATGCACATTGAATCACATACGTATGTGCCTTATGGAATGATGGTTGGAAGGGTGCTGGTGGAACTCTAATAGTAGCCACTTCCTCGTGGCAAGTTCTGGATATTTTTGCTACGAAACTGGCAAAGATCTACTTAGATAAACCGTTTCGGAACAACTGAACTCTTATGCTATTAAATGAACTAAACATAATAAATATTTTGAATTGTAATAAATCAAAAAAAAAAACAATTCATTCATCAAATGAGGTTTAATTTCAAATTTTATAAATTTTTAGGTTGTTTCCACGAATTACATTATGCCAAATGATAATGGAGACATTTCCAAAAGGCAAAATGAGAAGTCATGTCTTGTTTCAGAAGAATTTTTGATTGTGTTGCGGGTTGCACATTCTCAAAATTTGTTGACCCTTTCCAGACATTGCACAACCATGGATTGCGTTCAATAAATTATCTGGAAATATGATGCAAATAAATAAATCTATAGTTGACACATACTAAAATGTTGTTATTTACAATTCCTCAGTATCCACTTGTGTTTGTTTTCCATTTGAAGGCCATCAATCAGTAGCATCTTTGATGATGTCATAGCTGCAAAACGTTCAGGGTGACGGATGTCCACTAAAGACCAAATACTTACTAGGGCACCTAATAATCATTCCTGAAAATCAATTCTTCCAACTCAAATTTTCCTACAGGACTATAGCTAGATCCAGAACTATTAGGTCATTATTTAAAAATGAAATTTTGACTTAAGAAACCAGTTGAATTTATAGATAAGATAGTCACAATCCTATTCATCCTTACGAGTAATATATCACATAACAGGTGATTTAGTGATCTACAGTTCCTTAGAATGAAATGTCTACCAGAGAAAAAATTAAAATCTGGTCTAGTATCTAAAGCTTGCACAAATACTGCCATCATTTTGTATACATCTCAAGATGTAGGAAATATCATGACTTTAAAATCGTGATGTGGTAAGCAAAGAGCATTATTATACCTCATTTAGAATTAGTTATAGTAAATAGGTATCCCTCATGAATCGCAGGGGTTATGTTTCCCAAGGGAGCAGTCACATGTCAAACCGAAAGAGTTTCCATCGACTTGAAAAAGTGGCGTTTCTCACAAAACATAATGAGACAAAGAATGTAGCCATTGATAATCATAGGGCACATCACTGTATGACACTGTTTAATCAGTATTTGGCTTTGCACCAATGAAAGGAATTCCATAAGACGTAATCTTGAGTATCATGGCTTGAGCTATAGCAATAACATATTGGCAATGGCAAATGTGACTCTTTTTAGTGACTCAAAGCTCACTTAAGATAGCCCCTCTCGAAATAGACTCACAGGGAGGATGGGGGGAGATTATTCCTATAAATGTTGTATCATTCTTTTGAAGTTCATTAATTCATCTAAGGTTATATTAAATACAGAGATCAATTGATGAAACAACACGATGTATTACAAAATGTTTAAACTTGTAAATACCAAATTAAAAATATAGGGGAGCTGCCCATATTGTACCGGTGCCTAAATTGTACCACCGCTGTAGAATGGAAGAGCTTCATAGTTACCAAGATCTGTGGTGTATAATTGCAACTAGACATTACCAGATGCCCATTCATCATCTTTGTGCATTAAAAATGGTCTGTTTGTGAGAGAGTTACTTTTTTTGCAGTTTTAAAGCAATTTTTTCTTCACGTAGCTAAGGGAATTACGGTAATAGGGTATGTGTAAACAAACTGTATTACTTATCAGATGAATATACATAAATATGCCTAAGTTTTCATGTAGATATGATTCTGTAACTCTAAAGGTCAGTTTGGAAGGAAGCAACGAAGAAAAAATAGCAGAATTGCCAATATTGTACCATTTGCAGTTACCTTTATTGTACCGGAACAATTTAGGCAACCGTAGTGCTTTTAAATAACGATTGAGCTTTTTTAAATAAATAATGATATTCTTATTTGATGTGATGCATTTTTAATGTCCAATATACCACGAATAATTAATTAAATAATTATAATATAACTTCCCAAAGACAACTATCAAAAGGCATGCTGAAAATAAGAACAAAAGCGCAAATGGGGAAATAGAAATTTTTAGTCACAGTATTTTCAGATGAGATTTAAGGGATATTAGAGCAACACATCCAAAAATATCAAGAGGTAATGTTTGGTTTACTTTATCCAATGTTATAAATCTTGTACTTGACTTTGCATACGAATAACGAACAAAATAGATCAGAACTTAAAAGTTGAAAAAGGCATTGCGAGCAAGAGATGGTTCTATGGTTCTATGGATTTAGGTTCCCTCGCTAAATTACCCGCTTCGTCGGTGACGATCTTTGTTCTGTTTCCGATTCTTATATACCATAGTGTAGATAATACCACACCCTAATATGACTCAACATATAAGTAATCAGCAGTCTCTGAGAATCACATCTATGAAGTAAATTCCGGCTAATCATATGATAACAATTTCTTGTAAAGTCGCTTGACTATGACCTTCATAAAGAGATTCCTATTAAAAAAGCCAAGTTTATTTATTTCATATACCCCACAAACATCCATTTTCAGGACTTTTACAGTGGTAGGTACTAACAATAACAATCACACAAGACCATTCCCTAACCAGAAAAATCCAACTAGCCGGGATTCGAACCCAGGACCAATGGGTTGGAGCGATACCATGTGAGCACTCGGCCACCATGGCCGGTGAAAATGTTTTGATCATCATTGCTTAGGAAAAGCTTTCTTAATAGCAGAATATAGTTAATTATATCTTCATGGCTGTTAGGGACTGTCTAGAAGTATCACACACAAATAGCCATGCTCAAATCGAAGTGAAAGCTCCTATATCCTCATAAAGCTCATTTAGCTCCACAAGTAATGTGTAAGTCCCCCTGCCATATGACTCTGACGCCTTGCTTTAAATTAATAATTATGGAGTCTTTGCATAGAATTAATGTAGAATTATAAGGTCAACTCTTTCATGTTACTTTGCTCACCAAGGTAGCATTGTTGCCGTAAGTGGAGAAAAACACATTCAGGATGGACTCGACTCAAGACTAATGTCAATAGCTTGGTGCCAAAATAATGAGAGGCAAATATGCTGTATTCTATACAAGTGTGTCCTTCAGGCATTTGTAAATTTTCAGAATATTGCCACATCTTTTATAAGTATCCCTTACATATATATCCTTATTAAGAATTATTTACAAGAGGGTGCGCAGAGAAAGCTATAAGCAGAGACAGAGCTGTGTGCAAAGAATGAGCTGTGAGCGAAGAAAGAGTCTTGAAAGTGAATCTTTTGCACAAAGAGAGCTATGAGTGGAGAAGGAGCAGAAAATGAGTGCATGAGGGGAGGGAGTCTTTTACAGGGAGAGTTATGACTCACCAAATTGGACTCCCTCCCCTCACAGCCAAGTTTTCCAAGCCACTCATTTGAACTGACTCGCTCACACATTGCCCATCATTAATTAATATGCATGTACAGTGGGGGAAACAAATATTGCAACACTTTTCGTGCGCACCAGAAACCACTTGGAAAGCTACTAACCACGGCTGACTGGCAACACTGAGGAAAGCCTCTAAAAGTGGTAATATTTGAGTCAGAGTCTAGAACTTACTCAAATTTCCTCTCTTTCGTATTCTTCTTAAATCCATCGCACGATCTCTCCCAGAGTTCATCATATTTATTTCGGCATTTCTCTTTCAAAGATAGTTATCCTATTTATAGAAGGAGAGGTTAAATATACAATCATTCCTATTTCAGTCTTAAATGCACTAAAATGTATGGGCAATAATTTGGATGAAGTGGGGTGAAAGTGGGAATACGCGATATTGTGATTCACACCTTTAGCGAACAAAAATTTTCAGTCTGGAGGAAAAATATATATTTTGCGAGATTATAGCTAAAAGAGATGGCCTGTAATGGTCACTTTTTCTGGATAGTTAAAGGTGCACTAATAAGGCAGTTATTTAGGTAGTTAGTTCTTTTAACACGGCCATACATCTTACAGCTGCTAGCTGGATATTATGAAAATGTAAATCTCCTTATGTCCAGTTCAAACATTGGATATCCATTTACTGCGATCGATTTTCTGAGGGCAATTTTTGATTACACATCTTAAGTTATTTTCAGTGATTTGAAATAGAGTTGTAGTCAGGGCAATAAATGAGAAACGATGGCACAATGTAATATTTGTATTTTTTATAGGTAATGTAATTTTTTCCCAATTAAGTCCTGTTGACAAAGGAAAATATCAATAGAAAGGTATATACACCATTCGTGACTCAGATTCATCCGGAATTAAGAGGAGAAATGGGAGAAAATACTATTTCCACAGCTAAAACAAATATAATTCCATAAAAACCAAATAATTTCTACACATATATCCTACTTGTCTTACATTTTGTAACAGGAAGCTTGGTGACATTGGCCATGAGTCATTTGTGTTCCATTTGTGCGGAGAAACTCACGTAGAAATGCATTCAGGTTTCGATACATCGCATGGAAATGCCTTAACCATATGTTGAGCACTTTCAAAGCATTGCAGGTAGTATATTTTTCTTTTTCGTGCCTACATCAGCTGGACTCAGGACCCTACTCTTTACAGCCACCCAGAGGAAACTGCCCTCAGGCTAATTCAAAAGTCTTTCACCTTGTCTTTTACTCTCACGGACTGTTTTAGTCGGAACATATTAAATTATACTTACTTTGATCATCCGGAGAAACTCTATCAATTATCATTTGCTATATTTACACCTAAAAAAATATCATCCATTCCATCGTTAATATAACCCTTAAACTTCGAAACAATTGCTTTGGGCATTACATATACTTGCCTTGTGGGATTGAGAGATTTAACCGCTGCTACTTTCAACCCTTCCATTATGACATCATGGCTTGAAATACCGTCAACTACAGCGAGGCTAGTTATTATTTGTGGTTGGGAAGTGGCTAGTAAATCTAAAATGTTACCTTGCCCTGCACAAGTCGTTCGAGTTTTTGTCATATTTACCTGATCTAAAGCATGAAATGAAAAAGTGCGATGTATTTTGTGAAATTTCTCTCCCTCTGCTAGTGCTGGAGAGTATTAGATTATTCCAATTAATATGCAGTAGGTGAAAATCTCCTCCTATGGTGATGATACTTGTTATTAATATAGATAAACGATGTAGTGGACAATGTGAAGAGTAATGCGAGGCTCTTTGCAGACAACACCCTTATGTATAGATAAATTCATAATGCAGAAGATGTATCGATATTACAAGCTGACTTGGACATTATTTCTAAATGGTGTGAAGATTGGTAACTCGGTTTAAATGTTGAAAAATGTGTGGCAATGAGCATGACCCGCTCCTCAAACATTAAGCTTAATTGAAACGTACTACCAGATCAGTGGCGCGAGATTAGAATCCGTTAGGCAGTATAAATACTTAGGTGTCCTTTCAGCAGTAATCTTTCATTTAAATGCCCATCCAGAACTTAGCTGGGTCAGCCGATAGGACTCTGAGGGTATGTAACCACGTCCCGAGGAGTAGCGATTCAAGCGAAAAAGAGGTAGCTTACTTTTCACTTGTTTCTTCCGCTACTTGAGTACTGTTCTGCAGGCACAAGAAGGGAATCTTGGAGCTAGAGTACGTGCAACGTAGAGTGGCTCATTTTGAAAAGGGAGACTATATATTCGATAGCAGCGTATCCGAAATGATCAAAGCCCTCGGATGGGAAATTTTTAAACAGTGATTTACGTTGTTTTCACAATGTCGTGATCCCAACTCTCAATAAACACAATTTTTGCAGACAGACAACAAAAACATATTTCGCAAAATTATAGGGAGAAGAGATTGGTCCCTTATCCAGATAGTACAAGGTGCGCTAATTTGAATATTATTTCAGTAGTTTGGTGTTTCACACTCCCTGCCATACGCCTTAGTGAGGAACAGTTGAAGTATTAAGGAATCCAATTTCGAATGCATTCAAACTCATTAATCTAATACATTCTTACTCTGGAAATGTTATATTAAAATTAACTGTTTTAGAGCAATAAACTCTTTGAACAAGAGAACCATATGAGTACTGTGATGTTTGAATGAAGCATCCGTTGAGATATGACATCGTTCCAGTTTATTATTATGTTTTCAATCAGTATGGTTAAAGTGAATTGATATCTCATGAGAAACATCATTTTTTATTACACAAATTTTAATCCCTATTGCATATAGCCTGATGGAGCTGAAAATTGTTGATTACCATTTCCACCATTTAACCCATTCGGATCGGAGGCCGCCCATCGGCGGCCTAGCCGACGATACCCAGGAGCGGAGGCCGCCCATTTCTAATATATTCTCTAAATGTTCAAATTGTTCAAATTTATTTTCTTTGTTGATATTCACTATAAAGTATATAAATCTACTAGAAAACATAAAAATTAGATTCCGTTTCTGACGAAAGTATTAAAATTGCTAGCCGATCTGAATGGGTTAAAAGCTAATAAGAGTGATGCCAATTCATGTCAAAATGTGAATTGCTAAAGGCACCCGGAAAAATTAAAAGTCGTTAACACATAGAAAAGATTGGATTATATTTATATTTGCATTAATAATTTAAATTCGCAAGATAATACCTCAAAATGTTAATTTTAACGTTTGACATTCTGCTATCAAACAATCTTGCTTGTCACTATCTCCCAGCCCATTATATTGACATTCTACACAACTATTTTTATCGCGACTAACTTTGAATGATAAATGGAAAAAAATAAAGAGACAATGAGACAATGGCACTACTAGGAAATATCGCGAAGGTGGATCTTAAAGGTCTACATATATTTACGATACTTAAAGTCTATTGCCCATTCGTAAGGAGTTTGAATATTGCCGGTTTTTACTGGCTCTATTCAGAGTTGCCGAATTGTCAGAGGCAGTGTGATTTCAGTTAGTTCCCGAGTAATCCACACTCCGACGCCAACTGGTGTTGCAATAATTGTTTCCCCCACTGTACACAATGCTGTTCAATAGTCCATTCTCATTTGATTAAAAAAAACTAAATAAATCTGTAATCTCACCACAGTAAAATCATGACTAAACATGGCAGTCATTTTGTAATAGAAGGAAAAAATGCCACAGAACACTTAAATTAAATCTCATTCCATGATCAGTGAAATTCAGTAAAAATAGGGTGGCACAAATATTTGAATTATGTTGTGGGCTGCCGATTTGAGCTACGAACAGACCACGAATGAAGAGGAGAACCTCCGTGGTTGTAAAAACTGGATCTCTAAAAATAAACTGTAGTTGGCAAATCCACGATTGACCAGGGATACCTCTATGTCAGAGTTTCCCAAACTTTTTCTTCAATGGAACACTTCGAAAACCAAGGAAGTTTAAGAGTATTAGAGCTTATTTTTAGGTTAGGTGATTCTACTTTTAAAATTTTGAAAATCATTCAATTACAACAAATTATTTATTTAGTAATCATTTTTAAATAAAAACTATAATATTATAATATAAACATAAAAATATGGATAAATAAAGCATTTAATGACTTTGAATATCCAATCTCCATTAAGACTCCAAATTGTCGTGGAACACCTATTCAGGTTCAGCGGAACACCGATGTTCTGCGGAACATAGTTTGGGAAACCCTGCTCTATGTTAATATACCACACCCAGTTGACCAATAATTAATCATGATGAACAGAACTAGGGTCTGCTAACAGTAAGATGCATACAAATTGAAATAACAAGTATATTAAGTAAGTACATTCTGTCTAAGAACTAGTTTATGCAATATATACCGAAGCCACACTCTTAAGTAGAATTCTAATTTAGCCTGAGAAGTAATACAAACATTACTAAGGCATTTCATAGATTGAGTACAAACAATTAAAAGCATAAATTATGTTCTAAAGAAAAGTATTCTTTTATTTGAAAAATACTGTATATGCCGGTGTATAAGTCGATCTTTGGAGCCTAAAAATAAACTCTCAAAAACCAGGGATAGACTTATACACTGAACATAAAATTTAAACCAATTTTTTTTAAACCCTTTACCACTGAGTGGTAAACAGGTGATACTGCCTGCTTTACACCTTTTGTACTCGCATCCACCACAATTATTTCTTACTGAAACTAATTTTGTGCAAGTCGAATTAAAGTAGATATCATATAAAACAAATCCTGTTTTTGGCTACATCAATATCTGGCATGTGATGTCCATGGGGCAATTAGTCTCTTGTGCTATGAAAATCATGAATATTGTCAGTCGAAGAGAGCAGGCTTTGAGATGAATAAGATTTTGGTCTAAAAAAATAGGCAAGAAAGGGGATGGTATAACTCATTTCATGGTTTACACTTGAAAATTTCCCAGCTTGAGATTCCTCCATACATGTTTTGCAAAGATCAATACAATCAATGAAAACTGATTTTAAAACACAGCTGCATAACTAGGTGAGACTGCTACCTTAGTTTCCTTAAATACTCTTTAATTTCATTATACATCATAACTTAATAAGCTAGTTACAAAAGTTAATTGTTTTCTTTCTATCAAATGAGAATACATCATCATCTATTTGGATGGAAGAGATAACATAAATAACACTGGCAAAGGCACCAAAAAGACCATAATAGATATGGCTGTTACTGGATAGCTCCTTCCACAAAGCTGTAACTAAGTATTTTTTAACAGATGGGCTAAATTACTGATAAAAACTGATATAACATAGATATTTGAGAAGAAAGAAGTCATTGTCACTCACAATAATACACAGAATAAATAATATGAATGAGGAAAATGAGATGATAATGTTGATAAGTCAGGAGGACACTGCTTTTAGAAATGAGTTCCAGAAAAGAAAGCAAAAAAGAGGATAATATCAACTATTACTACTTAGGTTGCTAAATTTTATCAAGTTACCTGTTACCTAACTTCAAAAATATCGTCACCGTTAATTGAGGAATTCTTTGAATCGAGTACCTTTTTCCTTACAATGTTGTTCAGAAAGAAAGGATGAATGAAATGGTGAGAAGTACAGTTACTTTCACAGATTAAGAAAAAGTCTTTAAACTTCGTTAACTTGCACTTAAAGTAATACGACAGACAAATTTAAAAATTGAACTTTACCGAACAAAATAATATTGCAAGAATATATTATAATTTGTTATACAAAATTATAATTTGTTATACAAAATTATAATTTGTTATACAAAATAATATTATAATTTGTTACTAAGAAATGTTTTCATGGTATGGAGATAATGCTACAAACAACTAGCAGAGTTCTAACGTAGCGTTATTCATCAATTAGCACCATAATATAATGGTAAAACTATAAATTGTATCGTTCTAGAACTCTTTATATCGAAACACTTCAATTAAATAGTCACAAATTCCACGTTGATAATGATATGTAAAAGTGATTAAATCGGAATGTTCGGCAGATTTCTTCTAATCAATGATCTATCAGGATCATAGTCCTATTATGTATGTTCGCAACTACATAGGTATGAATAAATGGAAAATGAAATCCTACAAATATGTAACTCAAATATGCTGTGTGATTTTTTTATACAACATCAAGAAATTCAATTCATACCTGAAACTTAATCAGCGAGGTCGCTGTTTACACTTAATGGTAAATTTATAGTTTCACACCACTTAATTATGAAGAGTGATATTCTTTTTAAATAGTTTGCTGTAACTTATGACAGTCAGCGTCCAACTCATTGACCTGTTTGTAAACAATTGTTTACAGTCATATCGAGCACAGTTTTATGATTATTAGCGAACTGCGGCAAGGAGGAGTCCTTATTGACTTAAATTTTCCTACTTTTCTTCAAAAACCGAGCATTAAGCAGTGATGAAATCTTTATTGGATACTCATAAAAGCTATCAAGATACTCGTGGCGATCGTAAACATCGAGGTTAAAAAGCATTCTCATTAAAAGACATTAGTAAACTGTGTATTAACATTAAAGTTTAAGTGGTGCATTTTATAGAATGAGCTATCAGAGCAAGAAACATACATCCAGTAACAAACAAACAAGAAAGCCGGGTCTCAGACAACGCGGTGGCAACAACATTTCAACCAGGCAAAATAATTCATGTACGTAATGTAAGAAATATTTATTCCTTTGAAAACATAAACTCTTTAAATTTTATAAGATGATCAAAGTTACGTACCTCGATCGAAATTCTTCCCTTCCGGGTCTATATCCTTCACATTGAAAATGTCTTCAAACAGCACCCCCGCCATAGTTGCCTTATGACGAACAACTGACTCACTAATAATGCACTGCTGAAACTACCCAAAACATTGCTTATCTAATTGCATGGAGTTCACGAGTAGGAATACTGATAGTAATAGTCAACGGTTCAATTAGACATTCATTTAGTGATAATTCTGAAAGTCGAGGATGAAATCCAACGTAACAAGGAAGAAGCAATGAAAGAAATCCTTACTCTCCTATTATTTCCATGTAGATTGTTTGAACACAAGAGTTATGGCTACTTTACCACCACGGAAAAACCCGACGCCAACTAAAAACCTTAAACAATATTTAACACCTCTTCAAATTTTACTCCATATGGGCTTTCCAAAACACAGATCGTAAGCAATCAGTTGCATCACTCTGCAGTGTTGATTTTTTTTATCACTATCACAAATGGAAGAGTATAGCATTACTTGAACACTTACCTCATTAGGGAGAAAGCTCTTGCTGCCACTGGTCATCGCGGTGTACAACTAGCATCCGACTGGCTACTAGCTCACGTGAATGATCCTACCCTTGATGACACTTCTCCAAGAGAGTATATACTGTATGCATGTCCCACTGGACCCTTCTTACGGCAGCTACAGTCATTCTGGGGGAAATCCTTAGAACATTGTCAGTGGAATGGAGCCCATAATTATCTACCTCACATTACTCTTGTGTCATTTTTCACGGTAATACACTGTCTATTTTTGAGATAATTTATTTATTTGAAGTTTTAGTACCTTTAGCAATTACCCTCTTCACAGGCTCAAAACGACATGACAGAGAGCGTAGGTAATCTTTTGGAAAAAGTTGTAGAAATACGCAGACCAGAGTGGTATGAAGACAACACTGTGAAATTGGAATCTTATATTTCACCTAACTTTATGGGTTATTTTATGGACGAAGAGCATACTAACATATTGAAAAACATTGCAATGGATTATGCCAAAGAGATCTCCTCGTTTGGTGAGTGATAAAATTCATTTAATTGTTTTATTTTTTCAGGAATACCAATTAGCTCTTTTGTTAAACCTATGGACCATGGATAAACTAGCCCTAACATTATAGATAAAAGGTGACATATGGTCAGTATATGAACTCCAATAATCCTTATTAGCTGAGTTTGAGTCAATAAACTGCAAAGAAAAATATTATTATAATAATTTGTATCTACAGGATGAGAATGCCATATGGATGATTACACAAAACTGCTCATTAAGAGGGATTATTAATTTTAATTGATTTTGATTATAACAACATCTATAATGATTGTATTTATCAATTAACTTTAAAGTTACATTTTCTTCTATCATTTTAACTGTCTTGTTCAACTTCCCTTATCTTTCCCCAGGTTGTCCAACGGTTTCTCAAGACTCTCATACAAAATTCTTGCATCTAACTTTAGCGTATCAGTTCTCAGCTGAGCAATTTGAAACATTGAAGTTGTTAGTGCTGGAGATGAGTCCTCCTCTTCCTTCAAATTGGGAGTTGCGTCTGTACTCGAGGGATTCAAGGATTGGTAAAAATCAGGTTGGTTGTTTTCATTTTTCTATACTTTATGTGTTACATACTTAATTTAAATGCTGTAATGAGTAATATGTTTAAATGTTTAAAAATTATTAAATAAGTAATATATGTAATAATTACTGTAGGTTTAGAATTCAATTTTGGCCAAGTTTTTTTGTTTGATGGATATTTAGTTGTTATTAATCTAAAAAAATTGTCCTTTTGTACATTGTAAGGGACCTAATTGATATTTTATTGCAAAAATAATCCAGCATGAATGTGTTAATCGAATCTTATTATCCTAGTTAAACTTCTCATTGTATTTGGTTTGGAAAATAAGTTGACAACAGAAGGTTTATGTTAGTCTATTTACATTGTTTATGTATGTTCAATAAAAATGAAGGAATCTTTATCATCTGTTGGATTAAGATTTGGAATTATTACAAAAGGCTCCGAGATAGTGTTGGTGGGGTAAACTATTTCTGGTTTGACTGTGATTCTTCTTTCTCCATGACTATATTTATATAAACCTTTTTTATTTTGTTCCAAATGCTGCACGAATTACTCCTTGCATTTCTTTAAATATGAAAATACTGCTAATATAATAAATGATGATTTCGTAAAAAATGTTTAAAAAGTGTAAGTAGTGTGTAAAAAGATCTATTCTTAGGGAATGTTTCAATCTCTATGTCTCTGTTTGAGATGTAAATACAACTGTCAAAGCGAAACATATTCTAAGCCACAAAGTTTTACTGATAATCCCTTTATTTTATCAAACTTTAACATCAAACAAGATTTATCCTACTGTAACTACAAACTATAATTCTTATAGAGTATTTTATTTAATCCCCTTCCTTATAATTTATGCCTGGAGTTAATTGGCAAATAAACAAGAATAATTCTATGAAAGAAAATAATGATTCACGAAGAAAATTGAATTTTATGTTCATTAATGTGTCTGTATTTGAAGTTATTTCAAGTGAAACCTAATGCTCTAAGATGAGTTAATAGTATCCTATTTTCTGCCACATGAATATTCAATGATTAGGCAAGCTTGAATGCTGGGCAAGATATGGTGCTTCAGTCTTAGGCAAAAAATTGTTAATAGCATACAGTAATTCAACCAAACTTCTATTTAATTTAAATTTTTCATCATCATAAAATCCTGGATAAGTAATATTACTTCATAGTTTTACTTTTTACCTTAAGCATGAACTTCTGACCCTTTGGTTGAAATTAATACTTACTACTTGCCCATGAGAACCAGTTTGATTTCTGATTACATTTTTAGAAAATGTGTTTATTACGAGTTGAAAATAGTGTCAATAATTTTGTTCCATTTATTCAGTCAAAAGCATTTAATTTATTTTAATTGATAGGTTCACAAGGTCCTCTACTCTCATGTTCCTCGAGAGGCAGATGAACTGGAGCTACATATTGGGGATTATATTTATGTATCAGGAGAGGCACTGGCAAACTCCCCAGACGGTTGGGTTGAAGGAGTTTCTTGGTTGACTGGTAACTCAAATTTTATACTTTGCACTCAAGTAAAGTTTTATTCCAATATGTGACATTTGTGTTGTCTTGTACCATTACCCTTTTTCTTTTCTCTCTTCTTTTTTTTAATACCTCACACACTGAAATACTAAACTCAGAAGCATTTTTTACAACTGACTTTGTTCCACCTTATGTCATGAGAAGAATTGTTAATTTATTACGCAGGATTAATCCCTTTTACATAATTTATTTGAAATTGAAGTAGAAGTACATTATAACGAGTATGGTATATAACGAGAGTTGTGTTATAGCGAGTACTTTCTTAGCCATTGTCCATCTCATTGTAGAAAGGGTAGGGAGTTACATCAATTATAACGAGTGGTCATCTCTGAAGTATCGTTATTACGAAAGCCATGCTTGTCTTGCTGGAGGCATATCTCAAAATCGTCAATTGATGCGAAAGACGAAGTCTGACAAGCCAACGGTAACCTGAGGCGCGTTATCTCTTCAAACGGTGGAAAAATATTGAATGCAAATATTATCTTCACCTAATTCATGAATTTTTTTTCCGTCACTACAATCAGTAACTGATCCGATTTTCAATAATTATTTTGAACCCTTTCCCAACAGTATAGAAACTTCAAATTCGGCATGTAGATAGAAATGATAGATACATTTCAAAATCATGTTTTAGATTTCCAAGATCGTCCTTGGTTCGAATCCAGAGAGCCATTTACATTTGTGAAAATTAGAACGTCTTTTGAGGCAGTTGTAGCCCATATTTCTGCTTGAATTTTCACACATAGTTAGAGATGGTGATCTTCAATTGTGCTGCATAGTAAGTTCACAGTAAAGACCCGGGTTCGATGCCAGAGGATGAAATTTCAGCGAATTTTAAGAAAAATTTCAATCCTTTTTTTTTTCTTTTAAGGACCGTCCCGATATGATGCCGATATGAAATTAGTATTGCTGATCTGCTTGCAGTATGCAAGCTACATTTTATTCGTAACTAATAATATACAAAGTATCATACAACAAATACATCACCAAAAGAATATTGAACTGCTCATTGAAATTTTGGCACAGGTAAAACTGATTGCAAATGTCTCTTCGGGAAATCTCTGAACTAGAATCAAGTCATGACCACTCTTAAGAACCATGTGTCATTTTAGACCATCGCGCACTCTGTCATGTGATCGTCCAGACTCACACTGAATCTAGCAGTCACACCATTGAGCGGGAAGCAGACGTTAACGGCTGGCTGTCAGGCCAATCACTGGTGCGAGAAAGTGGCAGAGATTCCGTGATTTCAAACAGTTCTTGAAATCTTAGTATTCTTGCACCTTTTGGTACAAATAATGATGAAGAGCCACGACATAAACGAAAATTTTACAACTAAACTAAAACTAACTAAATGAATTTACGCAAACTGATTATGGGCGAGTCAAATATATTTAGAAAATTAATTTGACGCAGTTTTTATTCTTAGCAAATTATATTAATTTCTTCGCATGTATTTTTATCTTACAAAAATGGACAATATGGTACAGTTTAAAGAGATCAAGGAAAATGCCTGAAAAAAGAGAGTTGTTAAAAAGAATGTGTAAACCAGTATGAAGATAGTTGGTATATCCTCAGGGGAGATCCTTTGGATTGATCGAGTGATGAAAGTTTGGATAGTATATTTTCAGTACATATTGACTATGAGCCAATAGAAACAATATAATTACTTACAAAGCTAGGTAATATATCAGGTATAGCATGACAATAAGCACCAGATAAGTATTTGGCAAAAAGATTGGATACATTGGTCCTACACTCTTTGTAATTTATATTAAATAATACTCTTTGTAATTTATATTTATATACTTACCTGATCACAAAAAGAATATACCTGGCAGCAACCCCATCATATATGTTGACGTCGCAAATGTTGTTATTTCCCGATTAATTTTAGAATCGCTTCTCAATCTATGCAATCTTATTACAAAAAAATCTAGTCTTGGTCCTTTCCTCAAGCTTAACCCTGAAAAATCTTGAATTGTTAATTTTTCTCTTAAACTTAAACCTGCTCTCAAACTAAACATTTATTTAGATGATAACATCCTGCCTCAGATTGACTCTTTTAATATTCTTTGCTTACAAATAAATTCATACCTATTTTAGGATTTATACATTGATTTCTTTTTGAAAAAACTCTGTCCTCTCTGCTTTCTTATCTACAATATTTGTTCCACTGTCTCAACTGATATGTTGCTATCAATTTACTATGGTCTTTATTATTCACACGGTTTACGGCATACTGTTGTGAGGTTTTTCCCCCAGGCCATCAAAATATTTAAAGTGCAAAAATATATCCTAAGACATTAGTGTAACAAACAGAATTAAAATCACCTCCCCCCTTCTGGTAATAAAGGTTTCACCCTGCATTTTCATTTTTGCATCAGATGTTCATGTTATAACAAACTTAAAGAATTTTAAGAGTAATTCTGATTTACATACCTACAATACGTACTATAGTGACAATCTTCATGTACCACATGTACATACAACCTTTTCGTACTATAGACCAGCTCATTTAGAAATATTTTATGTAACAAAATTTGTGGAAAAATGAAAACTAAGCTCTTTACTGTCTCCTAAGAAAAGGTCAAAAACTATTTTCTTAACAAAATGTGTTATTCCATTGAAGCTCATCTTTTTTTGTCAATTCTTTGTTTTTTACCATTGTGCACGTATATTTGTTAATGTTTTTCGAATAAAATTTTTCCCATTCTTCAATATCTTATGGATTGACTAAACCTATTTCCATGGATATATGAGGAATAAAATTATCATAATTATTTCAATTACCGCATGTAAGTTGACCCCTAAAATTTTGAGGTGAATTTTAGGTTTTCGCCTATGTTCAGCGTATAAGTCGACCCTAAAAATTAGGCAACACCACTTCCACAGCTCTATTTTATGGGAAGAAAAACTATATTATCCATAAATATACAATAGCTCAAGGAATATTTACCGCATAAGATTAATACGCTAGAATTGTTTCTTTCAACTGCCATGTCAACTTCTCGCCTCTGTTTAACTATTCCACAAGTTTATTTCATTGGTAACACTCAGGATACACAAATAAAAATGTGTTATGAAACAGAAACACAATGGCATTCAAAATTTATTATAGAAATAATGGTAATATAGAGTGGTAATATCAAATCACAACACTGCTAAAACAACTTTCATTAACTCCTAATGCTAAGTCGAATCATAACATTTATGTAAACAAAAGAAAACCATGATTTTGATCTTCATTTGTAAAAAGAAAACATTGAAATTTATATAAAAATTTTCTCAAATAAAAATACATGTGAAGAAAAGAATATAATTTGCGAAGAATAAATATGATCAAATTTATTTTAAAGAAATGAAAATGGTTTATTAATTTAACTCTTTTATTATGAAAACATATCATAACATAATTTCAGCCATTACTGTATTTTCTAATAAAATTTATTTTATTTGATAACTATGTTGGACTATCCAAAAATTAGTTTCAGTAAGAAATAATTGTGGTGAGTTGTGAGAGTTTTATGCTACAAGTGTAAAGCAGACAGTATCACCTATTTACCTCTCCATGGTAAAAGGATGAATTTTATGTTCTGCATATAGACGACCCCTTGTTTTGAGATATTGTTTTAGGCTTCAAAGGCCGACTTATACACCCAGATATACGGTATTTCATTCTAAATATAAACACATACATACTTAGTAAATATCTCCATCACACGAAGTTATCTCCATCAGGTTCATTAATGTGTCATTCTTAGGACTAGGTTATTCAGTTTCTGTTCGCATCTCAAAATGCTTAAAAGTTGATGTTTTTGTAATTTATTATTTTTATGGAGAATCATAGGTGATAATAATGTTGATTTCAGGTTGCTCTGGATTTCTTCCATGTAATTACATTGAACGTACTGCTGAATCAGATGCTTGGACTTTGCATAGGTGAGTTGCTCAAAATGCATTTTATTTCTCCTTAATTTCTTCTTATAAGATGTAACCTTGCTATTGTTGAGGTATTATCTATTATATATAGACGTTTCTCCGGATATACCTAGATATACACTCACTCACTCACTGGAGATCAAAATTCTAACCATGTTCCACAAGTGCCACTGACTTGAAATTTTTACGACGTAGTGGCCATAACGTGTAACCTCCAGGAAAAAGCTGACTTTGAACCTCAGTGTTACGGGTTCCTTTCCAGAAGGCCCAAAGTCCCGATTTTCTCCATAAAGATATATGGTGGAGATTTCCAAATTTTTTTTTTTGAGGCACTTCCCGGCAAAGTAGAGAGTTGTAATTTGAGGGATCGCTAGATACCGTGCATATCAAAAGGAAACCATAAAGAAATCTACGACGATTATCCTTGGTTCGACGCTAGGTTAGGGCAAATATTTCCTGTTTAAAATGCATTGCAGCGATTTTGAAGGTTTTTTTTGGACCCCTTCCCGATGGCATGGAAACTTGAAATTTGGCATGGGGTTAGATATTATAAATATATTTCATAATCACATTTTACATATTCGCTGATGGTCCTTGGTTCGATCCCAGAGAGCCATTTACATTCCTCGATGCATTTCTTATGGAGATAACAGAATCACGTTTTAGGTTTTTCCCGGCACGATATCGACTTCAAACTATGCATTAAATAAGAACAAGTTCTAAGAAGTCATACTGTGTATTCACAGCTGCCAATATGTCCTGGTTCGATACCAGGCATCTCTACAATCAGTAAATGATCCGATTTCTAGGATTTTTTTTTAACCTATTCCCAATAATATAGAAACTTGAAATTCAGCATATCGATAGAGATCATAAATATATTTCAAAAACATGTTTTATATTTCCAAGACCTCCTTGGTTCAAATCCAGAGAGCCATTTGGATTCGTGAAAAGTAGAATGCCGTTTGACACAGTTGCAGCCAATATTTTAGCTTGAATTTTCACACATAGTTAGGAATGGTAATCTTCTGTTGTGCTGCACAGTAGGTTCACCAGGAAGATCCGGGTTCGATGCCTGACGATTAAATTGCAGCGAATTTTAAGAATATTTTCAATCCTTTTTTTTTCTTTTGAGGACTGTCCCGATATAATGCCGATATAAAATTAGTGTTGTCGATCTGCTTGCAGTATGCAAGCTACATTTTACTCGTATGTATATAGGAGAAGCGTCTATATATAATAGATATATATATATATACGAGTAAAATGTTGCTTGCATACTGCAAGCAGATCGACAACACTATTTTTATGTCGGCATCATATCGGGACGGCCATCAAAAGAAAAAAATGGATTGAAATTTTTCTTAAAATTCGCTGAAATTCCATCGTCTGGCATCGAACCCTGGCCTTTACTGTGAAATTACTATGCAGCGCAATAGAACATCACCATCTCTAACTATGTGTGAAAATTCAATCAGAAATATGGGCTACAACTGCCTCAAAAGACGTTCTAATTTTCTCGAATTTAAATGGCTCTCTGGATTCGAACCAAGGACGATTTTGGAAATCTAAAAAATGTTTCTGAAAGTTATTAATGATCTTTATCTATATGCCGAATTTGAAGTTTCTAGATTATTGACAAAGGTTTCAAAATAATTCCTAAAAATAGGATCAACTTCTGATTGCAGAGACACCTGGTGTCGAACCCAGGAAACATTGATAGCTGTGAATGCACTGTTTGATTTGTATGGACTTGATCTTTCTATATGCAAAGTTTGAAGTCGATATCGTGCCGGGAAGTACCTAAAATTTGTTTCCGTTATCTCCGTAAGAAATGCATAGAGGAATTTAAATGTGCCTCTGGGATCGAACCAAGGACCATCAGCGAATATGTAAAATTTGATTATGATATATTTTTATGGTATCTAACCTCATACCGAATATCAAGTTTCTATGCCATCGGAAAAGGGTAAAAAAAAAAATCTTCAAAATCGCCACAATGCATTTTAAACGGCCGATTTTTGCCCCGACCTAGCATCGAACCAAGGATGATAATCATAGATGTTTTTATGGTTTCCTTTAGATATGCACGGCATCTAGCGATCCCTTGAATTTCAAATCTCTCCTTCTCCGGGAAGTGCACCAAAAAAATTTTCGAAAATCCCCGCCATGTATCCTTATGGAGAAAATCGGGACTTTGGGGCCTTCTGGAATCGAACCCATGACACCGAGAGTCAATGTCGGCTTTTTCCTGGAGGTTACACGTTATGGCCAATACGTCGTAAAAATTTCAAGTCGTTGGCACTTGTGGAACATGGTTAGAATTTTGATCCCCTATATATATATATATAACTTATATATAGGTATATCCGGAGAAGCGTCTATATATAATAGATATAAAGCAAAGTCCATCTGTCCTTTCCCCCCTTTATCTCAGAAACTATATTGTCGTAGAGCTATGAGACAAACTGCAGTGTATTTCTATTAAGCTTAAAGCCCCACGAAAACTATTCTCATCTCATTGAAGGCTCAGGTTCGAACCCAGGATTCCATAATACATTTCATAAGGAATGCACGCAAAGTTCATATTTGTACCTTGCAGGCTGTTACTTTTATAGAATTAAATAGGAAATAACAGTCCTACAAAGTCAAAAAAAAGTACCAAACAAAGGTAAATTTAATTAAGAATCTTATTATTGTCATAAAATACACTTTTTGAATTTAAATTACCAGAACAATGACAAAATACACGAAAATTTTTAAAATTTTGCCATAGTAAACAACCAGTCCCCCTGATGACCAAGGTGATTGTTGAATCCGATACATTTATTCTTCCTCAAGAATATACGGGGATTTTTAGTCCATATTGAGTTAATGGTAGGAACTTATGTTAGAATTTATTATTTATTTATTAATTTAAACACTGCAAGTTGGTATTAATACCAGGTGGCAACAGTTGAGGGGGAATAACAATACAATCTGTCCGGCATTCGCCCATGGACGGGAGGGAAACCCCTCCAAAAACCTCCCGTGGACAGTTCACATCTTAACAGTAGCAATAGGCCCAATTAGTACAATATGTCAATCAAGTCAGATAAACAATATACAAGCACCTCCCCCAAACACAAATATAGTCGGCTTTTACATATTAGCCTCCTCCTCTTTATGAGGAGGAGGCAATTTACTGAGATTTCAGCAAATGTAAACTATGATATTTAAATAGCAGGAATAAAATTACGTCCATTTTTGAATTTATCAAACTGATTTACAAAAGGACATTTATACTTTCGTATGTGGTGATGACGAAGAAATGTTGTGTCGAGGAAGGGGAAGATTTTTGAGTGACAGCATTTTAATGCAATTGAGGGTTTAAAAGCTGTGGGTTTGTATAATTCTCACTAATTGCATAGTGTTCGAAGATATCAATTATGTAGTTTTTCAGAATTTTGCTAATATTCTAAGCTTAAAATTCCATCCTGATTAGTATTTATTAAAACAATTAGGGTATTGATAAGTTATATATTAAGTCATCTATATTTAAATGTTGCATATTCATTAAAAAACTGAAATTAAGACCCATCATGTATGACGGGAGAGTTTACGAGTTATATTATAATTTATGAAAAATAAATTATTTCAAATGAGTCCTATTACCTTCAAAATATAACTTCTTACATATTAATCAATAATCTTCCTCTTCTATAATAATCAATGAAGTATCACAGGGTACTTTGTACTTCGCAATGTGATGATTATGTGGAGTGGTAGGAGGGCATAAACCTTCTTTAAGTGCGACTGTTGACTATAGTCCACAGCCTATAACAATCGTTCGACGATGAGGATCTTGCTTAAAAAAACTTGCATTGCTATAAAACAACCTTTCCCTTTTGTTTTAAAAAGATTGTTAAACATTTTGCTTAGCAATAATTTTATAGGTGAAAATGCTGCAGCACTACTGTTTTTCCAATTTGTTTTTTTAATTCCCACTGAAAATATGTTTTTCTATCACTAAATCACATGAAAAGAAAAATAAAACAATTTTTTTCAAATCCTAAGCCAAAAGTTTGAACCAAAAGCAAACACAATAGAGGACCATTAAGTGCATGCCTAAGCTAAGATGAGCGCCTCTTGAGCAGATGAAAATGTTGCAATAAGTTGATCCTTATGGCCATTCCTTTTGCTAATTTATTTTTCTTTTCTTATTCTAAGAGCGAAATTCTTAAGAAATTTCTGAATGTTGCGTATGTTGGTTTGATATTTTATTGGATATACAGGTCAAAATCAGAGATGTGAAAAATTTGAGAAATGAGATTTTCATACAAAATTTACATATTAATATTATATTTTGTTATTTTAAATATGCTTATGGCCTGCATTTATCAGCACCCAAAATAACATAAAATAATATTTACTTTTTTCTCGTTTTTTACTTTAAAACATACTCCTAAAGTCATTCCGGAAACACGTCCATATACAACTTTTCATCATTCAACAGAGATTAAAGTAATATGAACTTCAATGTACAAAACTAAGCATAGACATATAGCTGTATATGTAGTTTGTTCAAGTAACGAGTGTGTAACTGTATTCGCTTTATTTAAAATTTTCAATAATTTGGTTTTCAAATGATGTCTTACATTTAATAAGTCATTTCGTGAACGCAATAATATTTTGACGAAATATATGAATTAATTGCGCTAGAAGGTGATAATGAGCAGTCAACTGAAGCACTTTTGACAAGGAAGTGACCAGGTTTGTTTCTTTTCCTAATTTTTTTTTTAGACTAATTATGTTTTTGTACCTCCCACTTCCCTACAGTTCCTCTCCACTAAAAGAAACTCCTAATAACCAATATCTTGTAAGACATAGGAGGCTTTACGAATTCTGCATATATTGAATCTGAGTTTGGAGAATCAAGAGAGTTGGTGACTGCATTGTTAAAGAGCCCACCAAAACACATTGCTAAATAGTCTAGGTATGCTCCCTACTTACCTGAGATTCTCTCAGTACAGCCTTTTTCATTATTTGTCATTTTCTACTTAAAGCGACTTATACTTGAATATAAGTTGACCTTTTAATAGAAAACAGTCAATCTTCAAAGAGGAGGGTTAAAAATACAATAACTTGTACAATTGATGTATAATTCAATTCAGTGTGTAACAGATGTCTGGAAACATTAAAATTATCCATTTATTAAGTATGTGACCATTGTATTTGTTCTCTTAATGCTGCATATCTTGACTTCCATGAAAGTGTCGTTGACTTACATATCATAGCTTTAAGATAAATACGTGAAATTATATCTCCCTTTCCCTTACTGCTCAAGAATGTGCAGTTATAGTTCATCCTCTGATAAGCTATTAAGATAAGATAAGTTGGCTCAGCTCGTATGAGGGATTGGTAAAAAATAGAATTTTTAATTAAAATTACAGAGGATCGACTGATACAAGAGATGAAACAGTAGACAATTATATACAGCAGTGATTTTAGATTATTTTGTATTATGATTCTCTTTGTTTAGAAAAGGCCTAATAATTATTATTCTCTTCTCAAGAATCTTTCATCTTGGTAAAAGTGAAGAGACTGATGAGACTGAAGAATCTGATGCTCCAAAGTCCAGGGTTAAGCAGGAATGCAGTGACCCATTGCTAATGGAGAACATTAAGGTTGTACGCAATTTACTTTTTAAATCTTGATCTTTAGTATGCAAGTTTGGTATCCTTTGTAAAACTAACTTCAAGGAATATACCGTATTAGCCCGAATATAACGCGATGTTTTTCGACTGTTTATTTTCCGTTAAAAAATCGACTTGCGCTAAATTCGGGGTTTAAGTAATGGAATGTAATATAAACATTTTCCTACAGAGGTTGAAATGCAACTGAACGTCCGACCGAATGTTTTACATTACTTAATTTTATTGACATGAATGTAACCTGTGTCATTAGCTATAATTACGTAAATAAATGCTTATCTGATTGAATTTTACTTTCTTTGAATTCTTTTATGAGTATTATCTTTTTCCAAATATCTTTATGAAAATTTTGGAGTCACGTTAAATTCAGGGTCGCGTTATATTCGAGCTAATACAGTATTTATTGCAAGACCCTTCTTTTTAATCAAATCAATGGAGGAGGCTGAGATGTTGTGGAAATTGCACTTCTTAAGGAAAGAAGAGAGATATACTTTTCCTCAGGAAAATTTCCTTGTGAAAAAGTATATATCTCTCTTCTTACATTACGACTCCTTTTAAATGTGGCAGAAGGCATCATACGTTCAAACTATAATGAGAAGGAAGGTGACACTTGATAGCATGAGTGGGCCATCATGAAGAGTGGATGTATAAGAGCTTTCATTGTCAAAAATGTAGGAAATTATTACAAATAATGAGGATACAAATTTGGCAGGGATAAAAGAGGAAGTCATTAACTAATTAAGAACTGAAAATGCCTCGCAGAATTCTAGGATAGATGAGTGTATCCTGCAAATTTTGAATTAGAACCACATAATAAACAAAAAATAACTTTCCATGCATTATTTGTTTACATGTTGAAAATATTACCTATTATTTTACTGTGCAAAAAAATTAAAATGTTTAAGTAATTAGTATCAGTTTCATTTGAACCTGCTTTTTAGTGAAAGGGTGATGAGGCAGAAGAATGTGTTGTCAGATGTAAGTGCAGTCATTTTGCAGTTTTTCAGCATGCATTAAAGTATGTAATATTTAAATCTAATGTCATTAATTGTTAATACTGATGCTTATTAAATATATTTAAGAAAATATTGTCAATCTATAATAACTCGCCAGCCTCAGTGGCAGAGTAGTTAGCCCTCCAACCATAAGATCCTGGTTTCTTAGACATTTTTCTAGTTAGGGAACTGCTTTTATTTGTTAGTCCTTTGTTATTGTTTATGCTAACTGCTGTAATTGTCCATAAATGGATGTTTTGTGGGGACTTTACAATAAATAAAACATTAACTCTTAAAGAGATGTTATCTATTACTCAAATTTTATCTTTAAAAATCCCCTAATTGTTCTCCTTAGCTCTTCCATCTTAGTCAGATTCAAATGCTCTCCTATTTTTAAGCAAGGAGTGATTCCTCCTTAGCAATAAACCCACAGTGTCTTCCTTTCATTCCTGTACCCCTTCCCTTCTCAATCTTAATTCGAGCATATAAGTAATAGATAAAGTTTTATGTATATTTTTAATGGATGTCAATAGTATATCACAAAATGTATACAAGACACATTTTTTGTATTCTATTGTTGATGATTTGTTCCTTAATCCCTCAGCCATGTCAGACTTTCTCATAGATGTGAAATATAAGCATGTTTATCAGTTGGATGAGGAAATACTGAATATTTGCAGACTTGATTCTTCTTGGCTATATTTTTTCTTCACGGCTTGAGGAACTGTGATCTGTGTTTATCTGTGATTTAAAGGTGCGTAATCAATGTAGAACTTGCAGTAATTTTTTTCTTTTGTGGTTGGAGAAGGTCACTCCCCCTTGTTTTCCTGGTGGCGGTCAGAATTTCCCTAATTGCAGCGCTGTCAACATATGCACCTTAGTGTAAGTAATCAATGAAGCAATGTGGAAAAAAGGAGATGCATGCTCAACTCTCTAAGAAGTCCATTTTCTTAGGAATACTCAATTTAGAAAAATTGTCTTCTCTGTGTTTTTTTATCAATTTTTACCTGTTTTATAATACATTGGTGTGTTCAAAGTGGCTAATGAATAATCTCATTAAACATAACATTATGAACTAACATTTTGCATTTGGAATAAGACTTAGCAAGTTAGCACAATATTTCTGCTCTATATGTCGATATGATACCAGTGTCAATGCCATCAATATATATCTTAAATCACGAGGCAGCAGATAACATCTACAAATATTTTATCTTCAAACTGTATTTGGTAAAGAAACTTGCAACATTGTTCCCAGAGCTTTTAAACAATTATAATTTGTCAAACTATGTGTAATACTTGGGCTTAAGCAGCTAACCTAGAGACTGAGTTTTGGGGATGCATGACATAAGTGAAATCTTGGTGAAGCATAGGAATCCCAGGAACGAATAATGTTTACTTCCCTTCCGTACCAAAATTAGTGCTCACACTGTTTTCAGTTCAGGAGTTTCTCTCAGTCAAGTGAAGTAAAGCTTTGAAGAATATTCAGAGAGTCTTTGGAAACATCCAGATTTTTTTGTCTACTGAGATGAGTGAATGGAACAACTGTAATCTGTTGTTTTGCTTTATTTCAGAGTTACTTTAGAAAATTCATTTTAGCTCATTGCATGAAAGCCTTAGAAATGGAATACTTATTTGACTCAAGGGTGAGAGTGTGTTAGCATTGTTTTATTTTCATTGATAAATTAATTTTAATATACTTCAAAAAAATTGTGGAGGCCGTGTGTTTCTTAAGAATTGATATGTGATTGTTAATGGATCCTGTAATAATAAAAGTATTTTGTTAAAAATATTACTATTAATTTAAATAATATATTTCAAAATTTGTAAAATTAACGTCTTCTGGTATTGATAACATATCTGGGCACATGTAGAAATAATTCTTTTCTACATTTAAGATATTGTCCTATTTCTTGTTCAAGAATCGCTTAAACACAGGTCTTTTTCCTGATGCACTCAAAATGGCTTTTTTTATTATTTAAAAATATTATCTGAACAATATTAATGACTTCAGACCAATCTTGCTATTAATCCTGCTCTCAAAATATTTAGAAACCATATTTCTCAAAAGACTGTTACCATTCCCAGAGTTGAATAACACATGTCTGCAAACAACTCTCTCAGCTGCATTTAAAAAAAATAATTTTAATCTGTTTTCTGAGACTTCATCTGGCCTCAGGAATGAAAATTCTACTAAATTAGCTGTATCAACACTTAGTATTCTGTGTAATAAAAATTTCAGGAAAAAAGCCATCTCTTGGGCATTATTTTACTTTTGATCAAGGCCTTAGGCAGTAGTTCACAACTTGACTCTTCAGAAATGTTTTACTCTTTGTGTACAAGATGTAGAATATTTTTGGATCTTTTCCTCCCCATTTATTGTTTATCCGTATGTGTCTTATCTTTTACTTTTATAATTGATCTGCTTTGTTTTTAAAAACCTTTGCCAACTGAGAGAACTATTAAGTATGTTCATAATTTTCCGTTATGAAAAAGGTCAAGAATTTAACCACATTTACCATAACTGGGTTAAGGAGTAAACAGTTAATATAAATTATCTTCTTGTGGTAGAGCAATAAATACCAATACCAATAAACACCAAAATATTTTGTTTCTCCTAAATAATCTTTTTGCAGCATCTCTTAACCCTTTCAGTGCATCAAGGGAAAAGTTTTTGATTCCATTTGAGATGTTAAATATCCATGAAAAATCAAATTCATAATTTGGTTATTTTTTAATTTTTACTTCTTAATATGATAGTCTTGCATCTATTTTCACCATTTTTGCTCATGATATACTTAAGATAACTATTAATTTGCATGTTTCTCTTTTGGATTTGCACCCATGCACTTCAAAGAAAAAGAAATATTTAATTTCATAGTTGACTTATCCTTAAGGCCAATGGTGGGTGCCCCTTATACCCATTTCTCTAAATACGCGCGCATGTTCAGAGATTTGGAATTCCGATTTTCTTTATAAATAATGTTTTTATCAAACTTTCTAGTGAAAATAATTTTCCTAAATTAATTTAGTTTGTAAAAATTTATGAGAATTTATCAACAGATAACTGGAATATTTTAAACTTTGATCACTCATTTTTACGAGAAGTTGTTCTGATGAAGAATTCCGCGTTCTTTTTTATAAATTTCCCTAAAGTAATTGAATGAGGAGAAAAATAGGAACGCAAATTATTGCACCCGTCCCGCAGCACCTTTTGCTGTCATTTACGAGAAGCTTTTCGCCCACTAGAGCTCGTCCTTTCGAAGCGGCAGAGGGGAGGCTGGTGGGGGCAATGGTGAGTTGGGGAGTGATAGAGCTGCAGACAGACTGGGTGGTGATAGGAGAGGATATCAGTTTCATCTAAATTAAAACAGAGAGGATGGCAAAACTTGTAGTATCTTTTCTCAAGACTTCATTGATAGGGTAACATTGGCTTCTGCAGGAGAATCAGAAAGGGACTTCACACCGTATCCCTAACGTGACCATTAATTTTAGAAAAGCGAGGTTCCGTGTCCCTAAACTTTATCGTTGTAACGCCTTCTGGCAATTCGTTCAATAATTCCTTATATATTAATAATTCTTCATGTTCTTATATTGTACCTCTCTCATTAGCTCATTTTATATTCTTTGATCTTATATGTATGAATAATTCTATTGTAATGTATTGCATCTTACCATTGTTTATGCATCTATGTTGTATTTTTTTTTTAATTTATTTATTACTGTGTTTTTGCGGGTTTTTTTCACCACCCCCCCTTCTCTGTGGGTGTTTTCCCACAACTTGGGTTTTTTTCTTTTCAACCTTCAGTTGCAATGATTTTTTCCCTTACATTACTCTTTCTTTTTGTGTTTGTTTGTATGAATTAGTTAACTTTAAATATAATCAATATGCAAGGTTGGGTGGAAGAGAGACCCACCTGGGCCTAGCCTTGCCAATTAAGGGTCCATCTATCTATATATCTATCTATTTATTTTCACCGCATGTTTCTTCAGTTCTTTCCCAAGTATGACTTTGAAGTTAAAGTCTTAACAAAATACTTAGCTTCACTTGCCCAGCTTAAATTTACTCCCCTATTATTATTTTTCCATTTGTTGTGATTTGCTACGCTAGAAGAATATAAATTTTTATCCATTTCACTCCCCCAATTTTGTGTCTAGAATTGACAGAATGAATTAACCCATCAAGGAAAAATAATCCTTTCTTTTATCTCCTGAGTTTGGAGGGATGTAAGATAGGGAGGGAAAGACGATATGGGAGGGGAATACCATATTGGGAACTGACGGGCGACGTAGTACAATTAAAGAGCGCTGAAGAAGCCCGACCTTAGTTCCATCTCATGGGGAAGATTCACCAAAGGCCACCCACCATTAACCTTAAAAACTGGCTTGCACATTATTACAGATCGTCTTTTAATTCTCTGGAACCTCTTTTCTTTAGACTATCCCGATATATTATTTATAATCTAATTTTTATTGATATTTTGCTACGGCCCCTTAAATAAATTCTACCTGCTTTCCCATTTCTAGTACATCACATCTAAGGGACCATGGATCGCTGATAAAGCAAAATGAGTCACCACGCAGTCAACTTAGAGTGAAAAACTTCTCAAAGCAACTCTATTCCACCTTAAATCCATTACAGCTGCGTTCCTAAATGAATCGGCATTTATTTAGCTTATATCACCATAATAGTGCTATAACAATTTCACCTCTAAAATTTTTGCTTAGCAAAATATTCAAAGAAAATCTCTTTAAAACAAAAGGATAAGATTATACTATAGCAATGAAAGTATTTTCAGCCAGTTCCTTATTGTCAAACATTTTTTATAGGCCATGGACTATAGTTAGTTGAGTTTGTAGTATATATTTCCATGAGATGGTGGAGACTAGTAGTAGTTTTTATTTTACTGAATAAAAGAGATTCTTCTGTTCATACATATATGCCATCGTATTAAGGAAGATGGTATCTTCTCCATGATTCTTTTGACTTTAGGGCTCTCAGATAGCCATGTAGGCAGTGAAATTTGGCTTTGATGAAAGCAGTCCTGGGTTCAATTCCAAGTGATAGCCCATGTACGAAATAACCTAAGCTGTCAAATAATTTGGCTACTTCTTCTGACTTTAGGAGGATGTTGGCACAAAATATCCGGTGGAAAATCTTCATTTCAGGAATGAATTTCGAAGGAATGTCTTGGGATAAAAGAAGCCTATTTTCTGAACTCCGCTGCTCCTGTACAATTATGCATCAATGTTGCTATGTTATGGGACCTTCTTTTCAGAAATAGGATTAGAAGTACCTTCTCATTTTCTCCTTAATAAAAGAGACATCTTGTTAATATCACTATACTCCTTTTGAGGCACAATAACAACCCATCACAATGAGAATAAAAATTTGGTTTTGGGGTTTTCATTGTAAGGATTTGGCATTTGTCTAAAATAAAGTAGGATCAATTTCGGACAGTGGGAGTTGAATTAGTTGATTTTTAAGCTTTTAAATTTGTTTACTTTTCTTTATTTACATTTTTTACTTGGTTGTTTACTTGTGTAATTTGGCTCAGCAGAATGGCAATTGACTTTTTGGTATTCCATGACTACATGGTGAATAAAATAAAAAAAACTTTTCTAATGAAACTGGTAAAATTACATTCAATATTCACTTTCCACAATACCACACAAAAATAGAAAATCAGAAATTTACGCAGGCACAACATGTTTTGGCGTATGAGTGTCATTATCAAGTGACACTTATGCATCAAAATGTGAACATTTCTGATCAAAACTGATCTTATTTCAAAGCACATTTAACTATGGGAATTTGGACAAATATAAAATCATAATGTTATCAAAGCTACCACTTTCCGTAGTCTGCATTTGAGCATATCAAAACAAAAACCTTCAATTTATTTGTAAATATATCTACTTATAGTCAATGTGTTGTTTGATGCCATGGTTTCTTTAGGGACCTTAAACAGATTTTTAAAAAATTAATAAAAATGTAGATTATCAAATAAAATCATATTAGTAATAAAGTAAGCTTATTTGGCATGTAGAAACTTGAGTTCTAAAAAAAGAAGAGAGTTTAAAAAGGAAAGTATTCTCAATGTTCCATTACGTATTAAAGTATCAATTTTACATAATACAAGGTAAAATCTATAACAATTCATAACAAGAAGTAAAAATAGAGTAGGAACTAATGAAACATATTAGTTTTAACTTAGTTATTCCTGCTTGGATTTATTTTATACTGTGTATTGTGCTATGTCACATCCTATTAAAACTTTGCTATGATTGGGAGTTGGATTTTGTGTCAAAAACTGTGCTAATGAATTATATAACACATATATTGAAGATCGTAAGTGTTCATAATCATGAAACCTGTAACAAAGTAGCTGTTCGTACAATTTGTTAGTTCTCAGTGAGTCCTTGAGTGAGTTTCAATGTAACAGTTGCATCGTCTGAGAACTTGAATGTGAGATTCAAGGGGTTTGATTTTGTATGGAAGCTGATTGCTGAAGTCCTTCTTGCAGATTTATAAATGCTGATCCAAGAACATGTTTCAGTATATTTAGTTGAAGAGGTGGAATTCATGTTCGCATAGTTATTTGTCAAATAATCATAGATTCATGAACCAGTGATTCTTCTTGAATCTGATTTATTCGAACAAGTATTCATAGTCAACAAACAATCTGATTCATGAATCTGTCATTATTTGCAAGAATCTGTAATTGGTGAATGATTGTTTGAATCTGTGATTTTTTAAGGTAGTAGGAACAATTGAGTTAACATAGCATTTTAAGTCAGTACAAAGATAATATTTTTAGCTATAAATTTTATTTTATATTTTATCTGATCCACAATAATTTCCATATTCCTTAGATGATGTGATTTTGGAATAAATAAGAAGTGCCTGGTTATTTCATAGATGCAATATTTCTTTTCGATGAGGTGTTACTTTTGAAGGAATACGAAGAATACAGTATTTTTAAGAAAAGACAAATTTTGCTAGACCTTTAACTTGTTGTTCTGTGTTCGAAGTGTTTAATTTATCTTGAATTTATGTTGAAAATGGAGGCCATGAAGAGGAATGGTAAAGTCATTTTACTAGTTAGGATAGGGAGACTTTCTTTCTTTGAAGAAGAAGAACTCTGAAAAATCCTTATATCACCTTAACCCTTTCATGCCTGTTGCTGTGTATACACGATGAAGGATTTCCTATGCAAAAGAACGAATGCCGTGCATTCACGACGGACATGTTTCTATGCTAAATAACGAACTTATTCATGTATTCATTATTGTGTATTCATGATGCAGGTAGAAATGATTAGTGGGTGTGGATTATAACCCTTGAACGCAGGATTTCCGTCCCTTTCCTCGGCAAGCTCTTGGGGGCCATATTTCCATGGGTCATTTTACAGTGCTGGTCGCAGCATGGGCCTGCCGGAAACAATATAGTTTTGCTCTCGTTTTGCCAATAATTAATTTTGTGATTACTGTTAATATTGCATTGGAAATAATATCCTTGTCTTATGCTGATAATATACAACTTTTAATGGAAACTCTATTTAAGTATTTTTCAAGTAATCTTCCAACTGCTTTAGAATATTTCCTCTTATTCCGTAGTAGTACAATATATTAATCAGTATATTTCTATCTATGGTTTCTAAATGTCACATTTTCTTTTTCAATTATCAGTTGAAGATGTTTCTGTAGAATTTGTATTGGATGCATATTAAAGTATTTAAAAGTATAAGCAACTGTAGGGATATGTCTATGTAAGAACCCTGCAAGCCACCTTTCGGCGTGTGGCAGGGGGTGCTGGCACCTTGACTCTATTTTCCTAAACTGTTGCTCGAAAAAAATCATTCAAGATATTAGCTTTGCCTTTATCATCGTTTACTATATATCCTTTAACGAATCAACAGTGTGCTCTTTACCTTGGACCTCACGAACCTTTCAGTGCCTATAATTATGTCAGAGTCGTTACTTCGGATGAGATGCTCTAGTTTGGCTACTTAATTTTTAATACTTCTACAATTAATAATTGCAATCAATAGTTCATTTACATTGGGAGTAGCCCGGGGAATGCGTTTTGGCTCATTTTCATCTTGCTCCTTTTTAAGGTATTTGATTGTTTATTAATTACTTATTATTATTACTTCCTGTATCGGAGCCACTTAAGAAGCATACCCACTAATTCCCTATTATTTAAGTCATAAGAGATAATTTTAAATGCCAAGGTTTACTTATTTACAATCCTCAAAACCCTTTTCCTCTACAACAGACCTACACCAAACAATACATTATAAAAATAAATTAATATCTTTTATTAAAAATAGCATTAGAGTCTCATCCAGGGATAGGAAGATCTGTTTACATGCAAAAGGTTCTCCTTCGAACTGAAACTTTTGTTTTCATTTTCTAAGCGTTCTTTACTTTTTCATATTTTATTCGACTACGAATACTTGCAAAATAATCATTGATTACTCAAAGACTATAAATGCCAAAAAATCTATGATTTGGGAGTCTCTGATTCATGAATCACAGATTTGTTCAATTTGAGATTCACGTAAGACAACTATGAATAGAAAACTACAATTAATAATAGATATAATCGAAACCTATCCATGATTATTATTTATGACTATGAATTCCGACCCAAAAGTGCAACCCAAAAGAAATATTTACACGAGTCTTTCATCATTCTTATGTAATCAATCACCTGAACAATTTCAGCTATTATTTGTAGTGTTTCTTCTAATTGTTGGTATTTATTGTAAAGATACGGTTACATGGTATATATATTTATTTAGTGCAGAAAAAACTATACAAGAAGGGCATCCTCCCTAAAGAAAGTTTATCTCATTCTCAGCCATCTGCTGAGGGACTAAGAGATTGGACTAAAAATTTATCTAATTTTTTTAATGATTTAAGTTTTTCTATTTGTAATAGTACTAAATTGAAGAGAATTAAAGTAGTAAGATTTTCCCTTTTAGATTAGTGCATTGCCCTATGTTACCTGTTTTTGCCACCCACCCTGAATATCATTGTGATGCAAATTGAGACTATTCATCTTCTCGCAGCAATATTTCAAAACTCTGGTTTTATTTTAGTTGGATGCCGTTATTGTTGCAGTAAAACTTAAACAGACTTTCAGAATGTCTGCTATTTTTTTATTCCATAGTGGGCTATTTTGTACCCCTTGTGAGATTTTATTGCCTTTTAAAAGGGCTATTTTTAGAAATTTTATTCTGTAAATGGGTTCCATCAAAGAGCCTGAGATTCAGTAAGACTGACCACCCTAGTCACAAATATTCAGTATCATCCAAAAGAAATGCCTTGTGGTTATCCAAATATGATTGATAGCTCCAGTGTATAATAATCGGCTGCTGATACTATCATATTTTTAGGAGATGTCTATATTACGATAGGTCTGTAAATAGCATATTATTGTCATCATCCTACATGTATTTTAGCTGTTGCTTGCTTGACAAGGCTGCTGTTTGTATTAAGTCCACATTACGAAATTTTCATCAGATATCTGATCCTACTAAAAAATTTTATTGAAATATATGCAGTATCCTAAATAGGTTAAATTATGGCTGACTATTTTTATTACTGCATTAATTAAGGCAAAAAAAATTAGATCGTACAATAAAATGTTTTCTGGAACAATACTTTAAGGTAATCCCCCATCCTCAATATGTGTTTGAATTTTAAATTTCTATATTGTCATTTGAATCCACATATTCTTTTTCTTTTAACAGGATGAACTGCAAGTAAAGAAGCCTCCAGACAAACAGGAGAGCAGTGCTCCACGCCAGTTATATGTTGTCCGACATGGAGAGAGAGTTGATTTCACTTTTGGAAGTTGGATTCCATATTGTTTTGATGCTTCAGGTAGATGAATTCTCCTGGAAAAGAATCATTGGATGCTAATTAGAGATATTTATATTGATTAGTAGTCATTTTAGTCCAAAGTATAATTCCAATCATTGCCCAATCTCCATCTGACTTGCTTCAATTTTACTTAAAGCAAGGACAGTGCTTACAGGGAAACGTGTTTTCATTTGCAGTTAATTTCCTACTTCCACTAATAAAAGTAATATTTTCCCATTGGTATTTACTGCTCTCAGAGTAAACCTCTTCTGTCATTAGTGTCAGTATTGTAGATGCCAACTTTCATGCAAAGAAGTTGCTTATTTGTTCAGTCCAGCGTGTTTATCATCATCTATATAAAGATTGGATAGTTTCTGCATTTTGAATGAAATTTAAGACGAACACTTCCTGAACACCCTATGCTGACCATCATCTGCTTTGTATAATTCAACCTAGGTCTTCTTTGTACTTTATTCTCCTCCCAATAGTGTTTTAGGAGACTAGCAATCCTGTTTGTGTTCTTTATTAATTTTCCTCTATACATATATTCACTTATGTTTTAAACAAATTTCTCTCATAATTCACTTTTCAAATTACTTCCTACTATTTCTATTTAATTTTCATCTTCCTTACTACATCTTATCTTCCCCTTGTTCCTTATAGTATGTGTGTGTGTATTTCTATTATATATAGACGTTTCTCTGGATATACCTATACATACTCTCACTCACTCACTCATTCATATGGGATCAAAATTCTAACCATGTTCCACAAGTGCCACTGACTTGAATTTTTTTCAATGTGGTGGCCATAACGTGTAACCGCCAGAAAATAGGCGACATTGACCTCAGTCTCATGGGTTCGATTCCAGAAGGCCCCAAAGTCGCGATTTTCTCCATAAGGATACATGGTGGGGATTTTCGAAACTTTTTGAGGCCCTTCCCGGCAAAGTAGAGAGTTGAAATACGAGGAATCGCTGGAAGCCGTGCATATCTAAAGGAAACCATTAAGACATTATTGAATATTATCTTTGGTTCAACACTAAGTCAAAGCAAATATTCTCTCGTTTAATTTACATTGCGATTTTTAAGATTTTTTTTAAATCACTTCCCGATAAGATGGAAACTTGTAACTCGCATGTAGATAGACATCATAAATATATTTTATGTATGCTTTTTACCGTTTCGCTGATGATCCTTGGTTCGATCCCAGTGAGTTATTTACATTCCTCAATGCATTTCGTATGGAGATATCGGAAACAAATTTTAGGTACTTCCTGGCATGATATCGACTTCAAATTTTGCATTAAATAAGATCAAGTCCTAACAATTCATACTGTGCATTCACAGTTGCCAATATGTCCTGGATTCGACATCAGGCGTCTCTAAAATTATTTTTGAGTTTTTTTGAACCCCTTTCTGATAATATAGAAACTTTAAACTTGGCATGTAAATAGAGATCGTAGATACATTTCGAATACAATTTTTAGATTTCCTTAATCGTCCTTGGTTCGATCCCAGAGAGCCATTTACATTACCCAATGGGGATGGGGATAATGGAGTCTTATTTCAGGACCTTCCCGGTATGATATGGACTTCACACTTTCACATTCACACTTTGCATTAAATAAAATCAGGTCGTAACAAGTTATAATGTCTATTCCCATCTGCCAATAGGTCCTGGGCTCGACACCAGGCTTCTACAAAAATTTGAAATTGCATCGATTTTTAAGTTTTTTTTAAGCCCTTCCCGATAACATTTAAACTCAAAACGTGGCATGTGAACAAAGATTATAAATACCTTTTATAAGCTTGCAGTATGCAAGCTACATTTTACTCGTACCTATATCTATTATACAGTAGAACCCCGGTAATCCGGACGAATTCAGGCACATAGGCGTCCGAATTAGCGGGGTTTCCGGATTAGCGAGGTTTTCAAAAAATAACGTAAAAAACCTTTTTTCTCAAAAATTACATTGTATAGATAATGCATGTATATATTACATAAGGTATTACAGCATATGAAGTGAATGAATATTATCAGCGAGCAAAAAAGTCAGTTTTTTCTTTTGTGCGACCATTCTTATTTTTAAATCAAGTGCATGGTCTCTAAAACGTCTAAAGAGCATAATTTCATGGGCTTCAAAAATTTGCTCCACGGCCCACTTTAATGATGTATTGAGTGCCGCCAAAGCCTCAGAATGAGAAATTTTGACGGAGTCTACAGGGTGGTGGTGGTGGTCGTCGTCGTCATCATCATCATCTTCTCTCGTTACTGTTCTGATAATTTCGTCATCTGTTACAGCTTCATTTCGAGCCAAACTGTCGTCCGCATCAGCAGCCCACTGGAGAGCTTCAGGGTTAGATATTGGGTTCGAATTTTGTAACTGATTAATGAGTGGCGCAAGCTGAATTTATTCAGTTTGCACATTTACTAAAACTTCAGAACCAATAAAATTTGGGAGTAAATTTTTCTACGACTTACTGATCAATAATTTAGACACAGATGCCAAACAGTTAGCTAGATTGAACACGACTTCTTTTAAATTTACCTTTTTCAGTGCATTTTCCAAATTTTCATTGTTTACAGGATCATTAAGAATAGTTGTAAGAAGCAACTTATGATATCCTAACCTAATGAAATTTGAAAAACATTCTGATTCATGGGTTGGATCAGCGCGGTCGTGTTAGGGGGTAAAAACATTGCGGAAATTTCAACGTCATCAGTGCACAATTCTTCTGCAGAAGGATGGCTAGGACAATTATCAAGCAACAATAAAGCACGTTGTGATAAATTGACGGATTTCATATGTTGTCGAACTGCTGGAACGAATTCTGTTTTAAACCAATCCAAAAATAATTCTCGTGTGACCCATGCGTTTTTTTGAACTCGATAGCACACAGGTAGTGTGACTGACTTGAATGCACGGGGATTTTTTGCTGTTCCGACAACAAACAGAGGAAGGTTATGTTTTCCAGTCACATTTGCACACGGCATAAATTTAATCCTCGCTTTAATTACTTTCTCATTGATTACACGCAGTAACTTAAAATTGTTTAGCTTTTCTGGCTGATAAACACCAACTCCATAGCGCATGCATGGTCACCCTCATTGGACGTCTATCAAAGGGAAGGATTATTTCTTTCGGCTCTTCTCTCATAGCATTTTAATGAACGTGATGTTTTGAGAAGTGATACCCTGCTGCAACTGAAAATTTATTGTCTTTCGAAATTGTTAAGTCTCGCACATATTAAGCATTTCTCTAATTGAAAAATGCTGTCTCAGAAAAGTATCACAACTTAGATGTGTCATCACAATAAACGAAATACTTCGCCCTCCATCACATCATTGCAGCCAATGGAGACATTTTTCAAATAGTCAGTCCATCTCTCGTTTCTTGTTACTAATATGAGTGTTTATATGTTCACAAGAAGAAGTTGCGGGTTTGCATAACTCCCAATGGACCGTCCGGATTACCGAGGGTTCCGGATAAGCGAGTGTCCGGATTACCGGGGTTCTACTGTATATAGATGCTTCTCCGTATTCATTCATGTATATAGATAGATAGATAGATAAGGAGGATACAAATTCACAGGCGAAACCACAAGCGTGATTGAGTTGAAATTTTTATGACATATTGGCCATAATGTGTAACCTCCAGAAAAATTGCGATTTTGAATCTAAGTTCATAGGTTGAATTCCGGAGGGTCCCAAAGTCCCGATTTTTTCCATTTAAATGCATTGCTTTGATATTCGGGTATTAAAAAAAAAATACTTCACGGATAGGTAGAGAATCAAAACTTTAGGAACATATATATATGGACAGGATCTATCGACAACATTAATGACTTCTACAGAAAATATCCTGGGTTCGATGCTAGGACGATGTAAAAATCTGCCCTTTAATATACATTGAGGTAGTTTTTCATTATTTTCTTTAATGGACATATCAAAATGATAGGAAGTTCGTGATTAGCTAGAAGATGTATGGTAAGAATTGGTTTCAGAAAAAAATTTAGATAAGACCGTACTATTCCTGGGTTCGATGCCAGGGCACAATAACATTTCTCACATAAGGAATATATGTGAAAAGTAGGACATCGTTTGACGCAGTTGCAGCTAATATTCCTGCTTGAATTTGGACACATTGTTAGAGATTGTGATCTTCTATTGTGCTGCATACTAAGTATCACCAGGAAGACACAGTGGTTCGATGCCAGAGGATTAAATTGAAGCGAATTTTAAGATAATTTTCAATCCTTTTTTTTTACTTTCTCCATATACGAAGTATAGAGAAAGTATTGTTTTCATGAAAAAATTCGACTTCGAGATTTCAACGGAAATACATGTTTTGGGGTCCCTAGAACACGTTTTGACCATTTTTGGAATGATGTCTGTGTGTGTGTGTGTGTGTGTGATAGTGGGCGCTCTAACGCGAAAATTATTAGTCGTATCAATACCAAACTTCATATTTAGCACTGTGGTGTGTGCTGTCAGAGTTGATTAGTTTTTGGAGTAAATCGATCAACCGGAAGTCAAGCTTTATTCATTAAAGCTCATTTCCGGTTTTCAAAATATCTCCATAAATATGATATATACGTGTATTGTATTACTTATAAAAGTTTTAGATAAAGTAATTTACTATAAATTTTGTATTTAACATATTTTTGTATCACCGGTTGATTAGGAGTTATTCGTGAAATACCGATAAACCGGAAGTAGCTGTTAAGTACTTTGTGGGCGCTCTAACATGAAAACCATTCATTGTATCAACACCAAATTTCATATATAGTACTTTAGTTGGTGTTGTTAGAGTTGATTAGTTTTTGGAGTAAATCGGTTTACCGGAAGTCGAGCTTTATTCATCAAAGCTTATTTCCGGTTTTCAAAATATCTCCATAAATATGATATATACGTGTATTGTATTACTTATAAAAGTTTTAGATAACGTAATTTACTATAAATTTTGTATTTAACATATTTTTGTATCACCGGTTGATTAGGAGTTATTCGTGAAATACCGATAAACCGGAAGTTGCTGATTATGTACTTAGTGGGTGCTCTGGGCTCTATGGGCGAAAGGCCAAATTCATCGTTTTTTATCGAGCATGTCCCGAAAAACATTATTTATAATGTTTTTGACGTCAAAGATAATAATATATATATCAATCACTCATCTTCCAAGTTTAGATGGAATATAGAGTTCGAAATTACTGTCGTAGATAAATATTTACATCTTATATATGGAGAAAGTCATGTGCTGGCCACATCAGATTTTTTCTATTGAGGACCATACCGTTATGATGCCGACATGAAATTAGTGTTGACGATCTGCTTGCAGTATGCAAGCTACATTTTACTCGTATATATATTCATTCATTCATAGGGGATCAAAATTCTAACCCTGGTCCACAAGTGCCACTGACTTGAAATTTTTACGATGTATTTGCCATAAAGTGTAACCTCCAGAAAAAAGCCGGCGAAGGATGCCACAAAAGATCTTTGTTATATTTGGGTTACATTTTAAAGATGATGAAGGTGGCGATGTAGGCCGCACATTCAGCTTAGGTCAAAGCAGTCTCGAGGTTCAATTCCCAAAGGGAGCCCGTGGACAAAACTACCTAAGCTGACAATACATTTTTAACTATACTATCTCTAAGGTGTCTACAACTTATAATGTAACAATTTTACGAAAATAGAAATATTCAAATGTAAAGGATACCAAAAATCGTATTAAAAAATTAATTTAAGTGTTAATAAAGTAGTAATTGTATAAATGGAAGATATCCGCTACATTAAGTTGTCCTTAAATAATTACATTTACTCATGTATTATTACTATTAATTTTTGTGCTTACACGTCAGTTAAGAGTAGAACTGGCTCCAAACAGTTAACAATGAATAGCCTCCTCAATAAGCTGATTTCAGAAATGCTTTATTTTGTTATTTATGAAATATTTTATGTAAACATCAGTAGTTGGGATGAATTAAATTATTTTCAATCTTACATAGTGTAACAGTAATCATTATTAAAATTTTAACTTGGATACTTCTCATTGTTAAACTATTCAAATTATTGAAATGAAAATAAAAAGTTATAGCAATTAAGGCTGTAATTTTAATAGGAATATATTTTGAAAAACAAATTCTTAAGGATGAAAATATTGAAATCTGGGATTAAAAAAAAATGAATTATCAGATAAAACAGTTGAAATTTACTCCAGGATGATTTAAAATCCGATACTACTCTATAAAAAAGCCAATTTTAGATCACATTCTTGAGGAGTTTAGCGTTTTAGTGGCAGGTTAATGCAGGCAGTTATTTTGTAGCCTGTTTTTAACATCACAGAATTCATCAAAATATTATATTTTCTTAGGAAATTACGTAAGGAAAGACATAAACATGCCAAAGAAAATGTTCCCGAGGAAAGTGTGGCCTGCAGGCTTCCAGAGAGACTGTCCCCTGACTAAGATTGGAGAAATCCAGGCGATGCTGACTGGTGAGGCCATGAAAGAAAACGCCATCCAAGTCCACCATGTGCTGTGCTCTCCTTCTTTACGGTGCATTCAAACTTGTGCTGGAATTCTCCAAGGTAAATCTCTGTATAAAATCTCCCGTTTATATATTAATGAGTGATTTATTTAAGGAAAAAATCTCTTAATTGGTTATTTACACCAGGTTTATTCTTTGTCAGCGTTTTTTTTATTGAGAGAGCAACACTGCAAAGAAATTTGTGATGGTATAGAATTTAATCATAGTATGAAGCTTTCTTGAAAAAAATTGTTAATTACTCTCCTTGTCAAGCTTGCTCGATAATTTGAATACATTCGCTATTTATTTAATTTTGTATTTTTAGTATTAATATTTTTAAATCTTATGATTATCATAAATATATGTTGGAGGCTGGGTGTCACAAACCTTATTTTTGTAGATCCTAAAAATTAGATACAGTAAAATTTGGGACCATTTCTCTGGCTACTCATGCAAAAGAACTGGAAAATTGAAACTAAATGGCTTTAAGTTTTATATTTATGGTAGTTTTCAGCATAACCTAATTATAGCTTGTGTGAGGGCTAACACATATATTCAGGAAATGACCTTCTAATAAAATCCTCCCCTGGATTGACGCATAGTATATATACCGGACAGAAAATTTCAAACGGCATCTCAGCAGCCCTGAGGAAGATGGCAGAGTCGGACGTCGAAACGTTGGTGGTCACCGGAATCCACCCGAGAGCTTTTAACCCAAGCTATTCACCAGGAAAGCCTCAAGACTTTTTACCTTCTACTAACTTTGCTAGACCAAATTTAATTTTATTGATTTATTTTATTAACATAATAGCTCAAAATCACTATTCCTTGTGTGAGTCTCTAGGTATCCTCAAAGCAGTAGAGCATCATACAAATCATTAAATATGTAAAATTTAATGATGCATCGTTTTTTGTGAAAAACAATTTATTGCTCTTATTATATACCTTAGTAGAAGAAGTAGAAGTAGAGTAGAAAAATTTCAATTAATATAATTTGCAGTACACAAGGAAAATATTTCTTGAATGATAACTAACTTGTATGATAGATACTAATGTTTTAGGTGTGTGTTGTGAAATTTGAAACTTCATCCAGGAGAGCATGAAATCCTTCATAGATTTTGAAGAGTCAGGTCAGGTGAGTCGTTGGCAATTGGTTGACTCTGCCATCGACTTCAGGGTGCTGAGGATATTAGAATAAGGCGGAATCACTTGAAGCTGCCATTGCAGATTTCTCCAACCACGATTATGCAATATCCTGACAAGGCAGAAGTGCCACTCAAGTGGATATTGGACAGACTAACAAAAGAGGCCATCAAGATGCAATTAGAAAAGCAGAACATCAATTGAGATGCTGGATATGCCCTTGGTCAGTCGTAAAAGACTGCAGCTCAACTCAACTGCACAGTTGAAAGTTGGCCCTAAATATGATGGTAGAATCAGGCGGTTGGAAGGTCTGCAATCATTCACCTGACATGGTGGCAAAATCGAGAGGACTACAACTACTACTAAATCTAATTTACCATTTATATCTGCTGGCATATCGATATAATATGAATAAATAACAGTTGAATACAGCTTAATAATAAATTTTATTGCGAGGGAAGTGAATGAAACTAAGAGATGAGACATTTGTGAATAGGCCCTTAGATAAGATTGAAGTTTACTGGAGGGTAAATTTTGGATGCTTAATTAACTGTATGAGCATATCTTAAAATTTAGTACTTGTGCTTTTTAACGTTGTAAATGGCTCTTTTTATCAGGTCTTGGACTGTCCCATCTACCAATAGCAATAGAGCCAGGACTGTTTGAGTGGCTGGGGTGGTATCCAGAGGAACTTCCAGACTGGATGGATGTGGATGAATTGTTGGAGGCTGGCTTTAACGTCATGGTCAACAGAGAGCCTTATGTGTCCTCTACTGATCTTGCAAACCAAATTAATGAAACAGCGGAAGAATTCTATGAGAGGTGTCACTTTGTTATGAAGAAAATGATAGAAGATACTGGTAAAGGTAATATTTCACTCATTCATGCAAGGAGGTGTGGCAAGGTTGATATTTCTTGTAATTTTTCTTTCTTTGATTTAAAAGCTAATAAATATATCCAATGCTATGGTGAGGAATGGGTCCCTGGGTAAAAAGGCCAAGTAATGGTGCAAAAAGGAGGACAATTGACCAATATTGGAAGCCCAAAAACTTTAATAACATTGAAAATTTTCATAGTTGTAAATAGTATATTGAAGTTATAAGTCATGCTGTAATTAATGCAATAGAAGAAGTTATATAGTCTCTGCTGTGAAACTTGCTATCTTATGCAAGGCTGATAAGTGAAAGTCAGTTGAAGAAACGTTCAGTTTGAATCACAAAGTAAATATCAAAATATCAGAAAGTATCTCATAGGGGTTGAATTCCTTAAAAGACAAAATTGCAAGTTATTAGGGTAATGGAGTAGGGTTTGGTTCCCAATCCAATGGAAATTGATTAAGATAAAATTTCCTTTGCATTTGTGAGAGCTGAACATAGGAAAATATATATCAAAATAATTTGTTTGGGAGAGATGTAATTAGTAAGTTGTACAAAATAGTAAAAAACAGCTCTATGCTTAAAATCAATAAATTGAGCTATTGGTTTGTTCCTGGGAATAGTTCTGTTTATGCTGCTAAAGTCAGCACTATTAAATTTTGATACAATTTAGGATAACAATGCAGATTGACGAAAAATCAAGGTAACTGTAGAAATGAAAATTTTTAATCCTGCCATGTTGAAATGTTTTTCATGATGAGGATAGAGAAGGCTGAGGTTGCAGCTTCTTTTAATGCTAGTGATGGATAAACTTAGATGAGAAGAAATTAGTTTCCATAAAAATTAACTTCTGTACAGAAAATGTAACCTAGCAGAGAAGCACTTCCAAGAAACTTAATCAACTTGGATCATTTGGCAAATGGGACTCCCTTCATTCTGCCAATCATTTCCTGTTCAGAGGAATCGATCTTCCCAATTTACAGTGCCTCAATAATAAAAGTGGAAGGATGTTTAACATTCTGCCTCTATTTAATAACATCGTTCTTCTCCATTCCACCACTCAGTCGTATTTTGTCTGATTATACCTTACTAATCATGTCAGTCCCTTGCACTCACATTCTATTTAGTTCCTACGAAGGAGAAAGCAAATCTTTATTCGGAGCCTTCTTTAATTAGAGAATATTGCATTCTGTGGATTTACAGTTCTTAATTTGGTCCATTTCTGTATTCTTGTGAGAGTTCAGTAATTTACTCCATCTTGACTTTGTGCTAGGCTTCCATCATGAAGATAAATGGAGAACCACACTTCTACATAGTACCAAACAAAGTTTCTGTGTGGTACAGTGGGTTGAAACCATGGTCGTACAATAAACTTTTTGTGGTATAGTGTAGAAGTGTATTTTTTATTTATCTTTGGTCCAGTATAAACATTTCCCAATTGATCAGCTTACTTAGCAAAAAGGATAAATGATAGTTCATAAATTTCAAGCTGAATATTGCATTGAACGTAGCATAGAGAACGTATTCATAAAATATTAAGTCATTGTTATTGCACTTTGGTTTGTGAAAAAATTAAAAATATATTATCTTATTTTATAAATGAAATTCTACCAAATTATGCTTAGTTCTTTTTAAAAATTGCAAGGTAGCCTTTAGGAATAAATTTAATTCTGTACTACAGTTTTGATTTTACATTTATAGATAATTACATCACCAATGTTTCAAAAAATTGAAAAAACTTTGTAACTTCCACAGAGATAATCTCTGTGGAAGTTACAAAGTTTTTTCAATTTTTTGACATGTCTATTCCATTCCACGAAGTCACGCTTCAGCATATTAATTTTACATCACCAATGCATTATATTGATTAATTTTAGCCATGTTTTTTTATTATTATACATTAAGTGAAAGAAAATCATTATTAATGGGTTTTATTCTGTTTCTATCTGTTGGTTGCATGCCTCTTCATGCACCTCTTAAAAGCTATCTAAGATAACCTTTCCATTTCTCGTTAAGAGGCCGTACATAAATTACGCAATGCATTTGGGGGTCTGGCCAGGCATTACGGTCCTGGTACGTGGGGAGAGGATGGATCAAGGTTTGCATTAGGTCAGGGTTTAAAAGTTTTGTTGTTGTTCACAAGTTAAAATTTGTTGGCCTGTAATTATCAACAGGTCATGGCATCGAATCTAGGTGAAACGTATGAAAGGTCTTTAAAATGAAATTGTTTATTAAAAAGTGAATTATTATTGGGTACTAAAAATCTTTCATTCTTGAATATAAGCCCAAAATTTTTCACAAAGCACTTGTTACGTGACAGAGTGGAGGGGGGAGGGGTCCAGCCTGGTCCCCCCCTCCTACTTGGGGGGAGGTCGAAAATTGGAGAAGTTTGCGTTAAGTAATTTGTGTACGACCCATAGGTGTTTTATTCAGTGGTGTATTCCTTGATGGATGGAATATTTTATATTTGGTACTAGATAGAGAAAAATGTGCCTATTATTTGTTTTAGTCAATGGGCCTAGTGGAAGCTACTGAAGTATGAGTTTGTGACATTTGATTGGTTTACAAATGCTAAAAATGTTAAGCTCTGGACATTGTGTTGCCTTTTTATGGACTTCTTCTACTTTTATTGTTCTTCCTCAATGAGAAAAGCAAATACAAACAACATTATTCCTCATCTTTTGAGGCCTTTTGATTGCTAATGCTAGAGTGATGTTTCAGAAAAGGATCTTTTGGACATATTCTATGTTTTGCTATTTTATCATAGCACACCAGATGTCTAACATCTCAGTTTATGTAAATTTTCTTGCATTAATCTTTGCAGGTGGTAAAGGAGGGAATGTTTTGGTGGTTGCTCATGCTGCCAACTTGGATACGTGTACACGTCAACTGACTGGTTTTCTGCCTCGCTCAAGTGATGAGATGAGGCGCTTTTGCCAAAGGGTTCCTTATTGCAGCGTTGCAATGGTCTCTGAGGTTCAGAGTGGTGGCGATGGAAAGAGGAATCAAGAGAGCTCTTGGAAACTCTGCGAACCTACATTTCCGCCCCTCACTCATTCCTCCAACCTTCGATTTGATTGGAAAGTTCTTCTCAGCTAGCAACCACCGCTGCTGGAAATTTGTTGTTCTGTATCTCAGTTACCAGCTCTGTTTATTGTTATCTGGAATGCTAGTTTGTTGGAAGATTGTTTTTAAATTTTTGCTTGGACCAAGTATGTAATCAATGTTCAATTTTACATTTTCTGGAAAATGTTCCTTTCATTAAGTTTCATTTAGGCCTTGGAAAACAAAATCTATTGCTGCATTTTTCTTTGCTGTCCTTACATATTTAAGCCCTTGTTGTTGCAATTATATTTTCTTTGATGCAAACATTCTCAATAAACTAAAAAGTAAACAGTGACTTCCAAAGTAGCTGTTCTTTCTTTTCCCCACCTTCGGCCAAAACTAAGAGAAAAGTTAATTTTAGGAAAATGAATGGACTGTATTGTTAAGTCTGTTCACAAGCAAGGTATGACTTATCATATGACCAAGAGATGGAAGGTTCACTGAACGTTGAAGGTCTTGACATCCCGATCACTCACAGCTTTCGAAAATGAAATTCGAACGTGCACATTAAAAAAAACAAGTGAATAACACCTGATATAAGGGTTGCATAGAAGGCTCACTTAACCCTCTTGTGGCCATAGATAAACCAAAATTGGCACGAATACGAAACATAACTGCCCACCAAAATTTGAGAATCTAACTTTTTAAACTGAATAAAAAAAATTAAGAACTTACAGGTACTTATCTTGGGAAAAGGCTCAAATTACATATAATGTAAATAATAATGAAAAGGCATCTTCACAGTTCAAAAGGTGTTAGCAACATAAGTTATAAAATGTAAGGATGCCTGTTAGGTTGTCCTAAAAAAATCTAAGTTTTTTTTTAACACATATCCTCTATTTTTTTCTATTTGGCCTTACAAAATTACCTAATAAATATTATTGGGATTGGATTAAGGTAACCCGTGCCGACTCGATGCCAAACAATTTCGAAAAAACGAAAATTTGTGCCGACAAGGGGGACACCAGATAAGTGGGATACTAACTAATGTATTCGCACTAATCTTTCAGGGTTCGTTCTATGGTTAAAAATAGTGGATATGACTTCCGACTGTTTAACTCAATGACCTTATGTTTATAAAAAATAGCAACTGAATATCGGAGTTAGGCAACCACACCATACACATGCATTCCTGCATAGATCTCGAATTAATAGTAAGGTGACCAACTTTTTCCGATGAAAAGGAGGACATAAATAAATTAAATATTAAATAAACAAATATTGCGATTAAAAATTTATTCTTTAATATAGTTAAATGGATAATGCAAACATATAATGATTAATTATCATTTAAATGAATATATTTTGATTGAATGAATATTTTGTTAATGTGTCATTTTCTAACAAAATATTAGAAATATCCATACAAGAACAATTTTTCATATTGAATTTCACAGCAATCGCTGCAGTAGAGTCTTGATTTTTCAGTTGTCCAAAAATCATTAGCAATTGCAAATACCCTTTCAACTGCTGTATTTGTACCAGGACAGCATAATGTAAATTGGACTAGAAGAAGTAAATTTTCATATGATATATTTTGAAATGGTTGAATATATCCAGCCTTCTTTTGTCAACTGCAACATGTTCATTTTCCCACTCAATCAATTTTTCAGAATTTAAATAAGTATTCAGTTTTCAAATTTCTTCAAATAGACAATTGTCATCTATTTTAATGTCTGGTTGTTCTGTGGATAAAAACTGAACTCAAGACTCAATGTCTTTCCAGTGCACCTGAGACAAAGTCAAAAAGCACCATTGAAAACTGCTACTTCCTGTAAAGTTTGCTTCAGACCATTCTTCAATGTATTCAAAACATATTTGGTAAAAATTCTGGGATTCTTTGACAAATTTTTCCGTTACTCCCAGATTTATTCCTCTAACTCTGACAATTTTCTTTTTATAGATAAAAGAAGAAATTTTTCTTCAAACTTAGATTTATATTGAAGGATTAACTCAGTTAAAATAAGACTTACTTCTGTAGCGGAAATCTGTTCATCAAAAAAAGGTCAAAGAGAAATAACTTTTGATCACTATTCTCAAAATCAAAACCCTTCAGTCAATCTTATACCAGGTAAATCATTGTGCCCGACATGTTATTCAAGAATATTTGTGCTTAAAAACAGTGACAACAAGAATGGTTATAGTTCAGATAAAGAATTTTGTGACTTGTCAGAATCTATAACAAAAATAGATTCAGCATACTAGGTTACTAGATCCTAGGTTTATCACCTGCTTTCAAAATTTAAAAACTAAGCGAAGTAAAAGATCAGCAGCCTTGAAAGCAAAAATTGAGAAAGTGTGTACAGCAGTGAGAAGGAATTTAGAGGTTTCATACACTATTGAAAAAGTTATAATTTTTTATGAAGATGATAATAACAGCCGTTTGATGCCTGGTAAAAAAGATTGTATTTCATTAAAAGAAAATGATACTAAGGTTCAAAGACAAAAAAGGTTAATACTGTGTAATTTAAATGAACTGTTTACAGAATTCAAAAACGAAAATCCTGAAATTAAAATTGGAAGATCAAAATCCTGTGAATTGAGACCTAGGTGGTGTATTGTTGCAGGGGCATCTGGCACCCACAATCTATGTGTTTGTTTGTATCACCAACATGTCAAATTGATGATAGATGGAGCCAATCTTTGAGTCAATTACAAAGACCTTTTGGATATTATGGTATGCAAAACTGACAATTACAATTGTATGATGGGAAAATGTCAAGATTGTCCAGGCAAACCAGCCTTACTTGACATATTTGAGGAATCAGAAGAAGGTGATTTGATGCCAGACAATATACAATACAAACAATGGTTAACACAAGATAGAACTGAAATGGTAACCATCATTAAACTACGAGAAGAGTTTTATGAAATATTAGTTACTAAACTTGAAAATCTGAAAATGCATCATTTTATTGCAAAATCTCAAGGACAGTTCATGAAAGGCAAATCCTGGCAGATGATGAATGCGTGCTTCTTGCTGATTTTTCTGAAAATTACTCCTTTGTTATTCAAGATGAAGTACAAGGACACCATTGGATAAGCAAACAGGCTACGGTTCATCCATTTGTATTTTATTATAAAAACCAAGGTAAATTGAAGAATCACAGTTTTTGTGTCATAAGTGATTATCTTGAACACAACACCATAGCAGTGCACGCATTTCAACGAAAATTAGTAAACAACGTAAAAGAGCACCACCCTTACATAAAAAAGCTGATCTATTTCTCTGATGGGGCTGCAAGCCAATACAAAAACAAAAAGAATTTCATCAACATGTGTTTCCATAAAGAAGATTTTGGACTTGATGTAGAATGGCACTTTTTTGCTTCATGCCATGGGAAGAATGCGTGCGATGGAATTGGGGGTACTACAAAGGAGCCAGTCTACAGCGAACTTACGAGAACCAGATATTGACTCCTCAGGAAATGTTCAAATTCTGTGAAGAGCATATTAAAGGAATTACCTATGTCTTTGTGTAAACTGAGGAAATACTATAACTTTACACCAACGATTTGGAGGAGAGATTTAACACTTGCCAGAAGATTAAAGGCACTCGATCTTTTCATTGTTTTATACCACAACAAGACTACTTACTCAAGTGTCAGTTCACATCAACATCACCTGATAGTGAACTTAATCAAACTGGAAAAGTTGTGCCATTAACACTGCAAAGTAAAGACATAGTGGCTTGTATTTATGATGGACACTGGTGGATTGTGGAAGTGGATGTTATTGAGCATCAAATCCAAGATGTGCATGTTATATTTTATCACCCACCAGGACTAAGGACCTCATTTAAAAAACAAGGAAAAGACCAAGTTTGGATGCCAACTAAAAATATCTTGAAGAAGCTGACTCCTCCTGAATTCACCACAGTGACTGGGCGAACCTTTAACATAACGCCTAAACTTTGCGTAGAAATTTCACAACTTTTGAATGAACATTTAAGTACAACCTAGGCTGATTGAAGGTGAGAAGGAACTGTTCCCAGTTTATTTATTTTTTGTTTTTATTCAGTGATAAGTAGTCTTAGAATTCAATGAGACAATCCAAAATATTTAAATCCTGTTGATTTGGTAATTTGAAATTTTGCATTTTATAATCATTATATATACTATTTCAGCAATGAAACCTTTTATTTTTAATCCTGCGTTATCATAGAGTTTATATTTGTTTGTATGTATTTAGGTCATAAAATTACCATGCCTACATTTATAAGCCAATAGTCGCAAAGGCAAAACATTTGCATTTTATGCTCAAATTGACAATTTTTTTAACTATGTTGCAATTGAATCTCAAAGTTTAAATTAATACTGAAGTTTTATATGATAAAGATCTTTAATGTGTGCAATTTTCATATTTTTATCTGTTCCTTCAACCAATATATTGCAAGTGAAAATATGAAAAAAATTCAAAAATGCGTTTTTTAAAAGGGAATATTTTTTAAACGGTCATCTTGCCAACATTGATACTTAATAAAAAGTAACTGCACTATATAGTGTAACGGTCCAAACAATATTAAGTCTGAGAAATTGATCCTTCTTTGAAAAATTCCCTGTCAAAAGTTGAATTTTGTTCATTTTTGACCAATAATTTTAAGCTATTAAGAAATGTTTAAAAAATATATCTAGCTAAGTAATTATGGTTTTATTTCATAGGCCAGAGTGTACTGAACTCAATGCAGCTTATTTGAATGTCTTAGGGCAACCCATTGCTGAATATTTTAAGAAATCGTAGATACCTGCAAACGCGAAAAAACGCGTGCGACCAAGTACTAAAATGGCCGCCATTTCCAAACAGTAAACATTAAAAACATTTAAAAATTACTTTTGAGCTCTCTAAACATATAGGTATAAACTCACTAAATATCAATTTTTTCTGAGATGGTCAAGCAACCAGTGTTGGACCACTTGGTATGGATTGACCCAGTCACATAATTCCGTTTCTTCGAGAAATAGGATTGAGTCTTTTTATTCTGGAATCACATTCTGATAAAATTTAAACAGTCTTCATCGGAAATTTTACCCACATGGTAAATTACCCACATTCTTCCATGCGAAATCCTTGGACACGAATAAAATCCTGGTACAATTGTTTTTAATTTCAAGTAAAATACTTCGCATTGGCAAGGTATACTTAGTGGAATAAGGCGGCTCATACGTAGTATCAGATTAATTTATTTAAGCAGGGTATGCAAATTGTACAATTTATATAAATAGTGACTCAAAATGAATATAAGATTAAAAAGTATTCAACAAAAATTCAAAGATTTCTTCGCAGTTGCTAATCAAACTGATAACGTTGATACATGGTACTTAGTTTCACAAATTTACCATAATTTAGGTACACAGTAGTATCCATCATAATTTCGGATGACAATTTGCTCTGCTTACCAAGTAAGTGCAACAAAGAACAGCAATCACAGTCCGCTACCAACTACAGTTCTTAACAAACCTTTACGAGACGGAAGAAACAACCACATAATTAGTTGGAAAGCAAAGTGTTTCAAAATGGCACAGTATTTAAGAACAATTCGAAGACTTCTTGAGAGGTTAATATACAAACAAAAAATGGTGCAGCACTTTAGAGAGATTTAAAACATATCGGAGAAACTTTTTGTTTTACTTAAAAACGGGCTGCGATAAAGGACGGAAATAGTTGAACTTCAATGAAATTAAACCGTGCTCGGAAGGATGTATAAGATGTAAGAGTTCTCTCGATGTTAATATCTTCAACGGAGTAATACCAATCTGGAGAGCAAACTATCTAGCAATTCTATCTCCCTTACATTGTTTACGTTCTTAAAACGCCATGACAGTATCGATCGACTATGACTGAAAGTCGACTTCGAACTATCGATCCCGAAGTCTACCGTTTTTGAATGAGGGCGGCTGATTTTTCCTTTTTTCTTCTTCTTCAGTGTTCAATTTATCGTTTGATTTTTAGGAACTCGCCGTTTTTCTCGTACATCTTCCTTCCTCTTCATTTCCGTGTAGTTTTTACGATATCCTTGCCAAGGATGATGGTAGAATTCGCACCCCTCCTCCAGACAACACTAATACTTCTGATTAAAACTTCATTGAGGTAATTAGGTAACTATTAAATATTTTCCTATACAATTATGAATTCTTTAAGACTAGGATTAAGAGGCTGTGAAATTTTTTATCCATCTATCAGATATTCCGTATAATCTATATATATAATAAATCTGTAGAGGGGGTCGTGTCTGTACATTGATCCGATTTCAAAAAAAGTTGTATTGCTGGATACTAGGGTTGTTCCCGAGTCCGAAACACGTTTTAGAAATTTTCATGTCTGTCTGTCTGTCTGTCTGTCTGTCTGTTACAGCATCACTCAAAAACTCTCCAACCGATTTTGATGAAATTTGGTATGATGGTCATTTGTCATCCGGGGAGTGACATAGGCTACCTTTTATCCACCTAGCTGTCCCCAGTTCGTCCCCAGTCGGGTTCAAAAATCTATTTCACGCTATAACTCTAAAGTTAATTATATATAAAATTTCAAAATTTGTACAATATTAAAAGTCTCCCTAGCGCAAATGATAGGCTAATTTTTGTTGACCCAACTGTACTCGGTTCGACTCCAGAGGGTCGAATAGTTTCCATAAGAAATACATGGGAAGACATTTTTATCATTTGCACGAAACTTTTCTTTAACAAAATTAAATTAGAAATAATGGTCCTTTGAAACTTAAACCAACACCAAAACAAAGGAAATAGAATAAAGTTTTTTATTTTGGTCGTAGAATATTGCTTTCACTTCGAAGTTGTGAGAATTAGTAAGTTAAATACAAAAATTTTATGAGAATCTGATATTCTAAACAACCCGTCGTCAAGACCAATCTCGATATCTTTAAATTCAAATTCGTTAGCATTAGCGCATCATCAACAACCAAGCTTTGTTTATAGCAACACCAGTGTTTGTTGATTCTTTACGTGAAATTGATGTTTATCGTCGTATTAAATGAATCAAAAGGAAAAGGTGCGAAATGACCTCAGCTGTCGAGGCACCTTCATAATTACTGCTACTACTTAAATTAATCTTCTTTCCTCATATAAAGTAATTATATCTTCTTAGCTTGGTAAGTTGATAACATTCTCATTATTATTTTCCGCTCTAAATAATAATCGTTTTATTTAGCGTCCCGCTGTGAATTTAATCTTTAACGCTGAAGAATAAATCAATCAAGATATTTGAAATATCCCTGAATTCAGTGATTGCTTTCATTGAAGTGTCAATAATTGGGCTTAATAAGCAGCAAGGAATGACAAGCCTTTTATAGCTGACTTGAAAGGTAAACGAATTTTGTACTTTTAGATATAGAATGGGAAATTAACCAAGAAATGTTTTATTGGATCATCTATTGGTGTGTTTAAGTATAGTTACTGTCCACCTTCTCGAAATCTTTAAATTTGAATTCAAATTCGTTAGCATACGCACGACTGCAACAATCAAGCTTTGTTTATAGCAACGCCAATATGTATTGATTCTTTACGTGAAATTAATGTTAATCGTCGTATTAAATGAATTTTCTTTTCTCATATAAAGTAATTATATCTTCTTAGCTTGGTAAGTTGATAACTTTCTCATTCTTATTTTCCGATCTAAATACTAATCGTTTCATTTAGCATCCCGCCGTGCATTTAATGAATCAAACAAGATCGTTGAAATACCCCTGAATTCAGTGATTGCTTTCTTTGAAGTGTAAAGAATTGGAATTAAAGCTGCAACGAATCACAATCCTTTTATGCCGGACTGGGAAGGTAAACGGATTTTATGTTTTTAGATATAGAATTGGAAATGAAACCAAGAAATGTTTTAGTGGATCATCTATTGGTGTGTTTAAGTATAGGTACTATCCACCTATATCTTTTCTTGATAGTGATAATCATACATATTGGTATTTTGTTATATCTTAAATATTATGTTTAAATGTCCGTGTTAAGCGATTGCCGATACGTTATTAAGTTGTTTAGACTATAAAATATGGAACACCTCTCTCAGATTATGGGCGGCTGTCCTTTATTTTTATGCTTCGGTTCTATGCTGGCTGCTCAAATATTATCATTAGAAATACGCCTCAATATGTATGTTGTATGTTGCAGGGTTTAATTATTCCAAAAAATCAAAGTAGTATTCATTTTACGGACTCTAGACAAGTATCGAAGGAGATAAAATATACATGTATTATGTTCACTGCTGTAACTAATAGATTGTATGTCTAGGCAAGGACAAATTGGATAAACTGAATAAGAATTTAGTCGAATAAGCATCATTTCGAAGTATGACCTCTAACAAGATATTTCACTTTCGAAGTCTTTTTTGTTAATTTACTTCTCATTTTCAGTTACATATACTATAGAAATTCCCTCTAGAATGAAGAATTGCTGGTATATGGTTTTCCTTCAGTCCAATATTAAACTCGGGAACTTTTTTCAGATATGTTACTCTATACATGAAAATATCATCTTTGAATAAGGAAAGGGTTAAGGTGACTTTTCACATAAGGGTGTGCACCCAGGAAAATTCCCAAGGAAAAACGGACTTGAAAATTCCACCTCCTCCTCATTCCACGTTTATAAAAATATCGGAAGACAATATTTTTCGTTAACGGTATCTGAAAACATTGAAATTAAATTAAATCCTATTCAAGAGAAGAGGTAAGAGTTAACTCTGATTTTGCAACATAAAGGTCAAATTATTATTGCGATATAATTAAACAGATGCGCCGCTTACATTATCAATAGGATAAAAATTTTCTTCACAATTCTAACAGTCAATTTAACAGCAGAGGGTTATTTATTAAGAGTTAAGTAATTAAATTAAAGAACAGCCGACGCCATCTTAAGGATAAATTAGGTGTTAATTCATAAAAGGACGAGTTCTAATTAGATTAACTACTATATATCGTCATTAATTTGCGGCGTTTATTTGTTAATTCGTTTATTTGATAGTTGCGATGATTTCACTGACTCCCTGTTTAACGGACATATTAGACGTGCTAAGCGACTGGTTCATTCGTTTTTGTTTGTGGTTTACAAGATTTGTGCGGCTATTTTTGTGATTTCGTCTCCATTCATTTGGTACTCAGTTGTTTCCTCTATTTGTTGTAGCAACCGGTGCATTAGTTTATTCTGTGATTTACATTTGTGTAGCTGTTTTTGTGATTTCGTAAAACACATAGGATGAAGAGAAGTGTTGTTTTTTCATAAATTTAAGAGTTCTCATATCTAAATTTTTTCATATCTAAATTTCATTACTTTCGATTTACATTCATTTTTCCGTTGAGAATCAACGGGCACTCCGCTAGTAGCCAATATATAAAAGTTACTTATCTCAGTTAAAAAGTCCATGCTTTATCATTTTCATCTAAAAAAACAATGTTCCCGTTTTTATCTTTCTAGTATTACTTAAAAGAAGGTAAGAGAGAGCGCCAGAATAAGCAGTGCTTGGTTTGGGGGTGGTTCGTAGAAAATAAAGGACCACGCAATGTCCTATGTCGGCTTTCAGTAGAATTAGGTTAGTATCTAAGCGCTTCGTTTTCTATTCCAAAAGGGAAGTGTGGCTTAAAGGGGATATTTTTAGAAGAATTATGAAGGAAAGAAATACGGGAATTGACACTCTTACGGTTAAATTCCGTCACTGTATGTTTCACTGTTAAGGGCTACTCCAAAATCCGCTACGAGGTTTTTAACTGTCGAAGAACTGAGGAATGGGGAGGCGCGAACCTTAAACCGAAATTGAGGATGTATTTGGCGTATTTGGGAAGCACAGTCACACAGTATAAAGCTGTTATACCAGGGATGGAGTGGAGAAAACTTTTTTATTTTTGAACTGACCTCAAATACAAAAGGAATAAAGCGAAGGAATTCCGATTTGCTCCCATCTTGCAGCTCGTGATTTCTTAGTTTTAATTAGCCACGAATTTAGCACATAAAGACCAGGTCTAACGTAGAGTCAGAGTCTCCAATAACCTGGTTGCCCCTCTTCCTCACTTTTCCCTTTTTCGTAAAATGTATAAGCAATGAGCAGTTTGCCCCTAAAAACAGAGTGCGTGTGATTGTAGCCAAAGTCACGCAAAATTGTCTGTATCCATCACCGGATCTCTGCCGGCTTCGCTCTTTTAGCTTGCAGCTCTCTTTTTCCGCCGGTCGTCCTTAAAGGTAAATAAAGCTCTTTCGTTTTCAAAAACCTCTAATCTTTACTCGCAAGAGAAACCCTGACACCGGGCAAGAACTCCCTTTTTTATCACTTAACCCCGGACTTTCTAGGAGTGCGGTATATCAACTTTTACACTGGGAGTGACCACAATCTTAAAATGCCAAATAACGTTAACCCCCGAACGGAACGGAAGAAGTTCATTTCCTGTGAGAAGCAGGAAATAAACATCGATAAGCTTGCAAATAACAAGGAGTTTCAGCTGGAACTTAGGAATAAATGCTCAGCCCTTCATGAGAAAGAACTCGGAGCCAAAGTAATAGAAGTCGTAAAAACCCAGCGAATGATGAAACGACGGAAGAAACTGAAGATTTGAGACATTCCAAGGGATAATATTGAATATACCCAGAATTCAAGATTGAGAAGGAAGTTCGAAAAAGTGAGTCTCCCATCTTATTCCCAGCAGTTTTGGAAGAAGTTTTTATACCCATTAATTAATGGATGCAGGAACTCATTAAAATAGACATTTTTCATGATACCCCTACTTAAATACCGACTTATATATATGCGTGCAAGTTGCAACGTTGTGACAACAAGCAGGCAACGTTGTGACAACTTTGTGGCAACGTTGTAACAACGTTGTGACAACGAGCAAGCAACATTTTCCTTTCGAACGTTCATTACAGCGGCTATGTAATAAAAATGACAGTTAAAACTTTGAAACAACGAAGCATAAAATTTTTCTGCAACATGAAAAATTAATGTTGCAGTGTAACGTTGATGCAACGTTGTCACAACATTGACGTTGCAATGTAACACTTAGATAGATGCAACAACGTTCTCTGTTACTGGGGCAATAACGGTAAGAAACCATTTTAATTGAATAATTATTTAGAAATAAATATGCGTGTTTTAAATTCCAAATCAACTTCCAAATAAAAATTTGAAGAAATATAGTAATCATGTTGAATATAACATTATTATGAAATGGTATAAATAAAAACGGCATTTTAACGTAAATATGTCGTAATAACCAGAAAATTGGTTAATTATGATACGACTCCTAAACGGTGGTTCATATTGATATTTGTTTTAATAAAACTTGTAGAAAAATACATTTTTTGTAACTTTTGTAGAAAATTGTTTATACCTAAAAGTATTATTGGAGAAATTTTGCAAAAACGGAAACGAGCTTCGAAAAATAAGCTCGACTTCCGGTCGCCCGATTTACTCCAAAAAATCAACTCTAACGGCATCTACCAAAGTGCTATACATATATGAAATATGGTGTTGATACGAAAAATATGTTTCATGTTAGAGCGCCCACAAAGTACATTATCAGCAACTTCCAGTTAATCGGTTTTCACTAATAACTCCTAAACAATCAGTGATACAAAAAATGTTTCCAAAAGTTGTAATAAATAACATTTTTAAAACTTTTATACTTAATGGTGTATACCTAAATATCATATTTATGGAGATATTTTGCAAAAACGGAAATTTCTTCGATGAATAAAGTTTGACCTCCGGTTGACCGATTTACTCCAAAAACTAATCAACTCTGACAGCACCCACCACATTGCTGTATATGAACTTCGGTATTGATACGAAAAATAGTCTTCACGTTAGAGCGCCCAAAATCAAACACACATAGGTAGACGTATACACACGTAGGTATTTTTGGAGACCTATAGGTCTCCAAAAAACTGTAGTCAACTTGGCTATAGTCAACTCGCCAAGTCATTACTTTTCGAATTCGGCTTAGCAATGTATATTAAGTATAATTATAGTAAATTATTAACTGCTAAACATTTTAGATACTCATTTAGAGAAAAATATAAAGATAAACATTAACCAAGAAATTACTTTGTTTACTGAATGTTTATGCAAAATTCTCAAAAACTGTACCTGGTGGACAATTTTCATAAAAACTGCTGAAATTATCGCAGGAAGTAACATTGAGAAACGAGTGACGACTTCAATGATACCAAAACCTTGTCGGCCTGTGTAATGATTCAAAGACATACTCGATTTTGTTAGCAAGACAGCTCCAAGAAGTTCCAGTCTTGGAATGGGAATAGTTTTAATAAGTGCAACTTTTGTTTTAGCCATGAGTAAAGTTACGCGACCCTGCACGTCGAGTTTCCCTCGACGCAAATAAACGACTGTCGAATAGCCCTTTTCCGAAGCCTTACAGAATCCCAACAATTGATATTCTGAAATTTTTGAAAAAAGAAGTTCGGAAATGACGCGTGCAGCTAAAGCCAATGCCTTAGGCTTGATAAAAGATAATGATATTTTTCAAAGTCGGATAAATTTTTATTTGAATCAATTTAGCCGGAAAATACATCAAAATCTGCTTAAAGTTAGCCAAAGTACTATCAAAAGACGGAATCGGTAGACGCACAGAGGGAGAGGTCGACTTTCCCTATCATTAGAGCGGGATTCTTTAGCGGCCGAAAATGACTGTAACTACCAATCGCGACTGCCTGTATTTTTTGCTGGAACTGCTCACCGCAGCATTACTATTGTTAGTCAGCTATTATCATAGTTCAAATAAGTAAGAAACTTATCAAATTACCCAAAATAAAATAATTAATAACTTAACATCTCGTTTCTTTTCGTCGCCTATATCCTACCATATAGTATTTTTTGCCAGAACGTTCCTAAAATTTTCATCTTTATGTTCATACAAAAGACAATAATTACCCACATATTCTAAAAATTGTTCTTATTCGTCATCGTTAAAAGCTTTCCTTTACATTGTATCCGAGAAAAGAAAACAATGTACAGTGGGGGAAACAATTATCGCAACACCAGTTGGCGTGAGAGCGCGGATTACGTGGAAACTAACTGAAATCACTCTAACTCCGACAATTCGGCAACTCTGTATAGAGGCAGTAAAACCGGCAATATTCAAAATCCTTACGAATGGGAAATAGACTTTAAGTATCGTATATATATGCAGACATTTAAGACTCACCTTCGCGAGATTTCCAAGTAGTGCCTTTGCCTCATTGTCTTCATTTTTTGCCATTTATTATTCAAAGTTATTCGTGATAAAAATAGTTGTGTAGAATGTCAATATAATACACTGGGAGATAGTTACAAACAAGATTGTTTGATAGCGGAATATCAGACGTTAAAATGAACATTTTGAGGTATTATTTCGCTAATTAAAGGTCTAAATGGTAGAATTGTGATGGAATAGAATTCTTGCAAAGAGAATTCAACACTTAAAAATTCGAATTCAGAAACCACTAAGATGCCTCCTATTCTTAACTTTCTATTTTCACTCGAGCAGTGTAGTTTTCCACTGCATAAGGTATTAAAAATATCCTTTCGATAAATCCAATCTTATCCGTGAGTTAAAGGAGTTAATTTTTCCAAGAGCTTTTTAGCAATTAACGTTTAGACAGGAATTGTCATCACTATTATTAGCTTTTAAATAGTGGAATCAGTAATCAACAATTTTCAGCTCTATCAGGCTATATGTAATAGGGAGTAATATTTGTGTAATAACAAATGGTGTTTCTCATGAGACATCAATGCACTTTAACCATACTGACTGAAAAAATATTATAAATTGCAACGGTATCACATATATATAGATGTTTCATTCACTTCATCGCACAACTCATACGAATCTCATCTACAGTGAGTGTATTACTCTACAACAGATAATTTCAATCTAATATGTCCAGAGCTGTAATGTAATTGATTAATGAGCTTGAATGCAATCGCTAACAGGATCCATAATATTCTAGCAGTTGGAATCTGAATTGCAAATTAAAACCGATAATTCGATTGTCCTTTTACAAGCATTAGATATACCGTTCTCGCCTCTTGGAGTAAGCTTATCAACGCTCTTACTCTGAATTACATGCGAGCTACGGGTTTAACGCTGTGAAACGGAACGACCTTCAGGAAATATTTTCTGAAGTATGATTTTACTTCAGTAAAGTTTCCAAGAGGCGGGTATTCACTTCTCTACTTTCTCCGTAGCGATGAATAAAATTTTCCACTTCCAATTTGATCATCTTGATTTCCGTATGTAAAAATACTTCCCAAGGCTACTTAGATCCATATATTAGGCGCCATACTCAGCTATCATTCGCTGATTTTACTAAACTTTCTGTGCGCTTTACGGACTCTTCCAAAACATTCCCGCCCCCCTCTCCCCCCATGAATACCGTAGTTTTAATGTCGTTTACTACTTAGTTTTGCGGTTTAGATGCGAATATATTAGAGAATAGAGCGAATATATACAGACAAAGTTATTCTTTAATTCAGCAGTAGAAATAGTTATTAACGCCCACTTAAATAGGCAAAAGGGTATGCATGAGCTTAGCCCAAAAAAATAGAAAAATTGCAATGGTGAAAAAGAAAAATTCACTTAAAAAAGATAAAGGTTATTCGAAAAAGGAAACCATGTTTTAATGTGCGAACTGAGAGATCTAAAAATAATAATAGTAAATTGCAAGAGCTTACGTAATAAACAGGCGGAATTCTTTAACGTTACGATGAGAATTTGCGCGGATATCATACTAGGAAGATAGTTGCTTAAGCGAAGATATTACTCAAAGCGAGATATTTCCCCCGATTATATGATATACCGAAAATATAACTATGTAGATCTAGTGGTAGACTTTTTATAGTAGTATGGACTCATTTAATTAGTGAGCGCGATGAGTTCGTAGAAAATAGCAGGAGCGAAATCATTTGGTGCTCGATTCAAAGACAAAACGGAAGTAAGATTAATGTTTGTTCTTTGTGTCGTCCTCCCGATGAAAAAATAGAATGTATTGTTGTATTATCCGATGCCCTACAGAAAAATGGTGAGAAAATAAAAGATCCAATCATCGCCGTAGGAAGAGATTTTTACCTAACCAATATTCATTGGGATAATCTAAAATTCTCCAGCACTAGCAGTGGGAAAACAATTCACGAAATACATCTTACTTTTTCGTTGCATGCTTTAGATCAGGTAAATATGACGAAAACTCGAACGAATCGTGCGAAGCAAGGTATCAATTTATATTTACTAGCCACTTCCCACCCCCAAATAATAACTAGCTTCTCTGTAGTTGACGGTACAGTCAGACCATGATGTCATAATGGTAGGGATGAAAGTAGTAGCGGTTAGATCTCTTAAGCCTGTGAGGCAAGTGTGTGTAATTCGCAAAGCAATTATTTCTGAGTTTAAGGTTTTATTTGAACGAAGGCTTGGATAATTTTTTTTACGCTTTTCGAGAGAAAATACAGTAAAAGATAGTTGGGTAGAGTTTCGACGAATAATCAAAGTAGATTAAGTTAAATATGTTCCGTCTAAACAGTAGGTGAGACGAGGAAGAAGTTTGAATCGTTGCATAGGAGTCATTCACTCGCGATTGAGAAAACTTAAACCGTGCGATGAGATCCATGAGCTTAGTGATCAAAACTAAAGAGAAGTGCAAAAGATATTTGAGGAAGGATCACGAAAAGAATACCAGGAATATAGATCTCGAACCCTGTTAATATCACTAGTTGGCGATTAGAAAGAATTTTGGTCATAAGTGCGTGACACTCGTGGTGGTCAGTTTTCTATTCCTAGCATTATAAGCGAAGAGGGAATTGCCTTGAATAAATCGGCAGAAATAGCTAACTTACTTAACCCGTACTTCCAGAATTTTTTCTCATTAAATGATGGTCGAGTTAACGGTTTTACCTCTCGCATTGATTCGGAGATGATTTCCATAGAGATATAAGTTGATGCGAGTGGAAATTCACTGCAACAGATTGATAGGAAATTCTATCAGAAATCAATTAATGAGGGTACTGTCCCAATATCGTGTAAAAAATTAAACGTCACTCCGGGGCCTAAGAATGATCAGATTATTATGGGTAATTTTCGGTAACTTCGAATTTATGCAAAATAATGGAGCATATTATAGCAAGCTCCATTATTCAGTCTCTTACCATAAAGATAGGAATCATTCTGATCCAACACGGATTCCATAAAGGCAAATCTTGTAAGACGCACCTAGAGTTTTTTGTGAATGATGTATATAAAGCGTAAGGATGTTAGATATCTTTCAAAAACGTTATTTCCACGCAGCAACAAATTTCGCGACAACCCTTAGTGTTAGTGCGCCACACAAAATACCGAAGAGTCACGTTTAGCTATTGTTTATCTTTGAAAGAACATATTGGAGATGCGATAGGAAATTGAATAGAATGCAAAGATTAACTAGTAGATCGTTGAGGGGATGCTAATCGTGTTTCAAAGAAAAAAGTCATATAACCTCTTATTCAACCAAGCCAAACGAGAAAATACTGTTTCGCGATTATACTGATTATTACTTTTATATTACAGTTCGTGTACGGCATTTGTTTGATTGGTTGTACACGATACGATTTGTACAGAATTGCCATGATAAAACGGTGAGTGTTACTCAGATGAATCAATACGCGTAATCATAGTAAGAGATAGAAGACTAATTCTAAGGATAAATTTACTATGTAAGTTAAGAAAAATTAGGTTCTCAAATGATGCAATCGATATAATGCGACCTCCCTGTTGATGTGGGCCGCTCTGATACTGCGAGGAAGATTCGAGAAATAAATGCTAGAAGGAATCGCATCAAGAATTCATTTTTTCCGCGGATGATACGCGAAAGAAATCGATTAAGAAAATAGGGTTAAGCTGTATGCACCCCCTGCCACACGCCGAAAGGCGGATTGGATGGTTCTCTCATAGACATGGACATATTTTCATGGTGTTTTTGTGCTGTCGACATTTAAACTCAATAATCAGAATATGTCGTATTTATAAAACAACATAATTTAAGAGGAAAAATTCATCCGTCACCGCTACGATTGGTCTTCGGTTTCCTTCAAAGTAACTGGGTTGTCCAAATTGTAGTGCTACCTCCAAAATACTAACGTTTCAATATCATCTCCTAAATCACTACTACTAATTTATTTCTTCTTACATTCACTAACAGTTGAAGGAAAGTTTAATTAACCTTCTTTTGATTTCAAAAACTCTCAAAGGCACTCGAAATCAATATTTACAATGATAAAAACCTTACACCTAGAGAAATAATGACAATTTAAAAGAAATTGGCCCTATCAAAACAGGAAATCCAAATATCACTGAGGATTATTATTCATCATTATTATTCAATTATTCATTTTACAAACTAAAATCTCAAAAAAGTTTTAATTTTGTCACATAACCGTGAACATATCCTAGTTTTCTATGCATTTTAGTTTTTTCTAAGAATTTAACATATCTTCTATCATATAGCGATACCGGCCCCTGAAATGTAGAAATTTTTTCGCTCTTTCTACTGCCTATGACCCTCTCCCCCATAGACAAATCCTGGCTGCGCCCCTGCGACAAAGCAATCATAAATTATCATCTGTATATTCATGTCCACATCCGATAGAATCCGTAGATTCTTACACATGGATGATTATGAAAAAAAAATCAGCTCCGACATAGACCTCCATCCCCGTAATGTTACTAAATTTTCATGTTTTTACGAGAAGGAGACTATTTAACATAATTTAAAGCATGTGGAAAATATTTATATGTAATCGTTTTTCTCTCAGACTCGGTAACAGTGTGCACATATGCATTATGATTAATCTACGAGAATTACTTTGGAATCAAGAAAAATATAGGATAATTAATAATATATCCATTCTCCTCCATATGATTCAGCCTCCGAGACATAGAGTTAACCACTTCTTTATTGGAATTCGCTCCAGGTGAGAAGATCTAAAAACTGACGGAAGCTCTTCGAAAGCTTTATCGGTTCAGAACCTAAAGACGAAGTAAATGAAATTTAAGTGCAAGTAAAGACCTAACGCGATCTCCGAGTTAAACGTTACAGGGAGGTAATCACAAAACATTATTACTTTTGGTCGTTTATTTCCCCGGGCAATTAGAGAGGTTGATGGAGTAGATTACGTGATGATGGTGTTATTACAACCCCTGCCATACCCATTTGGCGGCTCGCGGGGTATATATCTAAATCTAAATCTATATAATTGGTTTGGAACTACCGCCGAGAAAATTGGAAAGTGTGAGCCCGCGAATTGTCCTGGTTGTAGACGAACAATGAATAATAATATGCATAAGAATGTAAATAGTTCTCAAGGCTTTTGTTTACAGACTAAAAACGAAAAAGATTCGCTTGCGCGGTCCGCTAGTTGTCCGTCTATAGAAGTAGAAGACCTCAATGAAGAAATAGTCACCAATAAGCCTGAGTAAGTAAGCCTGAGCTCCTTGCCTTACGACCGGTTTGTTGTTGCGAGTGACGCATAGGCTTTCGAAAATCGGCTGCACTGAAAGCGAAAGGTTCATCGTGCTTCGAGAAATCAGGAGGCCCTGTCAAATACCTCTAATAAGTGTGGAAAATGAGTCAAAGGACATTGTCTTTCAGTGAACGACCTCGAATCCTTGGTAGAAGAGGAATGTCCACTGACACACGAAACATGTTCTTGACCGACAATTGGTGATGAATCTGTTCCGAATCCTTCATATCCAATGGTTATTTTTCCATAATGAATTGTATCTCTCAGGTAAATATATATATTAATCACAGGGGCGTATAAATATATGTGGAAACCATATCTTACATTCGTTCATTTCCCGAACAAGAGAAGTTTAAGATAAAAAACTCATTTAACTTAAGCGGAATTCGAGCTCGTGCCCTTCCTATGCCAATAACATGTGTCAGACAGCTGCAAAATCACCTCTTAATTAGCAACTAGTTATAGTTATGACACTTCCCAACAAACTGAGAAGTCCATTTTAGCAGCTTATTAATAATATTATTATGGCAGCATAATCCTGGTTAATTAATTAACTTTATAAAGTCAGACGTTCATAAAATACGTATCAGTACTAAAAACTTGGGTTGTTTATTAGGAAGTCTTTGTTTACTAAAATACGCTAATATAATAATATTATTTGGGAATATTTTTACGATTGCAATAACATCTAATTTCCTTAGCACCATGGTGAGGAAGGAGCTTTGAATTAGCCAGAGTATAGTTTCTACTGGGCGACTGTAAAATGAGGGTCCTGAGTCTAGCTGATATAGGCACGAAAAGGAAAAATATACCTGGCATCTGCAATACTTGCTTTGAAAGTGCTTGACATATGGTTAAAGCTTTTCCACGCGAGGTAATGATGAAAATATCATTTCAACATTTGTTTTGTATTGGTGCCTGCAATACTTTGAAGGGATCAACTTTTGGTTAAAGACTTTCCTCGCGAATTACCAAAGCCTTAATGCATTTCTACGTGAATTTCTCCGCGCGAAGGCAACACAATTAACTAATGACCAAGGTCACCGAGCTCCCTGTTACAAAATTTAAGACAAGTCCGATATATGCGCAGAAATTGTTCGGTTTTTATGAAATCATGTTTTTTTTAACTTTGGAATTGGTATTTTTCCTTTTAACTCCGGACGGACAATGATTTCATGTATTCTAGTTGACAAATGGTGTATATAAATTTATATTACGAATTTCCTTCGTCTGCATGATTAAGTTGGTGAAAAATTATATTCCGTAGACAAAATACAAATTTTACGATGTGTCATAGTAACTCAGTAATCGCTCTAACGACTTCTCGAATTCTAATTGCTGAATTGAAAACATAAGACTTGTAATAAAAAATCCGCCTCGGAATGTTTATCACATATAATGAATATCCTATGTTTAAACTGGACGTTTGAAGAATTACATTTACATTAATATCCAGCAGGCAGCCGTAAGACGTATGTTCGAGTGAGAAACCAAACTACAAAAATAACGCCTTATTAGCGCACAAATTATCCAGAAAAAGAGACCATTATAGGCCATCTGTTCTCGGTATAATCTCGCAAAACATCATTTTCCTCTAGACTCCAAAATTCTCGTTTTCTAAAGGTGAGAATCGCCACATCGCGTATTTCTACTCCAATCCCACTTATTCCTTATTGCTACGCATTATTAAAACCGAATAGCATTCTTCAAATTATTAAGAATTAAATTTCAATTATTTTCCATGTATTTTATTGCATTTAAGATTGAAATTAGAATAAATATATATTTAACCTATCGTTCTATAAATACGATAACTATATGTGAAAGAGAAACGCCGAAATAAACATGACGAACTCGGGGAGAGATCGCGCGAAGGCTCTAAGAAGAGTTCGAAAGAGAGGAAATTTGTGTAAGTTCTAGGCTCCGACTCAAATATTACCGCTTTTCGAGGCTTTCCTCGGTGTTGCCAGTCAGTCACAGAAAGCAGAATTCCAAATAGTTTCTGTGAAAGCCACTGGTGCGCTCGCAAAGTGTTGCGATAATTTTTTCCGCCACTGTACATAAAACAGCGAGTACAGTTCTCAGCAGTCGTAATGAGACTGTCGAGACGCAGCAGTAGGGAAACCGATGTCGCGAACGCCGACTACCGAGCAGTTCTAACTAAATTCAGACCGTCAATTTGCCTGAAAACAGTAGTCAACTGCCAGCAGTCACTTTCAGCCGCAACGGTGGGCAGTTCCAGCGAAACCGTACCTTTAGTTGACTTGCGATAACGTTGATCTTATGATAGTGGCATTCAATGAGTTCCTATAACTCGCTTTCAGATTTCTCCACGTCTAAATCCAAACGTCAATTCACGTAACTCATTCGCAATCGAGACAAAAGAAGCCTCGCAAAGCTGAAACAGGACTTAAGAAAACAGACAATTCTTCTGTTCGCGATAAAACCCTCGTGTGCATGAAGTATAGAAATACGATTGTCCGAATGACGATACGTAATTGTTCCGTTTCAATGAGCGAATAGTCCGTGAATCATTCCCTAAACCACAGTCCGCTCTCGTCGTCGGCAGGCATGATGACGTCAAAAAGAGCAAAAACCCAAACAATTTAGAAACTTAACAAATGTAAGAGGCACCTTCACCGAGAGGTAAATAGACGCGTAATAAAGATAAACCGGTCACCGGCACGCATAACTACCGTCTCATACTAATATTATACATAGAAAGAGAAAAGCTACATAAAATGCCATTCCCAAAATAAGTAGGTGAGTCATGCAAAAATAAATTTATTTATTTTGCATGAAAATCATCCTACCTGAAGGACCAAAAAACAATGTTCTTTCTTCAGCCAACGATCGGCCAAAACTAAGAGAAAATCTAATTATAGGAAAATGAATGGACTGTATTGTAAAGTCGGTTCACAAGCAAGGTGTGACTTACCATATGACCAAGAGATGGAAGGTTCACTGAACGTTGAAGGTCTTGACATCCCGATCACTCACAGCTTTCGAAAATGAAATTCGAACGTGCACTTGAAAAACAAATGAAAAACACCTGATATGGGGCCTTTATATTACTGATATGGGGCCTAGATAGAGGGGTCGCACTGAAGGCACACTTTGCCCTCTTGTGGCCATAGATAAACCAAAATTGGCGCGAATACGAAACAGTAGCATAAACTTATCTTTGAATAAAAGCCTTCAAAGTATTATAGTTTTTTAAATACATCTCCTTGAAAGGTACGTAGGTTGTTAATTCTTAGAATAGTTTGCAACTAAAATAAGACGATTTATAAATATAATGATTATCCAGCTCCTTCAGAATTTCCCTGCATTTCATTTGTATTTTTTGAAGTTGTATTTAGGTTGTATTAGCTGTCTCTATGTTTATTAATCACTGAAATTTCAGAATTTCAGTTTGTGCAATACAATTTATTTCTCAGGTAATACTAAAATATAGATTCCCAGTACATACTGTCTTCAGTTGAAAAGGATGTGTATTTTTCTACATATTTCGGTAATATTTTCTACTTTATATTTGGAAGTCTATTCTATTGGGAATATTAAGCTACTCACTAAAGCTAAGAGGGGAAATCCCCTTCAGAAGAAGCTAAAGCTACATGTTCAGCTGAAGAGGAATTCCCCATTAAAATACATTCTTAATGCCTAATTGAATTTGATATTGAAGGAGTGCTTCTTTTCCCTCTGCGGATCTTCCTCAAATATTTCTGAATCTTGCTGATCGTGCTTTTATAATTAAATTATCATGATCCTTAATATTTACGTATTATAAATTTGGAAAAAGAATGAAAATTTCTATTTATTAACTAAAACTAAACTGTGAAGTAAATTTGCGGTCACGGTTACTTTTATCTAATTATCTTCAGATTATCGAAGAGCACAATCTGCTAAGCCTCGGTGTAACCGATGGATGTCCTGGTGGTAAAGCGCTTCTGCATCTGCATTTGGAACCATCAGTTGCAACGGAAGGATGCGAAAAAAGTGAACTCTCTTTCTTAGTTTCATGTTTCTTTATTCCTTTCCAGCAGATTTACAAAAGTAGCAGCTTTAAAAGTATCACTGTGATACAATCATACTCTCTCGCGTACAAGTAACAAAAAATACCCTCTATTGAAAGTACAGTTCTCCAACATGCAAAATATCCCCATACAGCTCCTTGGACCGGCTCCATGATCACAGTCGTTCCGTTTTTGTTACATAAAAAACAAAACAAAACTTGCAAGGTTCTTGTCCGCGAGATGTCAGACACCGAAGAAGAAAATAAATATCAGAAAGCGAGCCGAATTGCAGCGGCAGCCATAAGCAGTTCAAAAAATCCCCGGAAATGACGTCACGAAACGATGGCGCGAAAAAGGCAAATGAGATCAAACCGTGGCGATCGTTCCTCCAAATCCGTGATAAATGTTACATAAATACGCATCCATAAATAATACTGAGGACGATTGCGCCGTTTTAAACCGTCTCTCACACACATTTTGGAGTGTAGCACTCAAGTGTGGCCAGGGAGCATCCTCCGCATCTGCTATCGCATCGACTGCAGAACATCCCTTCTCCGCAGTGGCCCAGGATGTCCCACTTGCCGCCGCACCTCTGTCCAGGTCCCTGAGAATGCAAAATATTGGGCTTCGTCATCTCTGGGCAGAAATCATATTATTTAGAATGGAACCCTTACTACTAAAGCCGCCTATCTTTCTATTTTAACAACCACATGGAGGTTCTAAATTGAGAGATAGCTCTTCGAAAGTAGCAGCGTAATTTGAAAACACACCAACATTAAGAAAGGCCTCTGTGTCTGTCTAGGTTTCAGAAGACAGAGCGATTGCATCGGAAGACCAGCCCACTAAAAAAATAAGTTAACCATACCTTAAATTTGAGATATTATTAAATGGATTTATGATTTGTATATGCTGTGCATTCGTAGATTGAGTAGGGTTAATCTTGGGGGTTATAAAGGTGGGTTCGGCAATCATATTATCCAGGATTAACATCAACAGTAATACCCTGCAAGCCACCTTTCAGCGCGTATCAGGGTAATTAGCAAAATAAAATTAATAGAAGAATAGGAAGAGATTAAGAAGAAGAGAAAATACATAATATCTGAATGATAGTGTTAAAAAGGGGTTTGCTCCCAGAAAATATTGCTTTACTTTAAATTTAAATCCTAACTAACATATATTTCAGTTTATAGTATAGTGATGATTGTCGCACAACACCAAGGTTTTAGTTCCAGCTAACCTGGATATTTCCTCGTTAGTGGATGCATGTTTAGGGGTTCAAACCCCCGCCCCCCAATAGTCAAGTCCTATGACTAGCTCAGTGCTTCTTTTTGCTGAAGATTACAAAACCCCAATCATCACGCAAGTCTTAGTTTGCTTGATAAATTCAGCAAAAGCTTCGCATACCCGTAAATATGGCTCAGCTAAGGCTGTTTTCGGTAGAAGAGCAGGCCTAGAGCCGACGTCGTTCTCAATGGGAGGCTACGATACGAGTGTTTCGCACACAATGTTCAACGAGTCTATCCTTTAGTTAGATGACTCACACCATAATATAAGATTCCCATGAGATAAATTCGAAAGTTTTGATTCGTATACTCCTCGCAAAAATACAAGGGAGCATTCGAGAAGTAATTCGAAATTTGCAACCTGAAAACAGAGAATAAGATTACGTTTGAGAGACAGACAGAATGATAAAACGCTCAGTTAGATCTGTTGCATGTGACTGTTTTGAGGGTGTGAATACAAAGCTAGGCTCGTGAATAGTGCATTTGAGAAATTCACGGGGAACAGTTCGAAGGAGAGTTTAGTTTGGATTTCATAAGATACAGATGGACATCCGAAAATTCTTTTCACAGTCCGCTAATAGCTCGAGGCCTCTATCGAAAAAAGGTAAGTTAATGGCTATGTGGTTTATTTGTGAAATGACCATTATCACATGCATACATTACGATTGTCTTATTTTAGGGCTGTTATCGGAGGGCTCAAGATGAGTTTAGCTACAATTCCAAAGGTACTAGTTTCTTTATTAAGAATTCTGGACGATAAAAAGTCTGTACAGTAGACTCTTCATTACTCGGGATGATAGATTACCTGTTAATTTTATGTATATTTACGAAAATAATTCCATAACTGAATTTCCGTAGAAATTTGAAAAAGTACTGGAAGAATACAAGATATTAGTAAAAACTAATTTTTGATGATATTATTAATAATGTACCATTTTGGAAGCAAATCACTCAGCTGAAAGGTATTGTACGCTTAGGTACACAAATATTTATCGGAACTATGACTTGAACACTGTGCGTAAGACTGGGTTTGAGTAAACTCTCTGCTGGTTAAACCACTTAACTATTACTTATTGTTAGTCTAAATAATGGTAAGTTGACGTCTTCATTTTTTCCACTTTGGTGTTATACTCTAATTCTGCAAATTCAATTATAATATCAACTATAATATTAATATAATATAAATAAAACACTAAAAAAACTTCAGCATAGAAAAAAATGACTTTTTAAATGAATGAAAATGGCTCGTCCAAACTAGAAATCGAAACTACACTTATGATGAGTTTCCAATAGTTCGTTTATGTAAACATTATTGGAAAGTTTAATAAGTTGGCCACATAAGCGTTAAACTCCTCTAGTTTTCAATTCATTTAATTTTTGAAAGAGTTGACATATATTGTAGTAAGTAGCGGGCATAAATATACTAACCCCTGAAAGGTAGGCATTTTTAAGTCAGTCTTGGACCCCCCTTTGCTGCGTCACTGAGACTTCATTCTTATTATCCTTTGATTGGATTGTTGATAAGCGAAGATCACTCAACAATTCATTAATGATTTGTATCACAGGCATAAGAAATTACTTTTGATGAACATCTGACAATGAGTCTAAATCGGAGTGTGAAATTAAAATATTTGCTTTCCATATCCAACAAAAATAAAATATAACTTTTTCACGGATAAACTACAACAATATCGCATCAAAATATCGCAGGGTATTAATGCAGTATCAAACTTCTCCAGAAGCGAGAAAGCTCAATAAAAAGAAATATTTTAATGTCCCTCGAACATTGCTATATGTATGACTAGTCGTGATCAGCCCAAAGTTAGTTGTTTGTTTGAATGCAGTTTTGTCAATCAAACGACTTTCCGAATGCTTGCTGTTTCATCCTCTAAAACGGTAGAATCCACAATTAATTTAAATTAGAGCGCAATTGCCAAACCAAAGTTGTTGTCGCCCTCTGAATACTGCGCCAAATTTGAATTCGTTCCTGTGAGTGTTATGAATAAACCCATCGCTCCTACAGTTTGCTTTTTGAAAACTAAAGGATGCATGCACAATTTTTAAAGTGTGGTCAATATCAAAGAAAGACCACGTGAAATACTTCAAAGTAATTCACATGATGTCTTTCCACCACGATGACTGAAACTTTGAAGCGATGACGTTTCGCCAACGTCTTCGACCTGATGAAGTCACTTCGTTCGTCAACCAAACCGATCAGCAGACGATACAACGTGGTTGTTCTAAATAAGGTTATGAGTACTTTGAATTACATGGTTAGGAATACGAGCTACTTAATGAATAGGTATGCACTTTAAACTTTCACTTTAACATGTAATTGAAATTTGCATCATCTTTGAAAACGTTAGTGGGAATATACTTCCTCATTCCAGGATATATTGAAAAACGGCGAGTAAATTTTTTACGAGTTTTGCTATTATCAACTTCACTATAATCTTTAATAGGAATGAAATCAGGAACCTGACCAATGGAAAGATCGTAGGCATAGTAATCTCTATACCGGTAATATAGGAAATTAGCACCTCCTTCTTCTGTTTCAATGTTTGTATTAACCTTCTCAGGCACATCTGGAGGTAATTTAGACAGCCTTGGCATAGTTCTTTAAAAATTCTTCAGATCCATGTTTCAAAAAACTCACGAAGTTTAATATGCCTCTTAGAGTTGTAGGAATATTTTAAACAAATATTTCATACACTTTCCCTCTCACTCCCAATCTTATGTATGCCTCATGAATGAACATATGCTGCATTTTTGAGCGCTCTGTTCAATCTATGAATGAAAAATGTTTGGAACGATTCTCTATCGTCAAAGGTTCGCGACAGAAATGGAAAATATCTCGATGCCTGAGAAGAAAAAGAAATTATGAGCTAAACTAAACCTAAACATATGTTCATATTTGCTAAGTTTCTTGTCAACTAAAGTAAAAATCCACAGTTCCACAGCCAAAAACACTTCAATGGTGACTACTTGATTAGAGGCGCCGTGAATCATAAATTTCTTGAAGTGTTTTTCAAAGAAACGGTCATGGAAGGAGTACGAAAGAGCATGGCTACACATTCCCGCTAATTGTACGATCCTATGAAGATGACTGCAATTATTATCGAAGATCAAACTTAGCAACGGGCTCGTCAGCCGTTAATAGGGTAAGCATGAAAACTAAACTTAAAACACATTTCTAAAGAATTTTTAGAACCTAAATTTATATTTTTGTCATTCATAAATTCCTATGTTATCAACCAGAAGTCTTAATATCTCCACCAAAAATATCTTTATACTTTTCTTTAAATTTCATACGCAGCTCGTGCGGCGGTATTCCTTGCGGTACAGGATTTAGCTGGCGATCGCTTTTTGGAATGCATAATTCGAATATTTTGGTTCAAATTATCTCATTCGTCATATATGAACGTTAAAAAAAAATAAATGTAATTGATACGGAAAATAATGTATGAAGAATATTCTGAGTAAAAATTGTGTGGCGAATATATGAACTCTTTGACAAGGACAGCGCTGTTAAGATAAAATCGGAGAATAGTCTCTCCATGCGGAAATACAAGAAAGTCAATTTTATGACATTTATTTAAAAAAATGATAAATAAATTGCACCATTAGACGTATCGTTTATATTTAAATCAGGAATGACCGATTCAATCAACAAGTTAAGCTTTTTTGCAATTGGCAACACCGAGTTATAACGGGGAAATACACGGGAAATGAAGTTCCGTAATATCTCTAGTACTTTCAACTAAATGTGGAAAGCATAAGAGATTAAATCATTTTGCCATAAATTCATATTATTTGTAATGTTTAAAAGCGACACAAATATTTAAAAACGACCTCATGAGTATGACATGACTCCCTGTTGAGCTTTCATATGTGTTTTAGAAATTGAAGACGCATTCCGCGTTCTTTCTTATGCGTTCTTTGTGAGAGAAACTCCCATCTGCAGACGATAAGAAATTCCGTGAGTCATTCGGATACGGAGCATGTGGAATAGAGATTAGATGGTAGTCACCGCGCTCGTAGAAAATATTTGAAAAAGGGATATTAAGCTAAGAAAAGGTTTGCATAATGAAGCAGACGTAATGAGGACTGAAGAACGATATCTTTTCAATCGGATACAACATTATGTTGACTTTGGGGCGATCAAGTATTTTTATCTTCGATAAAGGCGTGAAATATTTTTCAATGGTTAGGGGTTTAAAAAGTTCGTTGTCTACAGCCAAAATGCTGTTTAAGTGATTATTTATTAGCACAATAAAAGCCGCAACTGTTTCTGGTCGTTCGGTACATTATTATAATAATCGTCATTAATAATCATAATAGTATTCCTAGTGAACTGCGAATCCGCGTAAACAGGTATCTCCCAGGATTATTTACAAAAGGAATTAATCAGGAAATCAGATATTCACTTCTGCTCGTAATATAACAGATGTGATAACAGATTAGATAGACCAAAAGGCGGGGTGAAACTGTTTTATTAGCAAAGATGGCCCTAAATATTAAGCGAAAATACGAATTATAATTTACCATCTATTATTATTTAATTTAATTTATGATTAAATGTATTATCCATCGGAACGGTATTATTTGATTGATCTTTATCTAAAGTTATAAATTGCTTTTAAGAATGTGATACTTGTGTAAATGTCCTCCTCGATTACTTCGGTAAGAATTGTAAGAGCAGATTGTATTGTTATTTTCTTATGTTAATTAATCTAGGGTTGCATTGAGATGCACACTGTCGTACTGCTTGATATTGTAAACCAAGTCATACGATCATTAATTAATATTCATGCTGATTTTCAGGACTGATTTTTGGAGAAAACATGAGCTTTCAGAATGCATCCCTAAAATTGTATTCTACGTTTTCCTCCGATTTCCCCGCTCTCCGTTTCATGGAACTGTAATTGGGAGATTGAGTACATTTGAACCACAGGTCAAATCGGCATGGTATACTTAACAAGATTATCCGTAGAATCTGAAATTTAGAAATTTTATGGAACCTGTAAAATAGAAAAGACTAACTTTTGACCCTCAATGCAATTCATGTCAAAATGTAGAAATTTTGAAATCGAAATTTGAATCTGCAGATTCCAATGACAACCTTTATAACATTTGATATATATATTTTTTGCGGAGTAAGACAGTACTAAAATGTCATTTAAATGGAAGTTCCCAATTCAAGAGCAGCGAAAATGTTTTGTCTCTGAATCCACGTATTAGGTCATCGTAGTTTATGGTCAATACTGTTTCCTTATCAATACTTATTTCGGAGGATAGCCTAAGTTTCCTAAATTGCCGTAAATCATCATTAACTGCAGATATTTAATTATTCTTGTTTGATAAATTAACAAAATTGTTTGGATTAGTTTTGCGAATAAGGAAATGAATACAGGGAATCCGCTGCGCTGTGGATCACCAAAAACACCGAATCCTCCATTTTATATAATGTGACCGATGTCTGTGAGACATGAGTATAAGTGAGGATCGCGTTTGACTGTTCTATAGAATCGATTACGTGCGTTGGCGTGTGAAAGTCGTTTTGGTCGCCTTGGGAACGGAGATCGGCCGAAGTCCGCAGCTTCAGATAGTAAATGGTCCACGATGTTGTCGCCAAGATTTGGCCGCGTTTGAAACGATATATCCAAGCACGATTTTCATCGTCCATGATCTTATTAATGTATTTCCGTGCGACTGATAACTTACGTTTAATTTGAAACTCTTCATAGTGAAGGGAGAGAACACTCCGAAAACTGATGGAATAATGCGGTTAAAAAATTTCGTTTCCGTAGTGAAGTGATTCTCTTTTGCCTTTCTGAGGCACATCCGCGCAAGAAATTAAACGAATCGAAATTATTCCTGCTATAATTTTAGAAAACAGTGCGTAAATGTAAGTCACTGAGTGAAAATTTAACTTATAACGTACGATCATTTCGGAAGTTATATGACTTCCATCTTCAGGTAAGCGTTTCGGTTTCAAACCGTTCGAAACCGAAATTGGAATATTTTACTGGTATTTTCAACTGCTGCATGTTCTTTTTACCTTTTATGGAGGCCTACAAAGTAAAGGTTTCATCAATAGATATTAGAATTTGTGGTTTTTCAGGTCTAAGAATTAAATATCGTTATTCAACGCATACGAGCCTTGCCTATTGTTTTCTGAAACATGTAAAATACTTGTAGAGTTGTGGGTTTCAAAGACAGTTAAAATGAAAGTATTAATAGTTCCACGCTGTACAAGATGTTGTCGAAGGGAAGAGTATCGGAAAAATCACACTAACTTGATGAGAAAGAAGGCAACGATACATATAAATCGATACCCGCTGGAGTCCATCCATTATTTAATGGAAATTGTGACACCAAAATATGACAAATTCCACAAAATTGGAGATTTTTTATCAAATCAATGAAATCTCATTAATTGTAGTAGTGTAAGCTTGTATTTTTCTTTCCCTTTCGGTCTTCCAAAAACTTACACAGAAAACGATGTTTTAATTTGTCATTCGCTTTTAAAATCAAAATATAAATTGGTAATGAATCAATTAAGACAGAAGCTTCTTCAACAAATTTTCTGACGTTCAATGTTGCTTTTTCGAAAGACATGCTCAAGTTCGAATAATTTTGTCTATAAGCCTCGTTCATTACGTCAACATAAAATTGAATAATTGCGATAAATGTTTATGTAGAAATTAATTACGTTTTCTTTCGTACAATTCGAACTATTTGTACATAGAGAATACATCACTATGATGCGGAACTAACCGTATGAATTTATACGCTAATAATGGTATGCGGTCTTAATACTCAGTGCTTCAGTATAAATTTGTGTTTAAAGTAATCTACTTACAGCTAGACATCAATTCATTTAAAATATCACCCCATAACTGAACATAACAAGACAGAAATTAAACGAAGTTAGCTCAAGTGCTCTTATTACCTGGTCTAAAGGAATTTTAAATCGAACTAAGGTTATTTTCTGATAAGCTAATCACGATTTTAATAGCTCAGTGGGACTTCCTATTTTACACAATTATCTTATAAATGTATTTATCTTCTAAATCTATTGTTTATGGAATTATATTGAAATTGGATGGTAAAAATTTACTTATCTATACACTACTTACTGCTTAAGGCAGATATAAAATTATGATAATTTCTTATCACCTGACTTTCACCTTCCCAAAATAAGAATTGCATTGCATAAGGATTATCTTCCGGTTATACATAATTTAGCGTTTCCATTGAAATTGCAATTGCACCGCATTCTTGTTTTCGGTTTGACACAAAACGAAGCAATACCGCGAGAAATGCACGAAAAGTCCACTTTTCTCGCATAACTTTTACAATATTTAGTTGACGCAAGTTAAGCGTGAATTTGAGGCAAATATTATAAGAGTGAACATTTTATAAACCATTATATAATTTTGCTAAAATTAATTGATACAAAAGAGTCGGGGTAATTAATTAATTAGAGAAGGAGATTAAAGAATAAGTGGGAATTTCTGAAGACGTATCAAAGAGTTGGAATTTAATATACATATATGTTTTAGTCTGCTTTGCTTAATGTGAGCATTAAAATAAAATTTTAAGCAGTGAATACATATCGAATTTGTATTGCGATAGTGAGAATTGGCAAAATCATCCGCAGTGAAACCCACTGGAAGGTAATGAACTTAGCAGAAGCATTAATCCGAGTGAAGAAAAGAGAATCAATATGATAGGCATGTTGATACTTTGTTGAATTTTTATAGCCAATATTCGTAAAGCACTCCGGTATGCGTGTTCAATAATTGTGACTTCCGAAAACAGCAACTGAACCAAAATGAACGTTAGAAATCCATCTTTCACACATTGAATTCGATCGATTAAAATCCTTACTTTGGTAAACATAATTTGCGATGACCTTTACCTTGGCGCACACTTTCCTTCCGCAGATGTCCATGGCGAAGCCGTGAGGGCACACTTCCGGTTCCTCGCAGTTGTCTCCGGTGCAAGTGGAGCAAGGGTAGAAGGCCGCGGTACATCTGAAATACGAATCAATCCAATTGCATCGCTTTCTCTACTTTTTATAATGAAAACAATTACATATACTTTGAAAATATATATCCCTCTTCCTTCATTACGAAGTTTAATTTCCACTGCATCGCCTCCGTGGATTTCTATTTCTTTCTGCTAACCTCAAATAGTAATTTAATTAGAGGACGTTAACTCTTATACTTTGTTTCATGACGAAGGAAAGAACGTCTACTTTTTCGCAAGAGTTTATTTCTTTTGAGTGCCTTAGAGCAACTATAAATTATACGTCACTCTAGTTCCCACAATTTCATCTTAACCCTCGAGCAGTCGCGTCCCAAATCGTCACTTCAGTACTCGCGTAGGGTGGAATCGACATCTTCCAAAGGGGTAAATTGTCTCAAAATGTAGTGAATAAATTTGTAATTCATTAGTGATGATGTCATATTAATTAATGGTTAACCTGGTTATTGAAATAAAATGAAATAAATATTTTCAAATAATTTTAATATTCAGTAAAAATTCGATATCCCTGACGCCGAGTATATGGCTGATGAATTTGGAATATTGCGTATAAAAAGTAAACTGTTTAAAAATAAAATAACATTTAATATACTACTATTAATTATTAATTATATAAAATTTATATAATATCTCTAAAAAATAAGGCGGAAACGAGGTCAAAAATCAATATTTTACGTAAAGGTCTTTCATCTACCTAGCACTACCGCTAACAAATATTTGTTTAAATAATTAAACTTCCATTTCCGGCGAAAATGCGTGGCTGGTTCAGAAAATTCTAAAACTCAGCTACTATGAGAAAGAAGGGGTAAAAAGCACTAATAAAAAGTTACGGAATTTTAAAATTTACGTTCGACCCAGACGCGAGTACTCGAGGGTTAACGAATGACCACATTTCCCCCTTTACATCCTACAAGCACTTCACCCCCTACTGACCCTCCTTAACCCCCTTTGCTCCCCCACCCTCTCTACCTATATATTGCTTATTGTTTTGTCTGAGATCTAATTATGGCGTGAACGCTGAAATAAACTCTGCGGAAAAGTAGACATCTTCTTTCCTTCTTTATTAAGTCCACAATATCTCGGCCGCCTCCTTGCATTTTACTTTCAGTTTATTTCACAGTTATTAACGATTTCAGTGCGTATCTTGCCTAAGGGAGACTATTTAAGGCACAAACTTGTCTTAAAGTAGACAATTGATCTTAGTGATCAATTCGGTCGTAATATATCCGTTACTCAATTCGCCGATTTGCTTTGAGATCAAACAGCTGGTTCTTCAAACCCTTCGATAGTGCCATCATACCATACTGTACGATGTGTTTGGTTTTCCTTTCACTTACCGCCATCGAGAATAATTAAATCTTACGGCAGAGCCATTTAAGATAACACTTGTAGCTGCTCTGCTTTATATGTAACAATTGAGTTCAACTAGAGTCCAAAAAATTTAAAGAAACTTAATGTGGAAATTATGCTCACAGAAAAAAAACATTATTGCTCACAAAACTAAATAAACTCTTACAGAAAATTCAAAACTGAGAATAAACGTTGACTAAACAATAATATTTCGAAATTCAATCGGGATTTGCCGGAAGATGTTTATGCAAATTTCTCTTTCTGTAAATGTATTCGCCAGCTGTCCTTCTTTTATTTACCTCGGGAAATAACATACTGCGGTAATTTTTTAAAAATTGTAAATGCATTTTGTGAGTTCATCCAAAGTATTAAGTCTACTCATGATTTGAAAATATAACGTTTTTTTTTGGGAAAGTAACTTGTCCCAAACCGTGATGGTAAATCATTATGATGCAGTCAACGTTTGTCGAAATTTTAAATATTTTACGTAACTGTAAAGATCACCGATTCATATCATTCATATTCAGATTCATAACAGTAGTCAGAATGACTCATAATTAAAATTTAGTTTACCTCATGCGGTGAGCATTGGAGAGATAAGGGCTTCTCCCAAAAAATTATACTCTACTGTATGTTGGAATGAAATTAGACAGCTGCGACCGGAGAGACATTCTTAACATCGCTAATCTTCTATAGTCCTTCCGACTATTTGTATCCTATGTCAAGAAGCAACTTGATAACGTCCATTGATTTATCTCAGCAAAACAACTACTTTCCGCTGGACCTTACGTTATTCACCAATAAAACTTCAGGGTCCGATATATTGTCTGCTTCAGATGGGGTCCACTGCAGATTCGTATCGTTCAGCCTCAAGTTTTACGAGTATTTAGGAACGTGACATGCAGTATAACTTCCGGTCCTAAGAGTCAATTGAAATTTTCTTTAGATCGTCTAAAACGTTAGAGTGAGTGCTACAAAGTGAGGTTATCAGTGTAAATACAATGAATTGATCAAAAAGAAAATTGATGGAGGAGAAATGGAAAGCAAATTTCTGATCGGATATAAATAGTAAGTTATGCGATATTTATATCAAGCGGTATGCGTATCATTGTCCACATAGTGTTGTTTTTGTCGCTATCTTTACTATTGCACTAATGATAGTCCGAGGAAGACTTTTCCGGACGATTAAAATGTTAGTTCACCATTTATCTCTTGAAAATAAGGAAATTAAATGGAGAACAATTTCATTATGTTTGTCTGAACAAGAGTTTAAGAAGACGATACATTACTAAAGAGAATAATGCTGGTTTTGATTAGTAATATATACTCTTTTACTCCTGAACACGCTACCATAATTTTTCTGTGATTTTTGCTTTTGTCATTGAAGCAAACATATTAAAAATAATAAAACTGATAAAAAATATTGACTTAAATTTCGGCATCTACACCTTAGAAGGCAATGTGATGCATTAAAGTAGCAATATCCTCTAAAAATGTATTAATTCGTTGATTCTTTAATTTGATCCGTTAAGTAAGCACATCGTCTTCAGTCTCTTCTGGGCTAAACAGCTGAATACAATAATAATCAAACTTGTACAACTACAAGAAAAATCACGAAAAGCGTTTTTGAAATCGAGATTTAAAGGCGTTTAAATTCATCAAAAATATCGCTAAAACGCTGTATTCGGAACAGTAGAGTTGGAATTACCTGTCGATGGCTGCGACGAAGCAAAGGATGGCTAGAGCGGCTGTGAACTTCATCTCGGCTCCTTGGGATGTTTCGGCGTCGAACCTGAGGATGGAGAGGAGCGGTGAGCATGGCATCAGCGATGAGTGCAGCGGAGGAGCAGAAGACTCCAGCCGCCGCACTCTCGACAACTGACACCTGGGTAGACGCGGGGCGATTAAGGAGACATCTCGAGTTTGGCTTTTGTATCATTCCAACACAACTATTACTCTTTTTCCCTCTCCCGGGAATACCCCTCCAAGCCGTCCTCACGCTGAGAGGCGCATCTCAAGCTTAGAATGTTGCTGATCGGAAATGTTGGACAATATCACCAAACATTTATCTAGTCGTTTCATAGTCTCTCCGTCTGTCCTCGTATCTATTAATAGGGATCGTTCCATCGCCTTTAACCTAATTTCTCATATTTGTTCTTTAGGAGTACAAAAAACTTTTATGCAAGTTTCACACTTCTGATGGTTCGATTCTTGTTCGATCCAAATGGAGTTCGTACAGAAAGTTCGTTTCGTATTTTCCAGGCTTCGCGTCTTTCAGAAAATGATAACCGTTCTACTGCCAACGACATTGGAATCGAATTAAGATATTTACTCGAGGTATTGAACATTATTTAACATTCCAAATTCATATGTTTCTGAAGTTTCTGCGAGAAGGTTTTGTCAAACATAGCTTCCAATGATCCTCATAATGCGATAGGTAAATCCTATAAGAATCGATGAGACATTTAGGTATATTCATAAGTTAAAGAAAGTAATTGCCCTTAGCAATTGTGTTGGCCATAGTTGAGAGAAAACGAAAATTCTATGTAAACAATAACTGCGAATTAATTGAAATAGTTAGGTACTTCCTTCCATACCAATGCTAAAGTCAAAGGATTTGGTAAACGAGGATGTTCCTAAAAAATAGTAATGATGCTAATTATTAATATTACTATACCTGTCATTCATGTAACTGCTTTACGGGCTGAATCTATATCGTTTAGACCTCACCATTACTTTTTACCTTAATCTTGCGCAAATATTGGCTTACCTTACGAAGAAGGAAATGAGTGAGGAATTTTCATGTACGCAATGATGTGCAAAGTTCTTCGGAGAATTGTATGCGTTTTTTGTTGTGCAAGGAAATTATTTATAAGATTCGATTTTGTCCATCCTTCAGATAACGCGCGACTCATTTCTCTGATTTTCAAGTAAAAAATTGAACATTTCTGATGCCCGAAAAATTCTTTGTATACCTTAATGGATTCTCCTCTTAAGATGACTTTAACTCAATAAGATTCTGTTTTAATGCGAGGCATTCCTTTGCAAGGTGATTCCCTGTAGCGTTGCAATGTCAGCCTCTTGTTGATGGATACGCCGTCGTCAATCTTTATTCCCTTTCTTCTCTTTATTGATATTATTATTAGGGTTCTTTATTATTGGCGAGATTGAGACTAAAAAGTCTCCTCTTCCATCTAACCTGTCGTTAAGTTGTTACATTATTATAAGTTTATTACATGTATCAAAGAAAACTTAAAGGAAAATAGAAGAAAATGTGAGAAGGGATTGCGGATGTAAAAAAACCTAAGAAAAGCTTAGGAAAAAATATCCGCTGCAGGAAAACACCCACAAAGGAGGGGGGTGTGAAAAACCTGCGCAACCTACCGATTGTACAAAAAAGACATTAAAGAGAACAATGTACATATAACCTGGAAAATTACAAGAAATGTTAGAGACATATTATCAAGACAAATAATGAAGGTTGATAAAAAATAAAATGCAGAGAATGCAGTAAGTAGATACATATACTTGTGATAAAAATATGACTGAACTAGAAGAAAGCAAAATAAATCACGATCAATCCAAAATAACGCTCTGCAATAATTATATAAGAGAGTTGAAAGCATGATTTAGGCATAAACAATAATCTAAAGTAAGTTAATATTATGGAAATACAAAATAGGAAAAAGAAAAAGTTATACTACATGTAAACTATAGTACCAAAAACGAACAAAATATTCCAAAGTAAAGGAGAGAAGTTTGAAGTGTTGTTCCGTGCAGCACAAAAAAACGAACTTGACTTATGGTAAGGTGTAAAATACTATGATGGAAATAATTAGCGTTATTGATTCTCTAGAAGATATGAAAGGCATCTCCTCTTGAAAGTGTGGATAGAACAGGAAGATTTGATACTGTGCGGAAGGGCGTTCCATAAATTAACAGAGGTCACTGCAAAGGATTTATGATGCATTTCCGTCCTGTGATTTGGAATGAGTAGATTGTTTCTTCCTCTAGTGTTAAAATTATGTACCGACCCTATGCTGACAAATTCTGAAAAAAGGTAATCGGGAGTTTGTAATCGCATGACACGGTAAGTTGTAAGATGTGTAATTTTCGACGAGAAGCGAGCTTGAACCTCTTTATCTTAAGCATTGTACAGTAAGATTTCTCTTAAATAACCTTTATTACTTTTGAAGATGTGCAAAGACCGGGAAGTCCCAGTATTAAGTCTGCGATTCCCATACTTCTTTTATTATGCCTTCACCTATAAAATTGTCCCTTACAAAATACTCGTCCATGCCTAAAAACGCTCTTTCGAGGATATTGACTAGATCCAGGGACTTTTTCTTGTCCGTTTATTTCCCTTTGCCCTTACTTTTTCTCTTAGCTCACTTCTTCTAAATTCGTTTCGCTTTATTTCGGAGCATTTTTTACGGTGTCATTATCTTTTTTGTCCTTTTTCTGCCCTCTTCCTGCTCCTTGCCCTCCCTCTGAAACCAGAGGATATCAGCCGGGAATTCACTATTCGCAATTACCGTTCATTTATAAAAAATGGGAAAAGAATGTTATTTGCCAGTAGGCACTTTCAAAAAATATTTTACTTGTTTGTTACTGACCAACCGAAGATAGGGAAACAAATTGAGTCTTAACCATGGAAATAAATGTATGAACCGCATTTTGGAAATGCTTAAATTCAAATGGGTTGACAGATCTCAAAAAGGGAGTAATCAACGAGAGTTCAGCTGTTATTTCTGAGACGGATCACAGAAATTGAGGGTCAAAAAGAACCGAATGACACTTATGAAACTCAGTTCCAAATTTGTGGATATTTCCGGGTAACGGAAAATAAAGTTTGTATCATCTTTTAATATATCGAAGAAGACAGAGCTAATAGTTAAATTCACAAAAACTGCTCTGTCCGTGGAATTCGGAAAAAAGACGACGTTTATTCGGTATAGCGTCTAAAGTTCTATTTCAACAATTATTCGAAGGCAATCAATTGAAGTAAATTACAATTCACGATTTAATCTTTTCAATGTTTTATTTTCTTATTGATTGCACGCATTTTGCTGATTACTGGATGTCGTGACATAAAAATCATTGGTTTATCATTGACGGTTTACTCTCCTTCGTGCATACATGAAGAATATTATTTGCCAAAATGTGATTAAGATTTGTATAATAAAATATACCGCGAGGTAACTAAAATAAAGCCCTCACCCAACCCAATATTTATGCCAATCACTCTCCAGTTATTTCCGTGGGATTTACCATCTGCCATCCGGTACAGCCCTTTCTCCTTGTCTGACACCGTCGACATTAGTTTGCGAAAACAAATGAAATATTGCAATCGAGAAACTCACTGAATGTCACAAAGGACGCTCTCTTCCATTTTACGTCATCGTACTTTCTTCGATTTCATTCAAATCCTCTTGTGCTATATTTTTTGCTATCTTGGATCATCGATTTACCTTTGTAACACTAACACGCAGTGGCAATTCTGAACAAAACCCCCAAGTTCACGCCGTGACTTTTTTCACGTACGCTCGCTTGCTTAATCACATTCTTTCTTCACTTCTGCTTTAGCTCAACCGTAACATGATACTCAAGTATTCTCATTCAAAAGATTTTCGTTTTTCGGCCAAATGTCAACACATCGAGGATTTTCCCGATATTTTCAATATCTATCGTCGTCAGTTTCCTTCGCATCTTTGGCATATTCACATTTTGATTTCTTCTTTACCGAATGACATCAGCTTCCTGAACGAATCTCACAATATTGGTTGAATTTAAATTCTTTTTAATTTCAACATATCTAAAAATATAACTGCAACCATGTCTTTCCTACAACTATATCAGGATGATATGTTTTTTCATGTGTCTTTCTGTACAGGATAGAAAAAGTGTGTTTGCAGAATTGATTTTATTGGTGCCTCTACAAATGTGTTTTCCTCACTTCTTTTTTACGGGAAATGATATGAAAACTATGTAATTCATCTCGAATTAGGATTATTGTGCTCAACTGCATTTAGGACTCAACGAAGCAACTTCACGCCCTTGAAGTGCTTTTGGTTGCAAACGTTGGAAGGTAAGCCGTTCTAACCGGCCTTCGGACAACATACATAACTTACTCTTAATGGTTTGTAATTGCATTACACTGCATACTGTCTAACGTTTATTGATGTTATTGGCTGAATTAATGTATAGTTTACTTGAATCAGCAACAAATATCGGTCTTGCAAGAAAGTTGTCTTTTCGTATGTTTTAATCTAGGATCTCATGCTTCTCCTATTTATTGATCTTTACGAATCCAATTATTAATTCCCCCCCTTCTTTGCATAACGCTCAAAACTAGTCGAATACATCATGAATGTTCTTTACGCTTTGTCGAAAAATTATTTGCCAACTCATTGTTTGTTTAAAATATTGTCATTAGTGACCTAACTTTATGCCAATTAGCCAAATTTCATGGTAAACCTAAATTTTATACGACATTCTAATAACCTCGGATATTGCAACGTGAGAATGAATAAAATGATGCAGTTATGACGTTCTTGAATCAAAGCAGGTGCATTTTAACAACAGCATACATTCAACTACAATTTACTAGTATTGGTAAGATTCTCGCGGGCCACATCACGCTTAGTAATTTTCTTAAAATTGTATTTAGAAGTGAGAATGCAGGAATATAGGTATGTAAAGCAAATGATGTAGTTCAGTCAACTAAGTTCATTTATATCATTGATATGGTATTGCTTTTATTTCAAAAATGATTTCACGAAAATTCGCATCTGCTACTTTGACATGCCAGAATTAAAGAATCATTGTGCTGAAGAAGTGAATTATTTTTCTTTGCTTTTTGAGAACGATTTGTGAAGATGTTTAAGGAAAAGCCCGTGGCTTAGTAACTGATTGTGATCGCGAAGAAGGAAACTCTAAAAAGAGATTTGTCTAGAACTGTTTGTGCTCCCAAATCATCAGATAGTGACGGGAGAATGGGTGTCAATAGACTTTGCTCCCCCATGAGGCACATCTGGGGAGGAGACTAATTCAATCGATGGACATAAATAGCTTATTTCCCAAATAAGGCACTTGATACGGAAAAATGGATGGTATAATCACTGACTGAGAATATTTGCTGAAATTCCTATAACATGTGCAAATGTAAATAGTCCTTGCTTACTTCATTCGTTTTAGAAAAATGAGGCAAATTTAAGTAATTAAAATTTTTCCTTCTTCTCAATTTTAATATATTAATTTCCGAATATATTAAAAATTTAGCAGTAGTCATTTTGTTTTACCAGTCCGAGAAAGATTTGATGGCATTATGAATATTTAGAAAACAATGGAAGTGAAAATTTCCTGTACAGAAAATGTAATAACATTTTCCTCAGATTCAGAATATTTATACATAATCAAAACTTATCGCCTGTGTATTTACTAGTATTCTGAGGTTCGTATATCTAGTGGAAGTATTAGTTTATTATCTCTTTGTTATTTTATGTCTCTAAAAATTTCTTTAGGTCACATAGCAACCAATATTAATCACTAAGACCGCGAAAAACTTTATTAATTGATTACTTTAATAATACATGAATTATGAAGCGAAGGCTTAGGCTGCACGGGAAAGATCAGCTAACGGGCAACTCTATTAATTCATGCTATTGCGAAATATTTTGTCCTATGTCTTTAATTTGGCAAATTAAAATCTCAAACTTAATAACCCAAAATATAAAGAAAACCTTCCCTCGGGATTCCTAATAATATTTGTCTGATAAATACCGTTAATTCCCTTTCATATTATCCCACGAACTTCGTATTTTTTCATATTCATCCATGAGCGAGAATCAAATAAAAGTAAACGAAAGACGCGTTTTTCCCAATCATGCATAAAAGAGCAAATGTAATCGTAAAGATATGGAATCTGAAACTTCCGATCCAAATATTTTTGAATGATAAGTATATCGTTATATAAGAAACCATCGGCATCGATCTTTTTTCTTCTGGAAATTACGAAATATTTTGAACTCTGGCCGACGCTAATAATTTCCTAGAAAATCGATGCCTTTCAACGGTAAATCTTTCGGTAGTAACCTCTATCCCAGCCGATAAGTGAGCACTTTTATATCAGTCATATTTTGAGTTCGAATACCCTTAATGTTGGCTCTGTTCTGATAATAGTTGATGTTTGGTACCCCACAAACTTATTTTGGAGTGATCCGTGCATTTCAAGTTGAAAATTTCCATCCAGGTTGGAGATATGAGTTCCTAGAATGAAATTTCCCTTTCCTTCGAAAATAACAGCAACCATTCCCCACGCAAACAATTCTTGTCTTTGGTCTAATTTATATATTAGATTTTTGCTAAATTTACTCATCCAAGCCTTGAAATTATCAAGAAATATTTTTATGTCAAACTCAAACCCGTCTACATCTTCACCATGTAAGCCTTGTTTTCGGCTATTCCACTTCCTAAGAAATGCATTCTTGAAGGGCTTCTCATTCTTGGCAGACGCAAAATGTCACTTTCATTTCTGTTAAGTAAGCCTTCGATTAAATCGAGAGATTGTGATGCATTTAATTAGTACTTTTTCCTCTCTCAATTGAGATGAAGGCTCTCTCACTGAAGAAGCGATTTTATTGGTATTATTTTTTTGAAATTCTACTTAGACCTTCAATTTATGCGGAAGTGTACAAAATTATAGAAAGAAATTTTTCCTTTAAGATATTTCTCTTCCAGATATGGGATTCAACTTCCAACAATTTCTTGCATTTTGACTATCCTCCCTCTTCACTTATATTCTCTCTCTTCTATTTTGATTTCTTCATTCAAAACCATCATGTTTGTCTGTTTCCAGATTGAAGTCCTTCATACCATACATTTTACGTGACCTCGCCACTCTATCGTTTCCTATATTGAACACAAGACTTTAGTTCATTAAATTAACACATTCGTTGCAAAGTTTCCAAAGGTTTTAGAAATTCAACTCAGACAAAGTCCACTGCAGTTGTCATCTACGATCAATCTCAGTTTCTGATATCTCTGACTGAAATCACTCTCTATATTGATTGTTTATCATTCACTTTCTTTACATATTTTCCCCCATCATGTATCGTTAAACATTTGTCTGCCCTATATTTGGCAACCTTGGTATTTTTAAGTTTATTCCCAATTATTACGTTTTTTAAATGAAATATTCTTTCCGCGCCTGTTTATTCAAATTATCCTCTTTCATCCCCCTGTCCTTTCCACCCCCATACCGCTTCTACCTCAATGCCTCTCCAATTGACCTCATCATTTTATCAGCCTATGCATTTCCCACGGTGGTGAAGCCTGTGGTTAAAGTAAACTTCTATCTTCCTTTTATTTTGCTATACATTTTATTAACTGTCTGTGGCATAACAAAGTATAATCCGATTTTACTGAATATAACGCTTGGGGGATTGTTTATCCTTCCTTCGTTTTTAAATTCCAACCGTTAAAACCTAGAGATTGATTCCGCAACATATTTCCCCAAACTCTCAAGAGGATCAAAAGCGAACAAGGAATCGTGTACTCACCTTTTCGATGGGCGTCCTTAGTGCTTGGATGCTTCTGCTGAGTGCACGCTGCAGACTTGGGAAGAGCGCTCTTATATAGTTCGGAAAGCGATGCAAATTGGGAGTTGATGGCAATCTTAAGAATGACAGGTCGAAAACAGCAATCAACTCCTCCATTAAAAAAATAAGAAGCCTCGATGGAAATTGATTAATCTCCCTCCACTGGAAATTAAATCCTTGATTGATTGACCGCCTCTAAATATGCTAATGCGAGATTAATTGGTGGAGTGGGAAAATGTCACTCGAATCGCACTTTTCTAAAAATATGTCCAAATTTTCCTCATTTTCCAACATTTCTCACACGCTGCGGACTGTGCACGAGGAATTTCTGAAATGTTGAGATATCTGGAATTTTGGCTCTTAAGGTGTAAAATGCTCTTAATCATTGCACAATACCAAAGGCCAGTTTTAAATTAATGAATAAGTACTTCGACACCAAGGAAACATTCACGTGATTCAATGGCGTGATATTTTTTTTATTTATAGGGTAATAATTGAATGGTGGAAAAGACATTTCGGAAAGAAATTTAGATTTCAATTATGAAGAAAACCTTCATGAGAAACGTAAGTAAAGCTAATTTTTACCATTTATAGTTTTCAATTTATTTACAAAACCAAATTAGAAATAGCGATCCTACAAAATCGTGACGAATATCAAAGCACGCCCAATTAATAAGCTGCATCCCGGTGGGATAGGGAATACAAAATCATAGGAGAAGGCGCTCTTCTTTCTTTGTGTCTATGAAACTGTCACCGAATGTGCCTGATTTTGTCACCAGGTGGGTGCACATTTCTCCTATTTAATATAAATTGCATTGATTTTTAAGAATATTTTCAATCCTTTTTTTGGGTACCTGCTCGATATGATGTCCAAAGGAAATTTGTATTACAAGTATTCTAACAGAATGCAAGCAACTTTTACTATACTACTACTTTACTATTCTACTAACGTCTATATATAATAGATATATATATATAGTACGAGTAAAATGTAGCTTGCATACTGCAAGCAGATCGACAACACTAATTTCATCTCGGCATCATATCGGGACGGTCCTCAAAAGAAAAAAAAGGGGATTGAAAATATTCTTTAAATTCGCTGCAAGTTATTCGTCCGGCATCGAACCCGGGTCTTTTTGGTGATACGCACTATGCAGCACAATAGAATTTCTCCATCTCTAATTATGTGTGAAAATTAAAGCAAAAATATTGGGCGCAGCTGCCTCAAAAGACGCTCTAATGTTCACGAATGTAAATGGCTCTCGGGACTCGAACCAAGGACGATCGTGGAAATTTAAAAACTGTTTCTGAAAGTTATTAATGATCTCAATCCATATGCCAAATTTCAAGTTTCTATATTATTGGGAAAGGTTTCAAAATAATTCCTAAAAATCGGATCAACTTCTGATTGCAGAGACACCTGGTGTCGAACCCAGGACACATTGATAGCTATGAATGCATAGTTTGATTTGTTAAGACTGGTTCTTCTATCACGCTAAGTTTTAAGTTGATAGCATGCCGGGAAGAACCTAAAATTTGTTTCCGTTATCTCCATAAGAAATACATTGAGAAATGTAAATGGCGCCCTGGGATCGAACCAAGGACCATCAGCGAATATGTAAAATTTGATTATGAAATATATTTATAATCTCCAACTCCATGCCGAATTTCAAGTTTCCATGCCATCGGGAAGGGGTCCAAAAAAAATCTTAAAAATCGCCACAATACATTTTAAACGGCCGATTTTTGCCTCGACCTAGCTTCGAACCCAGGATATTTTCCGTAAAACTCATTTATGTTTTCGATAGATCATGACCATATATAAAGGCTCCTAAAGTTTCGATTCTCCACCTATCCGGGAAGTAATTTTTAAAAATTCCCGAAAATCTAAGCAATGCATTTAAACGGGAAAAATCGGGACTTTGGGGCCCTCTGGAATCGAACCCATGACACTGAGGTTCAAAATCGCAATTTTTCTGGAGGTTATACGTTATGGCCAATATGTCGAAAAAATTTCAAGCCATTGACGCTAGTGGTTTGGCCTGTGACTTTGTATCCTCTCTATATATATCTATTATATATAGATGCTTCTCCGGATTCATTCATATATCATACGAGTAAAATGTAGCTTGCATACTGCAAGCAGATCGACAACACTAATTTCATATCGGCATCATATCGGGACGGACATCAAAAGAAAAAAAAAATTCAAAATATTCGTAGAATTCGCTGCAATTTAATCACCTGGCAGCGAACCCCGGTCTTCCTGGTGTACTTACTATGCAGCAAAATAGAAAATTACCATATCAAACTATGTGTGAAAATTCAAGCAAAACTATTAGGTGCAACTACCTCAAACGACGTCCTACTATTCACATACACTCCTTATTTGAGAAATTATAATGTGCTCTGGCATCGAACCCAGGAACAGCATGGTCTTATCTATTTTTTTTCTTAAACAAAGTGTTAATATACATCTTCCATCTAAGCAAGAGCTCCCTTACATATCGATAAATGCATAAAAAAATTATGAAAAGATACCCCATAGTATTATATATGGGTGATATTTTTACCGCCCGGCATCGAACCCGGGTCTTTCAGGCAATACTTTCTATGCAGCACAAAAGAAAAACACCATCTCTAACCGCGTATGCAAATTCAAGCAGAAATATTGGTTACAACTGCCTCAAATGACGTCCTACTTTTCCTTTATATTCCTTATGAGAGAAACGTTATTGTGCTCTGGCTTCGAACCCAGGAACAGTACGGTCTTATAAAAATTTTTTTCTAAAACTTATTCGTACCATACATCTTCCAGCCAAGCACGAACATCCTATCATTTCGATAAGTGCATCTAAAAAAATAATGAAAAACGGCTCCCATGTATTTTAAAGGGCAGATCTTTGCATCGTCCTAGCATCGAACCCAGGATAACTTTTGTAAAAGTCAGTGATGTTTTCGAAAGTCCAAGACCATAAATATAGGCACCTTGAGTTTTACTTCTCTACCTATCCGGAAAGTATTTTTTTTTAATTCCCGAAAATCACGGCAATGCATTCAAACGGGAAAAATCGGGACTTTGGGGCCCTCTGGAATCGAACCTATGACACTGAGGATCAAAGTCTCTTTTTTCCTGGGGGTTTCATCTTATGGCCAATATGTCATAAAAATTTCAGATCAATGACGCTTGTAGTTTAGGCTGTGAATTTGTATCCTATCTATCTATCTATCTATATAGGTATATATATGAATGAATCCGGAGAAGCATCTATATATAATAGATAGATATCGCATTGGCGCAGCCAGGATTTGCCAACAGGTGGGGTGTCCAAGGCTGCAGAGAAAACGAAAAATGCGGAACCTACAGGGGCTATTCGTGTCCGCTGCTTACTACAAATATGTCAATTCTTTCAAAAACTAAATGCATTGAAAACTAGAGGAGCTTGTGGCCAACTAGTGCGTTTGTGCGCTTATATGGCCAACTTATTAAACTTTCCAAGATGAAGTTTACATAAGCAAACTATTGAAAACTTACCATAAGTGTTATTTGGATTTCTAGCTTGGATACGTCCAATATCTATTGAAAAGTTATTTTTTTCTATGCTGAAGTATTTTAGTGTTGTAGATATAAACTTCTTGAGTCTTTGAGATCTCTTCCTTCCTTGATATAAAACGTCTCAATAGATCACCACATTGGCGCGCCCATACCGATTTGAATATCTTTCGTTATTAGACTATATCTTCAGCAGATTTCTTAGGAGTGACTTCATCCGTTGCTTTCAAAATTACCTCCTCTTCTAAGAAACAAAAAATCATTTATATCCGGTGAAATTTTCTGGTAGGCTTACAATTAAGCCTGATATCGTTATGTATGTATTAGCTAAATATTCAATTGAATGCGTCACATACCGTACATTTAAAATTGCAAATTTTTAATGTTCGGCATTGACGCATTGAATTGAATTTGCAGAATTAAAGTAACATACCGAGGTGAAAGAAAGGAAGAAGTTATCTTACAATTATTTAAACTGTGTAATAGTTAGGTGGTTTGAGCAGAAGAGATCTGGCGCAAACCCAGTATTTCGCACCGAGTGTTCAAAGAAAACAAAATTTTACATGAACTGAAAATTTGAAGGGGCATTGCATGACCACGTGGTTGAATAAGTCATGAGATTCGTTATATTCTATCTCCAGAGAAAAAATTTGGCGGCATCAAAAAGGAAGCTGAAGAATTTAAGTCATAGTTATAACAGTTTATCAAATTTATTTAAAGTCATCAAGTCATAGTTCCGATAAATCTGTGCGAACCTAACGCGCACAATAACTTTCAGCTGACTGATTTGCTTCCAAAATGATATGTTATTAATAATATCATCAAAAATTAATTTTTACTGATATCTTGTATTCCTCCAATACTTTTTCAAATTTCTACGGAAATTCGGTTATTGAATTATTTTCGTAAATATACATCAAATTAACAGATAATCACAAAATAAAGATCAGTATATTTTCTATCATCCCGAGTAATGAAGAGTCTACTGTGCAGACTTTTAATCGTCTAGAATGCTTTAATAAAGAAAAAGGTACCTTTGGAATAGTCGCTAAACTCATCTTGAGATGTGCCCTCCGATAACAGCCCTAAAATAAGACAATCCTAATTTATGCATCTAATTATGGTCATTTCACAAAAAGCACATAACCATATATATTCCTTTTCCGATCGAGGCCTTGAGGTATTAGCGGACTGTGAAAAGATTATTCGGATGGCTCTATCTGTACCTTATGAAATCTAAACTAAACTCTCCTTCGAATTTCTCAAAAGCACTACTCACGAGCCAAGCTTTGCAATAACACCATTAAAACAGTCACATGCAGAAGATCTAATTGAGCGTTTTATCAAACTGTTTTTCTCTCAAACGTAATCTTAATCTCTGTTTTGAGAGTGTAGGTTTCGAATTAGGTACTTCTCGAATGTTCCCTTGTATTTTTTCGAGGGGTAAACAAATCAGCACTTTCGATTTTTCTCCTAGGAATCTTATCTTATGGTGTGAGTCATCTAACTAAAGGATGGGTTTAAGATGTGCATGCGTTGAACATTGAGTGCGAAACACTCGTATCGTAGCGTCCTATTGATATCGATGTCGGATCTTGCCTTGCTCTGCTACCGAAAACATCACCTTAGCTGAAATCGGAGTCTTAATCACGGGTATGCGAAACTTTCGCTGAACTTATCAAGCAAACCAATGAATTGCAGCGTATCTCTAAAACTTGCGTGATGATTAGGGTTTAGTACTCTTTAGAAAAAAGCACAGAGCTATTCATTGGACTTGACTCTTTGGGGGGGAGGCGGTTTGAACCCCTAACCCCCCCCCCCCTCGCTGCACCACTGTTACTTTTGGTCGTTTTTCCCGCGAAGTATTAGAGATGTTAATAGCTCTTCAGGTTAGTTAGGGATGTCGGTGTTTCACCCCCTGCCACGCACCACTCGCGGATTGCAGGGTTTAAATGTAAATGTAAATGAAAAAGTTATACTTATAAACTTATACCAGATGTAAACTATAGTACTAAAAACGAACAAAATATTCCAAAGTAAAGAAAAGAAGTTTGAAGTGTTGTTCCGTGCAGCATGAAAAAAAACGAACTTGACTTATGGTAAGGTGTAAAATGCTTTGACGGAGATAATTAGCGTTATTGATTCTCTAGAAGATACGAAAGGCATTTCCTCTTGAAAGTGTGGATAGAACAGGAAGATTTGATACTATGCGGAAGGGTGTTTCATAAATTAACAGAGGTCACTGCAAAGGATTTATGAAGCATTTCCGTCCTGTGACTTGGAATGTGTAGATTGTTTCTTCCTCTAGTGTTAAAATTATGTACCGACCCTAAGCTGACAAATTCTGAAAAGAGGTAATCGGGAGTATGTAATCGCATGATACGGTATGTTGTTGTTAGGATGTGTAATTTTCGACGAGAAGCGAGCTTGACCCAAGACAATTTCTCAAAAGCACCCGAGATATGGTCGAATTTCTTTAAGTTAAAGATAAACCGAACCGAAGCATTCTGGTCACGCTGCAATTTGGTAGCTAATTCTTTGGATAAGTCTTGGTAAACAATATCACCGTAGTCAAAGTGTGGCATGATTAATGAATTTACCAGTTGAGCTTTAATCGAAGGCGTCAGGAAACTTCCTAGGCATCTAAGAGAATTAATTGAAGAATAAACTTTTTTACACACATTAACGATGTGTTCCGACCACGTAAGATTATTATTGATGATAACATCCAGATTATTCACAGAGTCGCAGAATGTGATCTGCGAGTTGTCTAACGTGAGCTTTGCATCGTTATCTTGATTAAGCCTTCTCATCAACTTGGGTGTCCCGATGACAATGGCTTGCGATTTTGAAGGATTTATTTTCAAAAATTGTCTTTACTCCAGTTATTAATTTGTTCGAGGTCATGATTTACGTGCTGTACGCATTCATGGAAGCCATAAATCGTGGTGTCGATGTATATCTGCATATCGTCTGCGTATTAATGTTGCTTACAATGTTTAATTACTTGAGTACAGTCATTAATAAACAGAGAATACAGTAAGGGGCCAAGGGTTTGATCCCTGTGGGAGACAACGATTGATACTTATCCAAGCGGAGGAGGAATCATTCGAGACAACTTTCTTTTTACGGTCATGTAGATAGGAAGAAAACCAATTAATTCAAGATTTTGAGAACCCTATTAAACGCAATTTGGCAAGCATTAACTCCGCATCTACCGAGTCGAAGGCTTTAATAAAATCAAGTAGGATTAAAGCTGTTAATTTGCTATTATCCATAGTTTTACGAATATCATCAGTTATTTTTACTAGGGCTGTTGTGGTGCTATGCGACTTCCGAAAGCCTGATTGTGTCCTGCTGAGGATCGATTTTTTATTTAAATATTCTGTAATTTGCCGATTTCTCGAGAGCTTCTGATAAAACCGGAAGGAAACTGATAGGTCTAAATTCATCAATATTCAACTTGGAGCTCTTCAAAATTGCTTTAATTAGTTCTTTTCCATGTCTTTGGAAATTTTCCACCGAAAACGATAGCTTAAAAATATTTGTTATAATATGTTGCAATAAAGGATAGTTTGCTAATGATAGTGTTTGGAATACCGTCAGCACCTTCTGCTTTAGATTTGATGCTTATTATTTATTAACATCTATTATATATACCTAGATGCTTCTCCGGATTCATTCATATCTATTATATATAGATGCTTCTCCGGATTCATTCATATATATAGGGATATAGATAGATAGGATAGAAATTCACAGCCTAAACCACGAGCGTGATTGAGTTGAAATTTTTACGGCATATTGGCCATAACGTGTAACCGCCAGATAAATTGCGATTTTGATCCTCAGTGTCATGGGTTCGATTCCAGAGGGCCCCAAAAGTTCCGATTTTTCCTGTTTAAATGCATTGCGTTGATTTTTGGGAATTTTTAAAAATATTTCCCGGATAGGCAGAGAATTAAAACTCAAGGAGCCAATATATATGGTCATGATCTATTGAAAACGTAAATTACTTTTACGGAAAATATCCTGGGTTCGATGCTAGGACGATGCAAATATCTGTCATTTAAAATACATTGAGGGAGTTGTTCATTATTTTTTTAAATGCACTTATCGAAATGATAGGAAGTTCTTGCTTATATGGAAGATGTACATTAAGCCAAGGGTATTGAAAAATATTTAGGTGTATCGTTCTGTTCCTGGGTTCGATGCCGGGGCACATTTAAATTTCTCTCATACGGAATACATGGGAAAAGTAGGATGTCGTTTGAAGCAGTTGCAGCTAATATTTCTGTCTAAATTTTCATACATAGTTAGAGATGGTGTACTTTTTTGTGCTGCATAAGAAGTATCACCAGAAAGACCCGGGTTCGATGTCGGGTGGTAAATATATCTGCCATATAAAACACATTGGGGTAGTTTTTCATAAGTTGTTTCATGCACTTATCGAAATGATAGGAACTTCTTCCTTAGCAAGAAGATGAATATTAAGACACGGTTTAAGGAAAAAAATTATCTAAGACTATGGTTTTCCTGGGTTCGATGCCAGAACACATTACAATTTCTCACATAAGCAATATATGGGAAAAGTTGGACGTCGTTTGAGGCAGTTGCGACCAATATTTCTGCTTGAATTTTCGCACATAGTTAGAGATGGTGATCTTCTGTTGTGCTGCAAGGTAAGCATTATTAGTAAGACCCGGGTTCGATGCCAGATGATTAAATTGCAGCGAATTTGAAGAATATTTTGAATCCTTTTTTTTTTCTTTTGAGGACCATCCCGATATGATGCCGACATGAAATTAGTGTTGTCGATCTGCTTGCAGAATGCAAGCTACCATTTACTCGTATTACATATAACTACCGATGGGCTGCTAGCCTGGCGGCAGTTTTATACCAACACACATATATACTAGTGATAAACATAATTAACATAAAATAAATACTTGATAAATATACGATTCCCACAGAATCATTTCATAGATATACATATTATATTTACTTGACAATTTAATAATGAATTTATAATAAAATTTGTAGCTTTTTTACATTTTTTTTCCGGGTTCATGACAGACCTTCCCGGCTAACGTAGCGGTCACGGTATTGTTAAGGTATTAATACCATTTAGGTATTGTATACCTCAAATTGAGTGACCTCCGTAAAAATAAATTCCGATTGGATGGTAAAGCGATTAACTTGCCTGCTTAGATTTTTAATTCGCGAACTTTATGGTTCGGCTCGATCAATGTTGGAGGATGGGAAAATTTATGGTTAAGGGAGTCAAGGGGAATATTTCTTAGCGAATGAGGCTCCTTAGATTGACCAATTCCCAGATTACGTAAGTTTTTCCACAAAGCAGCGGAAGTTTTACTGCCATTCGATATTGAATAAGCATATTCAATTTTGGCGTTTCTGATGATTTGTTTGGTTTTGTTTCTGTATTTCTTATACTTATTGAAAATTAACTGATCTTTAGTGCGTTTAAATTCTCGGAATATGAAGTCGCGCTTGACCATCATTCTTTTGATGTCATCTGTGAGCCAAGGCGCTCGTGGTTTCGAAATTCTAATTTTTCTAATTGGAGCGTGTACATCGAGCAAATTTGTCAGTAGGTTATTTAGTATTTCAACTTTAAGATCGATATCATCAGTTAATTCTATCTCATACCAAGGTAAACTATGAGCATATTCGAACATTTATGTTATTTAAATTACGATGATAGATGTATTTCTGCTTTTTTCTTAAAAAACGATTGGTTCTCTTCCTATATATCTCTATACACATTTTAGGATAGAACTTTAGAAAATCCTAATGAAATGAAGAAAAATAAATCTCCTTCTGTAATGTTTTATAAAACTTTGTCTGTTCATGCCTTCATTGTCAAATTCTCGTTTATATTGAGATCCATAGTTTTTTGTTTAAATAGGCTGCTAATGTTTAAAGCATAAGTCTAACTAAATTACTGAGGTCTTCCCTTTTGTCTGAAATACACTCATCATATGAGGAATCTTCTTCTCCACACGCCATCTACTCTTCATTGCTCATGATCAGGAGCTCCTTCACATCTTCGCCCATTTACAAGGGCGTCGCCAGGGGGGGGGGGGCAGCTGCCCCCCCCTGGAGACCCATTCATATTTTGGTTCGGGTTGTGTTGTAGAAACAATTTTTAGGCACGAGCGTATTTGAAAAGAATTTAGACCCAAAACAAAGTCAAGTGTTGGCACGTGTAAACACCAGTGATGGGAAAAGTACTTCCTCGTAGGAAATTCATTTATACCTCCAGCGCAGCAAAAATATTTCAACAATACTTTGTAGTAGAGTCCTTCGCCCCTTCTCTCCCAAGAGAAGAAAAGTTCGGTTTCAGGGTGAACAATGTAGTTAGAACTGCCTCTCGATGCGATCAGAGCGCGAGGTTATGCGATTATGTCCTCTCTCTCAAACTACCTTGAGTATCGTCCGACAATCGCTGGCAGAAGACAAAGGATTCAGTTTTTTTTCGTTTTCCCTTCAAAATGGACATAAGAAAGTTTTGCGGTGAGTATGTTGCAAATAGTGATATTTGTGCAAATTTGTGATATTTTATACTTATAAAATCCTATTTTTTAATGTATTTTATTCTTTTAAATTCTGCTATGTTATAATGGTGCTGTGACATTTTTTGTAACAAAAGGGTACATCCCGTTGAATAAATAAATAAATAAATAGGCCCAAGCAGTGGCGCAGCGAGGGGGGGAAGTTTAGGGGTTAGAACCCCCCCCCCAAGAAGTCCTATGACTAGCTTTGCATGCCAGTAAATATGGCTCCGATTACAGCTAAGTTGATGTTTTCGGTAGCAGATAATAAGAAGAAGTCCCGAGTATTTCACCGGTAATCGTTTTTAAAACTGCTAATACTATCTACCTATCCAATATAAAAATTTGGTTTTTCCCTCAGTTGCTCTTTGTATCATAAGCACGAATACAAACCATATGCTATTTAGTTTAATTAAACCAAAACTTTGCAAAACATTTTTAAGGTGAACGCAACCTCTGATAAATGCCATCGTGCAGTCCCATGTATGTGTCGGCTAAAAAATGTATAATGTAATAACACTGTGTAGGTAATATTATATACATTTTCGTGAATATTAAAGGTAGCGTGAGTAGCTAATGAAGTTAGAATGTAAGAATTATTTGTTTTCCGAAGAATTAGCGTTGTTGGTGTTGGAGCGACGCGATGACTTTGGGATTGATTGATATTATTGTAATATTCGTGGATAATAACACTGTACAGGTAATACAATAACAAATTTTTGTGAATATCAAAGATTGTGTGAGTAGCTTATGAAGTTAGAATGTAAGAATTAATTGCTTTTCTAAAGAAGTAGCTTTTTGGAGTGAGATGTTGTTCATTATTTAGTATTAACGCCCCGAAGTTAATGCGATATAGTATTGTAAATAATCTACATATTAAAGGTTGTAGTATGCACCAATTGAATGTAGATATTGGAATCCTTTCATCAATCAAAGTAACACGGAGTTTGGACGATATCACCATTCCGTTTGAAAATGTTCGCTGTGCAGTTAATACTTTAACTCATATAATATATATTCAAAGGTTGTTAATAGTGTCACTCTATATTCGGCAACATGCTTTTTGCTTCTTGCAAGTGAAGAAATTAAGATCCTTAAGAACTGTGAAAGAATGGCTATTCTCACATGGAGATGTAGAAGGAATTTAGAGAAAACACATTTCATGAGCATAATTGAACTAATATGTAGAAATAATCATCATCTCTTCCTACCCAATAACGAGCCTGTATACTATCTATGGTAATATGCTTATTCAGCTAATGTTATGCTTAAATACAAACTGCTAAATAAAATATGTACTAGTTTTAATAGTATATGCTAGTTATAAAATAGAAAATGGTAAAGTTTTGGAAGAGGACCGTCAGCGTTTAATTTTTTTTTGTACTAAAATTGACCCTTTTTCGATATAAGGGAGATATAGAATTTCTCCCTGACGGTTCACTTCCAAAACTTTACCAAAATGGTAAAGTTTTGGAAGAGGACCGTCAGCGTTTAATTTTTTTTTGTACTAAAATTGACCCTTTTTCGATGAAACTTATCTGGCACATGTGTCCAATATTGCGCTTTATGTACATATATCTAACATACGGCTACGTGCTACATTTACCGCGATAAGTAACTTTCATTGACGGAGGTGCAGAAATGGCCTCCAGAGACCATTAGTTATGGCGTTCTGACGCTAGATGTCGCAGCACACGCCCAGTTTCACATCTCCGAAACAGCGATTACGTAACGCATTTCAAATCGCATAAACATCGCACGAACGTCAAACTCACACATTTCTCGATGATTCCGGATGTATTTTACGACGAACGAATTTAAATGGAAAAATTGTTTTTTTTGGCCCCTAACCGCTTTGTGTTATAAAAAAGATAGTCACCCTCTCGTTCGGTTTGCAAGCTATAGTTGGTTTGCAAGCTCATTAGGTTTCCAAGGTATTTTAAGAAAAATTATGACTTTGTTTTAATGAAGATCATATAATAAAGGGAGCCTGGAATACCCAACTCAACCCATCCGCGATGAAACACTTTTTCATCATAATTCTGAATTGATAAATAAGTAAATTAAGTGATGTTAATAAGAATTAATAAGTACCTTGAAAGACCTTGGAAACCCAATGAGCTTGCAAACCAACTATAGCTTGCAAACCGAACGAGAGGGTGACTATCTTTTTTATAACACAAAGCGAATTTTGCCGAAAAAGGAATTTTTTCCCTTGGAGTTCATTAGAATTGAAATAAGTCACAATCGCCCTAGCGGAGACCCGAGGAAACATCAAAGATGGCGTCCTAGCAGACGAAAAACGACCAAAAACGGTCATATTTGGATGTAAATATCTCCTTAACCATACGTACTAGAAATTGTTTATAAACATATAATTATACCGCTATTCTTTATCTTTAATGTGCGTTAAATTTTTTATCATAATATCAACGTATAAGGGAGATATAGAATTTCTCCCTGACGGTCCTCTTCCAAAACTTTACCTAGAAAATTGTATTTGTCAGGGAAACATCTGTTCAAGGGTATAGAGTGTGCGTGTACGTTACGCACATATTTATCGTAACTGTGACTTGATGACTTGAAATAAACTTGAGAAACTTTTAAAACTGTGACTTAAATTCTTCAGCTTCCTTTTCGATGCACCCAATTTTTTCTCTTGTGATAGAATCCCACGAATCTGATATCTGGTTATGCAATGCCCATTCAAAATTTCAATTCGCGGAAAATTTTTGTTTCCTTTGAACACTCAGTGCGTAAGACTGGGTTTTGTATCATCTCTCTGCTGGTTAAACCACCTATTACTTAGTCTAAATAATTGTAAGTTGACGTCTTCATTTTTTCCACCTTGGTATATAACTTGATTTCTGCAAATTCAATTATAATATCAACTATAATCAAGAGTCTACAGAATATTTTAATGCAGCCGAATTGGTACTCTCCGGTATGTGACGCATTCAATTGAATACTTGGCTAATAAATAAATAACGAAATCAGGCTTAAATGTAAGCCTACCAGAAAATGTCATCTTATACAAATGATTTTTTGTTTCTTAGAAGAGGAGGTAATTTTAAAAGCAACGATGAAGTCATTCCTAAGAAAGCTGCTGATGATATAGTCTAATAACGAAAGATGTTCAAATAAGAATGGGTGCACCAATGTGGTGATTTATTCAAAAACAAAAGTTCCAATTTCCCTAAAGAGATGGCATTAGTGCCGAAGTTTATAAACAAAAGTTCCAATTTTCTTCAAGATATGGCATTAATGGCGAAATTTATAAACAAAAGTTCCAATTTTCCTCGTAAGTTTTAAAATATAGCGTTAATGTAAAAGTTTAATTTTTAAAAGTTCGATCAGTAAATAGACCTTTGCCATTTTCGATGTATATATGGGAATCGAATCTTTTTCGAGACGTTTACTTCTAAAATATATCAATAATTAATACAATATCAATAAACAATATAACAATTAATTGATAAAAGTAAATAATTTAATACAAATAACTTTTTTATTTAAAAAAGGAAACGTATGAACCATGTCGATGTTATCAAATGCGTACTTCAGCGATGGAGAACTATATTAATTTTTTTCTTCGTAACTTTGCTACATAGAAACATGGTTTTTAACACAGTTTGTAGACAATTTTATGCACTAACTTCCTATTTATTTATTTATTCCAAGTCTTTTTAATTGCACTTGCAGCGATGCAAAACAAAAATTGATTACGCAACCAGCAGAATGGTGACGTCACATTGTATTTAATAATCTAATTTCTCCAATACATTGCAACTCGTGGCAATGATATTTACTTCAAATTGTATCATAATCTACCCTTTATACATGACTAATTTTTTCCAGGAATGCGCAATTTCTTTGATGATCATTTTTACATTTAATGTATCGGCTTTATAATCCGGAAGTGGTGTGTAAAAAAGAACACACCGACATCCCTCATTCCTGTTATCGTCTCCGATGCTCCCACTAAGTCATACGCCATTATTAATATATTAGAATTATTATATCTCCTCTTTTTATCGAAGGAATCTTTATATCTTTTTTCTCTATTGTCAAATCTTAAATAAAGTCAAATTGTCAAGATCTCCGTGTATTGTCCATACCGAGATCGATAGCCATAATTGAATAGACATTCGATGCATTAAATGTACTATATAATGAACTTCGACACTAATGCCATCTCTTGAGGAAAGTTGGAACTTTTGATTATAAACTTCGCCACTAATGAGGGAAATTTGAACTTTTGTTTATAAACTTCGACACTAATGCCATCTCTTGAGGGAAATTGGAACTTTTGTTTATAAACTTCGCCACTAGTGCCATCTCTTGAGGAAGATTGGAACTTTGGTTTATAAACTTCGCCACTAATGCCGTCTCTTGAGGGAAATTGGAACTTTTGTTTATAAACTTCGCCACTAATGTCATCTCTTGAGGAAAATTGGAACCTTTGTTTTTACAATCTTCGCCGCTAATGCCATCTCTCGAGGAAAATTGGTACTTTCGTTATTAAACATTGACATTAATGCTGCATCTCCAGAAAAATGTGAACTTGTTTTAACTGAAAAATAAAAATATCCCTAAGTAAACTGTAACATTACCATAAGTTGAAATATAATTCTGTATCATACTTATACTATATTTAGCAAAAGTCTACTTTACCTGGGAAGGCGGGTTAAAAAAATTAATGTTAACTTATTTAACCAAATATCTTTTCTATTTATAATAATTAAAGAAATGTTTAAACATTCGTGTTCCAATATTGCATTAACTTTGATATTTTTCCTATTTTTAAGTAACCTAACAGTTTCAAACTTTTGGAGTATGTAAAAAGGGTTTATTATATTGATTTTTAATAACGAAGTCACTCTATGTTTCAAATGCGGTAGGGAAAATAATGAAAATTAATTTCATTCCTTTCGAAATAAAGTCAAAATATAGCGCATAAATAATTTTTCGATTTTTTTTATGAAACTTCCAGTTTAGCAGTTTTCGACTATGACATACGATTAGTAATATTTGCATTATTGTAAAATTAATCCTTATCACTGTCACCAACCTGTAAAAGTATAATTTAAAATTATGTTTTTGAATCGTGTTAAACTTGGGTCCTACAAATGATATTATAACTTTTTGTTATTAATAAACCATTCTTAACCTACATCCAGCCTAACAACTTCACGAAGCAGGGATACTAAATTCAAAAAGAAAATCATTCAAATATATTTATTGAGCTGCTCTTTGTTATGATATTAAAATATGCGAATACAGATTTGATTTACAACAGATTAGCGGACGAGGATGTGTCTGAGAATGACTACAAACATGCAAAAAATGTGTGGGAATCTTTTGTAGAAATTTCCCTTCTCCGGAAGTGATGTTTCCTCAAGTTTCTCGATTGAGTTTGTGTAATCATATGGGTAGACCCCCTTACGTGTGACTAGGTTCGTTTTCTCACCGAGTACCTCACTAGTATATTTAAATGTTTTTAAATTTGTTACCAGTGAAGCTAATGACGCTGGCATGAATCGAGATGTGTCGAGAAATCTAATGGTGAAATTATTTTCGATTGACTTTGCGAATGAAATATACTTTTCCTTGGTGTTCGGAATCACATTAATTTTTTTATCATCATAGTCTAACTCCGTGTCAGATCTCACCTGGATGTTATAACAAATCTAGTAATTTGTGCCTAAAATGTAGGAAAATATACAGTGGAATATGTTCTGTAAAAGTGGCAATGTGCAGAATCTGCGGTAAAAAATTATGTTCTCTTGGATACATAGAGTGATATTCTCTCTTATCATATATCTTAAAAATGTTCATCCATTACTTAATAAGGAATAAATATTAATTTGTAAGAACAATAGCGAAGCTTTATTATGATTTCAAACCTTACATTGTGAAGATGATGAAGTGTTACTACAATGACTTGGATTTATTGTAAACTAGCGAATGATGGAAGGAAATAACATTTTAAGAATGATGTAAGTATTAAGGTAAGTCTAAAATAAAAATCAACGTAATAAAACTAGCACCAGAGTGGATAAGCACAGAATGAGATATGAGTAAGAAAAGACCATTCTCAATAAATGCATGATTAATTGCTAGGTTTTCTATGAAGGTCTGATCGCTGCCTTCACTTTACAGCCGAAAATGTTAGTAACCCTGCTCCTTTATAGTTTATAAACTTATTCGGGATCCCCAAGAGTTTCGACAAATTAAATGAAACAAATCTGTGCTCAAAATATCCCTTTAGTTATTTATTCTGCGAACGCATAACTCTCTGTTTAGAGATCCGTTCTTACGATTGGTAGCTCTGATCTCCAGGAAATTTGCGAAACTGTCTAAAACTTAATATTTGGTCAATAAATTTTTTATACCACTCTATCACTTATGTTTCTATATTGTATAACCTAACTTCACATTTCAGGCACCCCAAGATAAAATGCAGTCCACGCCAGTCATTAAAAGTTGATAATCTTGGATTTATGCATGTTTCAACAATATTTGACCGTTTACTCATTTCCTGGAGAATATTTCTGGGAACTTCGATTATTTTTTTCAGGAAATGTATATACGAGGGTGGTCTGAAAAATTTCCAACCCCAGATTCTTCAGACATCTTCAAAACATTTTCAGAAAACATGTCAAGAAATGTTGAAATGTCGGAAACTTTTCAGACCACCCATGTGCATCCTGCGATTCTAGTTTTAAAAGGCCTAGTTAAAAGTAGATGTAACGTTGGTAATTTATTAAGGATCAATTATTTTCTGTGTATCCAAGCAGAATACACTGCACTTCGCTGATCTACGAATAATGTTTTCACAGGGACGAAGTTACTTGTGGTGTGCCCTGGGGCCATATTATGTAACTTGTCGGTTTGGAAGCAGTTGGTTCGATTTCAAATCCAACCGACTTGAGAGGAAATCGTGATCTCTCACCGACTCGGCCTCTAAATCCTATTCTGTAGCATCGTCGGGCAGAAAACTACCAAACCGACTGCCCCCACCCACTTTAAGGGGAAACATCGGAGCATTTCCGAAAGTGACGGTCACGTGCTTCATCCCAACCAATGAGAGGGCAAACGAGTAGACAAATGAAGAATGAAACAAGGCGTGTAAAAGCAGATGTAAATATCGATGATATGTATGAAATTTTAGGTAACTAAGATTTGTTGTTGTCCTTTGTTGATTTCTTACTACAGTTTTGAAAGAAATCTTACAGGGAAGATATTTATAATTGCATTAGTTTGTATGGTCTTAAATGGTTCATGTTTGAATTTAACATATATTGCTTGCAGAAGATTTTCCAGTGCCCAAATTCGAGCACAAGGATACTTATGGTAATAAAATATCGATATCTAATATACTATCAGCCCTACAGTGAATCCCTAAATTTCGTAATTTTATTAACTGGAAGTCGGTGCGTGATTATCAGAACTTAGTGTCAGTGAAAGAAGTAGAAAATTAGAAGGTACATTATGTATGTACCTTCGATACACTCACTGACTGATTTCTTGGAGGTTAGATTTCCACGAATTCCTTAGGTGCTTCATAAAGTTATTGTTGGAACTGTTGCTGTCTTCAAATCAGTTTACTATTGGTCAGCTAGTAAGACCTCGATTCGTATATAGGTATCTTTTCTTTTTTAATATTTGCTACAAAAGCAAAATCCTCTCGTCTCCTTGTGAACCGAAGTACTGCAACTTTCTACTGTAGCACTTCCTTATACGTAATTAATACTTGTTATTAGTTTCGCCTGGATTAACTATACTCTACAAATGTTATTCAATTATCTTGGCCTTTCATATATTGCTGAAATATATGATTTTAATGGAATCTAATGGTAAAATTGTGGGTAATTTTCTAGTTTCACGGTGTTTGGGAGAAATTCTGTATCTCCTTTACTACTAAAGATACACATACCATTCTTACACCATATTATAGAGGAAGGATTGCAGTTTATATATATGATAAGCAATCTCTTCTAAGTGTAGCCACAAAGAAAAACAGGGAAAAAGTATCATAATCGTGCTGTTTTTTCTATTTACTCTATATGAGAGTATGGTTTCAAAGGGCGAGCTTCAGTGCTGCCATCTGGTGGCTGCGGACATTAAGGGCGTCAGCCGATTGTACAGCCAGCATAGGGGAGCTTCAGGGGCGTGATCTATACGAAACTTCTGCCATCGTATTATTTCAGCTTCATCTTCATTAGCAGTCGAACCGATGAGACGTATTTTGTGCTCTCTGCGATAGTCAAGTGATTTTTGAGATTCCAAAAGTGTTTTTGTGCTTTAAAAACTACATTGGTTTTTCAACATTTTTGCGTAAAACCAAGCAGGTATCTTTAGAATCATTGTGTGTGAATATTATTTACAATCAAAAAACATTTTTTGAATGAAATTTGGTTCTGTGACTCATGGGCGGCTATTTTGTAGAACATAGCTTGCGGGGAATGTCGAACTAATTTTTGTGGGGAATATCGAACCACCAAGTTTTTGACATTTGTCAAGTAGATAATGTATTTTTTATGCTCCTTAATGGTTTTTCATGTGAAATCACAATAAATTATCGACCAAAAACTAGTTATAGGTAGTTTTTCAAACTATTTTTTTGAATTTTTTTGTAATTTAACGTCAATATGCCGCATTACGTTACAAAACATGATCGATCGGATGATCTCCAAGAATATTTAGCGGCCTTAAAGGAGATTAAAATCGACAAGAAATCGTCACGAACTGAAACTGAAAACGAACGAAATTCAGTAACACCAAAGAAGAAGTAGCAAGAGCCACCAACTAAAGATAAAGACGTGGATTCATTTGCGGAAAAAAATTGGCAAAGAAGCAGAACCAAAACAACACGATTCATTGCAACGAGTGCGATCTCACTTGCGATGTGAACACATGACAGGTGGCCATTTCACATGCAAAAACTGCGACTGCGAATAAACAACGTCGATTTTTCTCTATAATTTTCATTAAAATCTTATGTTTTTCATTACGACGTCATAAATGAACGTTTTACATCAATATTTGTTCAAATTTTCTCAATTTGCAAACGGGTTTGATATTCCCCACGATTTTTCAAAATGGCAAAATCGAATATTTTTGTATAATCCTTAGAACTTTGAAATAAATTCGAATTTTTAAATTCTGCAACTCCCAAAACGTGGCATTTTGCTTCTAGTTGCTCCATTTCTCGAATTTTAAAAAATTACGATTTTCGGGTGAGTTATGAGTCAAAATCAAAGTGTGGTTCGACATTCCCCTATACTTTGAATAAAAATTCAAAGAAATACTTAAGTAAGGTTTAAGAAATCCTCATTCGAAGAAAAAATACAAATATTATAGTGAGAAGTATGAGAAAAAATATTTAAAATTAAATCTTATTTTAATGTTAGAAATATCAAAACAGAACACATTTTTATAGACAGAGAATTATTTAAAATTATTTTTAAGTGAATAACGTGTGTTGGAACAGATTATTTAAATCATCATGGAATATATTTCTCAAGGAGCTCAGTCTTCAGTACCCAGCCTTGTTAATGACGCGGGTTAAACGGTTATTGATTTGGTGTAAAAAGCGAATCTAATCTATAGTCTATCCAACGTCGGCACCAACGGATTCTTATTGCTTACGGGAGAATCGGCCGCGCTGTTGCAACATTTGCATGAAAATCGAAAGTTGAACAAAATCAAATTACAATAGTTTCAGCAATCGATTAAAATAATATCTAACAGCACATTGCAGTTAAATCATCGTTATAAACTATTATGTTGGAAGGAAAAATAAAAATTTTCTACTTTCGGTAAATTTTGGAACTGTCCTTGACTTTAGTTAAACCGATGTATTTGCGTCTACCTTTCACGAAAAACGGTCATTTATGGTATCAAACTCTGCCTTGTTACATCTACTTTCCACCGATGTAAATAGTTTTGCTGAAAAAAAGACAAGAGATAAATGTCTTGGAGAAATACAAGTGAATGCCGAACATTTTCTGCAAAATGCAATGAAAAATGTAGTCGGCTAAGAAGTTTCGTTCTATTTCCTTGAGAAAAAACTTCCTTCGGAGAAGTTTCTGAAAAAACATCTAATTACTTATATATGTCCATTAAAAACCTCTAAGTTCATCAGTTACCTCAAAAAACGAATTTATATCATGAAGTTAACGCAGATGAGCGGCACACCAGGCGGATCAGGGGCGTCGAAGTATCGGACTTTATGCGATCGCTGAAAATGGTCTCTCTGATCACCGGAAAGAATTTCCATGAATATGCGTAATTTATTTATTCAACAGTTAACTAATAATTAAATGGAATATATGAAACTTGTATTTTAATCTTACCATTTTTGCAAGGTTATTCATTGCCCGAATCAGTTATATCACGAACCCCCGGAAAAGTATGTTGATGTGATGGGTTGTGATGATTCCTCGCTCCCACACTCGGTGCTTTGAGTGTCCGAACTGCTGATACTAGTTAACTTAATGAGGAGCGGCTCCACATCATCTTGAAGTTCATCTGCTTTCCACATTTCATCCTCCACTGTTTGCACAAGTAGGTAATAGTTGGCCCAATTATCTGTTGTCACAGCTTCAAACCTTCTATCAATTAATTCCTACGTATCTTCCACACGAAAAGACACATCGTGGCCGGCTGTAAATCTCTTTATTTGACTCCACACCAACTCGATTGGGTTTAACTCACAATGATACGGGGGAAGTCTACAGACAACTATGTTTCTTTCCTTGGCTGCCACGTCTATCTCGTAGGTCGTGTAACTGCTCCGAACTGAGTCGACAATTTTTAACAACTCAATCTTTAAACATTCTTCTGGATATTGTATACCTTTCTCTGTTAGCCAATGTTTAAATTCCTGTTTATTGCTAGATGCAGTTGGAATTTGTTCTTGCTTTCTACTATGGTAACTAGCATTATCCATTACTACGACAGATCCCTCGCTAATGTTGGGTTGGAATGGAATCATTCCTCAAATTTCCTGCTATCCATTTCATAATGGTAGTCTCCGGAGCATTTCTTTGCGAGAAAAACTAGCCTTGTGTTTTCTACAAACCCTTGCGAACTTCCTGCACAGGATCATGAATCGGGCCCCCCCTTCCTGTCGGCCTTCTTAAACCAGTTGAGAGTCCCTCCAACTTTGCTTGTTTTGTTGACTTAATTTTCAAATCGTGCCATGATTTCGTAGTGGAATGTTCAACATTTACCCGCGTTTCATCTAAATAAATTATTGGTCGACCCTCTTCACGAATTTTTTTATTTTTCTTAAATAAAAATGCCGCAAGGTTATAATGTCAGCTCTTTCAACCAAGAGAGACTAGTCTGCGAACGGATGACTGAAAGTAAGCCTCGCAATCCTTATCCTCCTCAATAAGATAATGCATGGGTGGAGGCTCTTCCACTTCCCAAAATTTTCGAATAATAGAATCTAATTGAGGCTCCATTGCCAAGCAAAATGAATGTACATTATCGATCGATTGATCCCAGTCAATAATATCTCCATAGGGTTTCTATTGCACTCGGAGTACCCTTTGGCCCCTTTACCGCATTCCCGATCATCACTGTACCAAGCCATTCCGCTCCCAACAAAATATCAATAGCCTCAGGCCGATAATAATGCGGATCCGCCAGGGTAAGATTGCTTACATGCGGCCAGTGCCTTTTTCGTAACTCCATTCTCGGACAACGTGCAATATTATCACTGAATAAAACTTCTTAATATTCCACCCTTCGTAGTTTGTTCAAATACGATATTCGATTTTCCGTGAGCGACACCCACGGCGGTTTGGGCTAACACGAAAATAGATGTCGCCCTGTGAATGGGCAACCCCAAACGCCGAGCGCAGGATTTAGCAATGAATGATCCTTGACTCGCGCTGTCAATCAAAATCTTCACTCGCTGATAATTGCCGGACTGATCCCGCGCTCGAGCTTCCGCGGTCGAAAGCAATGCAACGGACTCTCCCGAAAGGGTATGATTCGAAAACAGAATCCACAGGTCAAAGAGACCGCCTCGCCTTCGACTTGATCGGACGCCGCTTTGAAATGCAGTAATGAATGGTGCTCAAAAGGGCAATGTTGACACGGATTTTGTCTACGACAATTCTTTACTGAATGCCCACTCTGAAAACAACCTAAACAAAGGCGTTTATCTTTCGCCAAACCAAATCTATCATTAGCGGACAAGGCCTTGAACTTGCCTCATGAGGATAATGGATGATTCGCTCCACACAATACGCATTTGCGAACCGCGGGGGGTGGACGTTCATTAGTGCTTGTCACTAAAGCATCAGTGCATGAGATTTTGGCCTTCTCTCTATCGATAACCTGGACATTCTGAGACCCGTAAAGCCTCCCCTTGAGGGTCCGCTTCTAGCTGCTTCCAAAACACGAGCCTCCCGCTCCAAAAACGAAATAAACTGTTTCACACTCGACTTTCCTCCTTCTGAAACCTCTTTCTCCCGTTTTTCTCTCAACTCCGCGCTCAACTTCTTTCTTAATAGAAATAAAAGAAGTACGGCCCAATCGTCTACACAATGACCCATCGCAGTTAGCGCGCCTGTGTATTCAATTAACAAACAATCTTAATTGTTCAGGCGTTCGATCAACAGGCTCTAACCCCAACAATTCCTCCAAATATGCGTTCTTTAGCAGAGAAGGTTGATTGTAGCCTTTAACGACTCTCACGCTACCAAATAATTTCCACCGGCAAGAGGCAAAGAGGACACTAACGATAATGCTTCTCCTTTAAGACATTTCCTTAAGTAGAAAAACTTTTCCACATCCGAGATTTCTGTGGAAGTGTGAATGGAAGCCTCAAACATATCACATAAACTTTGCCATCCCATAAGGTCCTCATTGAATTCGATTAAATTCAGCTTGGGAAGAACGACATTCTCAACTCAGTGATTTTGGCCTGATAACACCCTGCTTGTTCAGGATTTTGCTTGTGATAATGTAAAACAATTTTCGAAATAATATTGGGATACCTATCAAACAATTCACCTATTCTTTCCGTCATAGCCTTGGACGTGCTTCATGACACCGGGGTCCCTACCAGCAGCTCCCTCGATGCGAAGAATTATTCGGAAGTTCAACTATTTTAATCAAGAGCTCATCAATTGGAGCCATCCTGAACGACACGATATGGAATCTGAAACCGCTTTAATGAGAACTTCATCAAAAATGACGTAAACAACTAGTGAAAATAGATCTGAGGAACGAAACGACCTGGAAATTCATCCGACAACTTCACCCTACAAAGAAAACAACCAGTAGAAAAAAATCCTACGAGCTAAACGATAATTAATTTTATATTTTATAATTATTTATTCGACAATTTCAAATAATATGATGAGAATAAAAACGAGATCTTAGGAACAAAACGATAATGGTTCTAACTATCCTATATATCTATATAGTATGTAATTACTCGTCTTGCACGTTTGGAGACATTACTTTTCTCTTACTTTATTTACGCTTCGGATCCATTACAGCTCATACAAAAAGGAAAATTCGCAAAAAATTGAGATGTCTTCAGTACACACAACTAAACTTCTCCGAAAACTCAACTAATCTGACTAAGTTCGAGTTAGGGTTTGCTCTAGGGATACCACAGACGGGAAAAAATGACAATGTAATCATTTTCCAAAGACTCGGCTGTCCACACCGTTGAAGAGAACAGTCAGAATAATTACCCTCCCATGATGACCGATGAGATGCCCAAGTTCATAAACGCATATGAAGCCCTCTTCAGGAATAACGTCATAAACCTTTCTAAAATGCTGAGGATATACACAGAGCAAAGACATTTCAAAGAAGTGCCTCTGTGTATGAAGTAACTCCCTCAAGATGCAAACGACGCGCTTCAGCTGTTTAGGAAGATATCCGTTCTGTTTATGGAAACTTTTAGTTACCAATAGGAACGTAATTGAAAGAGAAACACCCAAGCTAATGTATTTTATCAGAAAATACTATTGATGAAAGGAAATTCTGTAATATCTGGGAAAAAATCTGCTATGAATCTTAACTCAAATAAAAAACAAAATAATTTGGAATGAGGTGTTTCCGTAGTATGGTAAAATTTTGAGTTGCGGTAGAAATTGTTAAGAAATATTTTATGATGCGAAGAGTAATGCTAAAAATAGCCACATAAGCATACCAAGTAAAGTTAATTCTGATTCCGCACTCGGAGAAGCATGGTTCCGCTTGGGCACCAGCTATACTTGAATTTACAATGGGGACTGTCGAGTTGGTTGACTCGTAGACCGCGGTTGACAAGGGAAACACCCGTGGTTGAGAAGACTGGGTATCAAAAAATTAACCGCAGATACTCAAGGGCTGTGGTTGGCGAAATCGCGGTTGAAGAGGGATGCCTGTACAATACTTTCTCTTTACTACGTATAGGGAGAAAGTAAACTGGAAGGTGAGTGGCATTTCAGTTCCCCGCGGCAGGCTCATATGATACTTTTGTCTAATTAACCAGGAAGACCCGGATTCGATGCCGGACGGATAAATTGCAGCGAATTATAAGAATATTTTCAATCCTTTTTTTTTTTTTGAGGACTCTCTCGTTATGATGTCGACTTTGTGTTTGTGTTAATAATATGCTTGCAGTATGCAAGCATCATTTTACTCGTGTGTGTGTATATATATAGTATATATAATTTTTACTCGTATTTGTATGAGGTAGCCATTAAGTCACTTTCGATGGGGCTATCCACTAGTGAAATAACCGAAATAAAATAATTTATATGCAATCATAATTCTCCAGAAATAGAAAGTGCGAAAAACCTTAAAAATACGAAATATTTCAGCTACGTAAGTTTGAGAAAAAAAACGACCGTGACAGGACTCGAACCTGCAATCTTCGGATCCGAAGTCCGACGCCTTATCCATTAGGCCACACGGTCACATCGGCTGAAGGCGAATGGCATGTATATGTTTTGTAAATTTGATTTATTTCGATTATTATTCTTTATTATAAAACCAATGCTTACTATGGCTCAATTTCCAAGTCCCAAGGGTCCTATCCTATTATTACTTGTATAAACGGTATCGTTTTTGTTATTGTAGCAGATACATAGGAACTTATTACGCAAGGCGTATTTTTGCCTTGAATGCGTAAAGATAGTTACTTAAAGAAATACAAACCAATACAAAATCTTAAGAAACAGTTAAATACGATATTTCTTATCAATACTCATATAGACTGGATTCCGAACACCGTTATGCGCAGGCGTGACAATAAATTACGTACAAGATATTTGAAGATAAAGACTCCAAACTTGCGAAATGCGCCTAATTATTTAAGAAAAATTCACTTATTTTGTATGCGAACATCAACCTAACTTTCCTGTATTGAAATTCAGAGTTCACAAGTAGGTAAATTTGCAGTTTGCCAAACTGCAAATTTACCCAAACGCACAAGCAATTTATCTATTCCATCTGAAACATCTCGACCGATCAAATTTGTAACTTACTCATTTTTTTGGAGAGTGTCGTACAATGCCCGTAATATCTTTTTATGATTTTGAAAGGTGAGAAATAGAATGTTTACAGTGCTATGTACGATAACAGTCGTAATGCAAATTCCCTCTTTTATATAATCTATAATTAATTGAAAACATAGTATTATTAACTACATAGTTTCCTACACATTTCTTAAGTGGCAGCATTTATAATGAGCTGGAGTTCTCAACTTACGTGGATTATGGAAATATCTAAGGTGCCCAATTTATACAGGAACTGAACCCAAAGTTATCATATTTATTATACAGAAAACAAGATTAAATTAAATTAAACTGAATAGTTATGCAAAATATGTTTAGTGAAAATCATTTTTATGGGCCTAACATGGAACTCAAGATCATATTTGAATTAATCTTTGCTATTCACGTGAAAGATGCATATCTATTAACGACATGATACTCAATTCTCTGCCATCCTAGGAAGTACTCTAAGAATTTCCTTAATTCCTCCACATAAAAAAATCAGTAATTTGCAACTTAGTTGTACAAAATATTAACCTCATGTCAGATAGTTCAAGAGAAAGTAAACTAAATAGAACATCACTCAATTTTTTACAATAGTTAATGAATGAAAATCCAGAATGAGAGATCTCTTTTAACTTTTCATATGATGGATTTAAAAAAAATTGTTGTTATAACTGTTGTATTTGTAATTTTTGATTTACACAAAACCTAGTGTTTCTTATCTTGCAATAAAAATTTTTGAAACAAGTACTTCATGCTTTATGACCAAGGTGAAATGCACAGAAAATTCCTTCCATTTGTAATATCAAATTTGTTGTTGCTTCACCACTCCTACATTTTAAATCATTGTTTTTGCATTGCAATGTTAATACATTTGAAGTAAGCGAAGCTAATGAAAATTCTGTACCTGAATAGATAGGAAGTCTAAGTGAATCATATTGCAGCAAATAAAAAAAGTATTACAAAAAGTCCATTTATTATTTACAAATCCATCATCTTCACTGATGTAAACACACAATATTCAGTCTGCATAGATATATCGGGATAGTGAAACACAGAAGGCAGGACTTTCAGCAACCCTAAAGTAGTCTAGAAAGACATATAGGAGAGTAATGGCAGTGACGTCTCCCCTTTAATTATTCAATCCAAAACAAAATACAAATTCACCTCATGGATTGAAATTGTTAAGCATGAATGAATGAGCCACTTACGCAGATTAACAGTTACTTTGGTGATTGACAGCAATTTAACAATTCAAAATCTGCTTTTATTAACAAGGAATTAGACAACCCGTTAAAGACATAGTAAATCAAGTATCAAACAGAATTTTCAGAAAGTTTATGCAAAATATTCTTCTAGATCAACCATTGGCGGAATACCATACCTGGAATGCCATTTTTAGAGAACAAAACGAAACAATTGTAATGGAAATCCGCAATAATAGCAAAAACTCAGGATTTAATAAAAAAATTACTTCATTAAAATTTTTGAATAGTTATTTTCAATTTCTTTTTACAGATGCTCTACTGAATAATTTTGATTTCTTACATTTGAGAATGTTTTAGGGAGAGTTTTAAATACCTCACATTCATCCTATGACACAGAAGTGGGATCAGGAAACTTTAAAATACATCTATAGCATTATATCTATGAATTTGTTTCTTCAACCAAGGCCATTATCAAGTTTACTTCTCCGTGTTTTCCTCACTTTTGCATCAATATTCTCATGGTTTACAACATACCTCATTTCAACAAATATTCAACCTGATTTATTTACAACAAATAAATATTACTCGGAAAACATTTTGAAATAGTGAAGAAAATGAAGAGACAACCAAGGGTCATACCAGAAAATTATTTCTAACACGAGAAACTATAAACAACCCAGGAATACATGCCCCTTTAAAAATGTTCTTCTGAATATTCAAAAAATCTTTCCCCAAGCACAGCGTATTACGCTTTTAACAGGAGAAGCATACATCAGTCCCAACCAGAAAACGATTCACCGCTGGGGGTGAAATACAATCAGTCCCAACATTCACATTAAAAAGTATTACTTTTGATTAACACACAATGAACCAGATAATCAACAAATCTATATTTTCAGAGTTGATAAAGGAATTCAAAATGATTATTCCAGCAAGTGCAGGAAATTAGGTAAATTATAAAGAATAAACTCAAAAAGAAAATGCTGAGAAATTCCATTTTTCTTTAATGTTTTATCACAAAAAAAATGTTTGAAAATTATGATCACATTAATAGCCTATGATTCAGACTTGAATGGAAATCTCTTGGGAATGAAATCATCAGTGCTATTTAAAATGGCTTATCACCGAGCTTCCTATTGACATTTCAAAGCTGATATTAAATAAACAGCTCATGGCATGCAATGATAACTTCATTTTGAAACGAGAGAAAGCATTCGAAACAATCAGACTTGTGCCACATAAAAATAGTCAACAAGAAACAAATACATTAACAACACACAATTTTCAAGGAAAGATGAATTTCATTTTTCTAGGAATGGCAATATCAAAAAAACTAATAAGCGCCAGTTAACTTCAAGTCAGCTTTCATATTTAGTATTCAGTTTAGAAACAACCAAAGGTAAGGCTGATTTAATTCATTTGATGTTTCATTTACAAGGTTTTGGAACCAGTTTTAAAAATTCATCCTTTGATTTTGGTCACAGATAATGTAGTTTTCAGCAGAAGTTAAAATTCTACAAAATCTTCCATCAAACTATTTAAAGGAAAATCAATATTAGAATAAACAGCAACTTATAAGCATTCAGAAATATTTTAAAATACAAGTTTAATTCAGAGTATATTTAATAGTGATTGAACCAGCCACCAAATTCTACACTTTGCAGTGTTTTCTTTTTCATGGCAAGAAATTAAATATGGAAATTAACACTGTTTGAAACTAAAGATTCAATCTTTCAAAAAATTGAATTTTATGACTTAGTTTTCTATTATAAAAAGTCTTTATGAATGAATTTGTGGTCTTGTGTGTCAATACGGTTTCATGGTACACTTGACGGTACACCACCACATGTGGCAAAATATTAGTCAAACATTTTTTCGGGTTGAGCTAAAACCTAAGCTGAAGTTTCATTTTGAGATTGGGCAAACTTTTGTAATCTTCTCCTTCGTATTTCTTCCTGTTCTTTGGTTAAAGGCAATTCAGAAGACGATGAGGGACCTTCCATTGACGAAGAAGCAGCTTCTGCTTTCTCTACTTTTGGTCCCTCACTCTCGCTGGAAAAGAAAGGAGTTCAAACTGACATATAACATTCACCATGATTTTGAGAAGGAAATTTGAATTAAAAAGCTAAAATTTCCAATTAAAGAATAAGAATGGTCAGGATGCAATGCAGAGCAACTGCCAGTAACTATGTACGCTGGACTATCACTACAATTTGTGTGAAAATGTTACAATACAATTAAAGTAAAAGGTGATTAGTAAAGGTAAAAATCTTTTTTCAAGTTCTTTTTTATAAAAAATATTGATTTCAGATGGTAGCATATTTATGCTTTTTGTACCACACACAAGTTGAGTAAATCAAGTATTAATACTCGGTTGGTAAATAGATGTTTGCTTCTTTATACCTCATGTTTCCACGATTGATAGTAATTACTTGGTACAATTAACTATATATACAATAACTTGACAAAATATTTCTTTATGGTAGAGGAGATCGAATATAGCAAGAGTGAAATGGGGTTCGTCTAAATGGGCCTTAGTGTTTTAGTAATAATTAATTATCACTTGTAATGTAATGGATTGGCAAAGTGGTTAGAATGCTACCTTCCCTCCTGGAGGGCTACAGTTCAAATCCAGTTGGTGGCACTTTCTTTTCACTTGTAATCTTTCTTATTCCTTTCTATTTTTCATATCGGCATATAATATGGCTCACTGGTGGACTAAAATGCATGTTTGATATTCGATCAAATCGGAGGTGGTGACGTGCAGTGACAGATAGGGAAGCTAGTGAAGGTAAAAACAAATATAACTGCTTTAAAGTAATTAAGTTTAAAATAATAAATCTAATCTACGAGTAAAGCCCACAGCATGAATTTCAGGCCTTTTGAAAAAATGTACATTGTATGCCGATAAATACAATACTTATTGAAAATTCATAATATAAGAAAATCGAGGACAGAAACTATGGATTTTATTTTCTTACTCAACAACTGAAGAAGATTACAACACTGCTATCCATCAACATCAGATGAAAATCAGTTACACTTACGGGGAGTAAGATAAAATTGTTTCCTATCCTTTAGACTAATACGCTATCGTAGAAAACTATATAGGGTAATATTGTATTTATGAAAGGAAGGAAGTATTGATTAACCCTTTTGCTGCCAGCCCATTTCGGGTGGGATGTGCGAAGACTGCCAAGGCTATTTTCCGGAATTTGCAAGATTTCAGATTTTAAATTATTTCGACTACTTAATTTTATTTAATATATCTAGATTTTTCCCCAATGATAAATATATATATGGGGCTTAGAACCATTGATAGATTATGGGGGTTGGCTTTAACTTTCATAAAGAATAATAATAAAACTATAATTATTATATATGTAAAAAATCAAAATCCTCTGTTTATATCACATTATGATGAATAAAAAATTATTTACATGGAATGAAATAGTATTAGTTTTCTATGCTATTCAGTTTTCTCACCCTCGGTACAATTTTTTAGTGATCAATTTATTTTTGCCAGAGATATAAAATATTTTATCTGACTCTACACTCACGGTCACTTCAGGTGACTCTCTTATGCTTATCGAAACATTCACCATGAAGGCCTTTTTTGCGTTTTCCACACACAGTTCTGGATCTTTTTCTTTGTTCTCTTCCCTTTTTACCTCTTAAATTGCACACGCAAAAATCCTTTTCTGTTTTATGTGGCAGTTTTATAAGTTTCTTGAGACCATTTGTCACTGATGATCCAGGTTGCATAACTTTGTTTTGCTTCTCTTGAAGTCATTCGCTGCATAGTTCCTCAATGCTGATAGTACATTGTTGCCTGGACAAAAGCATTTTTCCATATATCAAGTTTTTTTTGTATAGTATATAAGAATTATGTACAATATTTTAGAGGCGGTATTTTGGGACAAGAATCATATCCTGATTCCCCCGGCTGAAGTAGGGTTTTTGCGTCAGCTAAATGAAGGAATTTCAAGATCAATTGGAATCGATTTCTAGGAAACATCTCATGAAACCATCTGATGTATTGTGATTATCGAGTGAACCAATAAGATTCAATCGTTGGCCTTATGGCCTAACTACACCCATGTTCAAGGTGCAAGCGATGAAAGCATTTAGTTCGGCAACCGTTATTTTTTTTTCAATTTTTTGCACGAGCATTCGGAGTAAGTCGCCCATCACCACTGAGAAATTGTCGAGCGTATGCATTTGTTTCCTGAACAATTTTATTCGATAGAGCATACGTAAAAAATAAACGAAAGTATTGGATTGGTGGTGCATCACTTTGAGGAGTATGTTTTGGTCCTGGCGTCTCTAGAAACTCAATGGGTATCATCGGGGGGTTATCACCATTCAGTCTCACTTCGACCCACTCGCTTTCGTCTGGATCAGCATTTCTATCCTCTTCTTGTTCGGACCCGTATGAGTCATCTGAGGAAGAAGAGATTCTACTTTGTCCCTGACCCTCAGATGTAAACGAAAGATTCTTCACTGCTAGAAGAAGAAATCTCTTCATCGGAGGTCTCTAATGGCAAAACCATGTTATCATCAATGAAGAGCGCACTTTCAATATCCTTACTTTTCATACACTTTGACATTGGTCTCAGGGACAACCCTAAAATAAATGTTCATAGTTGTATCAAAGTGAAAAATTATACATCGTAAATTACTGTATCTACTCGTCCAGCACAAAACGGGATGGAAGAAAGGGGATTCATAGTTCAGGAAAACTAATTTACTTGAATTCGTAAAACGAAATTATTTTTCCAAAAGGTTACAGTTATGTAGAAATTGAAGACCACAGGTTTTTCACCAATTCTTAGTACAATAAGACGTCATGAAAGGTCAAACAAATAAATAATATTGAAAAAGACGGTAAACAGCAAGGTGACTAATATAAATGCAGGAAAATTCGTGTAAACGTAATGAAAGATAATAAAACACGGAAAACTCGTATTTTATCATTATGTAAAATTGTAAGATATATCATTCGTTAACAATTACTTACTCAATATTAGAAGAATATTTGCTAATCTCTCTGGACACTGACACTAGAGTAAATTTACTAAGAGCCACAGAGGAAACAGAGTCCAGCGTGAGCACTGACCAGCACGAAATATGGTCCTGGTCCGAGAGGAACGAAAAAACACAGACGAGGCCAGTCTCCAGCGAGATCAGCATATATATATAAGCATACAGTGAACAATCAGCATACATTGTCAGGATAATATGAAGCCATCTCAGTAACTTGCAGACATAAAGCACGTACCGATAAACGAGACGAGAGCCATCATACGAGACTAGAGAAATATACCGTATGTGACAAAGTAAAAGAAAGCAGAAAAACGGGCCAAAAAAGAATATTTGCTTATCTAACTGGAAACTAACACTCTAAAATAAATACGAAGAGCCACTAAGAAAACAGTCCAGCGCGACCTCTGTCAAACACGATAAATGAAACTGTGCAGTATGATGCTGGCTCGAGGGTAACGAAAAAATACGGGCGAACTTACAAGGCAAAAAAACAGTAAACAATCAACATATATTGATGGACAAGGTGAAACCAACTTAATAAGCAGCAGAAATAAAGCACACGCGTGTAAATGAGACGGCAGCCGGTGAAAAGGCCACAATCACAAAATAATTAAAGTCAAAAAAGTTGGGCCGATATATCGGCCCGTGGCAGTTTTCAAACATCTAGCGAGGGCCGATATATCGGCCCGCTGGCAGTAAAAGGGTTAATATTTGAGGTCTGACGGATTCTTATTATACAATAAAGTAAACAAAACTGTTTAAACTTTTCAGATGAACCTTGTCAGTCAACTTTTGATTCTTTAAAGTGCTGTCTAAAAATGTAAGTTTGTTTTAGATACTTTTGAACGTAGAACTACTTGTGAAGTACAGGCATATCTGGAAATATTTATACCTTATATTAGTACTGTCTTTATAAATAATTATTGAGAAAATTTCAATACCTCCGAATTTAGTTATGAGAAGCAGCAGTAGAATTAGTAAAACTGATGTTGGAGAAATTGAATTATTAATAAAATTGTTATTTGATACAAAACCATAAAAGGAAAAGTAGGAATAAATAAATTCAACCCATTAAAAGGAAAAGTAGGAATAAATTAATTCAACCCATTTCATGATACCAAAAATATTTGGTATTGGGGAATGTCAGCCATGATCAGGTGTCAAGCACTTACATGCGTATAAAGAGGTTGAAATGTAACAAAAGTGCAAGAAGTTGCGGAAGGGGAAACGAAAGAAGTTAAGGCTACTCTAGCACTTACAGAAAAAGCCGTTTTCAGACAGTTGGCTTTGCCCTCACTACTAAGTCTTACTAATGGATAGAAGAACTCTACTAGAATTCCTCACCATTCGATGCTTTAAAGATGTTGCTAGAGAGCAAGTCTCTCCATGCTAACTCCATGCATCTTTCATCTTATGAAAATCAGACTATAAGATGAAATAACAAAATCAACTTCTACTTGCTGTGTAGCTGTATCCTTTAATTCAGATGCTACTCAAATACATCACATTCATAAATTATGAGAAATCAGGGCAAAGCGGAGTGCATACAGAGCTGTTTTGAATGCATGAAGAGAAACTACAGTGGCGTTGCAGTGAGAACAGGCCCCCTTCCCCACCTCCAACAACTGCGACTCCAAAATGTAAAAGGACACCTAGATGTGAGAGCGTTATTGATACTTCAAATGAAGTCAAACTAGTGACGTATCTGGCAAAAGATGAATCACAGTATGGCCATAGGACTTTCGGGAACCTCTTTAGATTTAGATCTACACCCCGCTTGAGGAATATGGCAGGGAGTGATTTTAAAGTAACATTGCTTAAATACCATGTTATTCTGTCTGATGCTTCGCAAAACGAACGATCGGTTATTTTCGTACCTTTATTGCAATGCAAATGTTCATCAGAGGGCTTTCATAGTATTTTTCCAATTGCGAGACTGCTGTATCATTTGAAAAATCCTTACCCCAATGGAGTAGTTGTTTGGGTAATGTATTCCCCAAATAACCTGCATTTTAACGTATTATAACAAAAGTGGCTTTTAATATTTACTAGGAGATGTAAACCATTGTAATACATAAATATATAATGCCGATAATATTCCTCTGGGGTTCCAGTACAATGTATTATAGCTGCCAATTCAGTAGCACTCTTCCAAATTCTATTGAATTCTTCCTCAATATATTTTTTGTCTTTGTCCAGTAGGGAAATGATATCCTCAGTGCATTTATTTACCAATTACAATTTTTCATGGGCAGCTAAGAACTGCTCATCCTACCTGCTAAATTCCTGAAAAAGGATTCCATAGCACAGGGGTGAAAAATAAATTTAACCCTTTTGCACCGGCAGACTTATTACGGCGGAATACTACTGTATTCCGAATGATCTAATAGGAAATCTTAACTGGCATAAGGAGTGCTCTCGGGGCACTGCTAAACACAGGCATAAAACCCTTTCTGAGACCCTAACTGTGGGGATTCTGACCCTTTCCTGGGCAACCTCCTCCTATTTCCAGCAGGGGAAACTAAATATTTTTGCAGTCGTTTTGTTAATTAATTATTAGCAGCAATCAATATTACCTTAAAAATGAAAATCTTGTTTTATGCTGATAATGTAGGGGTTTAAAACGAAACACTAGTGTTAATATTAATGTATTAAATATACTTTCGTAATGGATCATCTCTAATAACAACAAAAAATTCCGTGTATTTTGTGTAAAATCTCAATAATTCAATTTGAAAACAATATTACACTACCAAAATAAGATTCTTTATTTATTTTCCCTTCTTAAGACTCCTGTCTAAATTTTGTATGACCATTATTACTTTCTCCATATACGAAGTATAGAGAAAGTATTGTTTTCATGAAAAAATTCGACTTCGAGATTTCAACGGAAATACACGTTTTGGGGTCCCTAGAACACGTATTGACCATTTTCTGAATGATGTCTGTGTGTATGTGTGTGTGTGTGTGTGTGTGTGTGTGTGTGTGTGTGTGTGTGTGTGTGTGAGTGTGTGTGTGTGTATGTGTGTGTGTGATAATGGGCGTTCTAACTCGAAAACTAAAAGTCGTATCAATACCAAACTTCATATATAGTACTGTTGTGTGTGCTGTCAGAGTTGATTAGTTTTTGGAGTAAATCCGTTTACCGGAAGTCGAGCTTTATTCATTAAAGCTCATTTCCGGTTTTCAAAATATCTCCATAAATATGATATATACGTCTATTGTATTACTTATAAAAGTTTTAGATAGTATAATTTACTATAACTTTTGTATTTAACATATTTTTGTATCATCGGTTCATTAGGAGTTATTCGTGAAATACTGATAAACCGGAAGAAGATGATTATGTACTTTGTGGGCGCTCTAACATGAAAACTATTTGTCGGATCAACACCAAATTTCATACATAGTACTTTTATTACAGTCGTTAGAGTTGATCAGTTTTTGGAGTAAATCGGCTGACCGGAAGTCGAGCTTCATTCTTCAAAGCTCATTTCCGGTTTTCAAAATATCTCCATTAATATGATATTTAGGTATATACTATTATTTATAAATGTTGTAGAAAATTTATTTTACTATAACTTTTGTATGAAACATATTTTTGTATCACTGATTGTTTAGGAGTTATCCATGAAATACTGATAAACCGGAAGTTGCTGATTATGTACGTTGTGTAAAGCTCATTTCTGGTTTTCAAAATATATCCATAAATATGATATATTGGTATATTGTATTCCTTATAAAAGTTTTAGATAATATAATTTACTATAACTTTTGTATTTAACATATTTTTGTATAACCGGTTGATTAGGAGTTATTCGTGAAATACTGATAAACCGGAAGAAGATGATTATGTACTTTGTGGGCGCTCTAACATGAAAACTATTTGTCGGATCAACACCAAATTTCATATATAGTATTTTGGTTTGTGTCGTTAGAGTTGATTAGTTTTTGGAGTGAATCGGTTAACCGGAAGTTGAGCTTAATTCTTCAAAGCTCATTTCCGGTTTTCAAAATATCTCCATAAATATGGTATTTAGGTATATACTATTATTTGTAAAAGTTTTAGAAAATGTAATGTACTATAACTTTTGGTTGAAACATATTTTTGTATCACTGATTGTGTAGGAGTTATTCATGAAATACTGATAAACCGGAAGTTGCTGATTATGTACTTTGTGGGCGCTCTGGGCTCTATGGGCGAAAGGCCAATTTCATCGTTTTTCATCGATCATGTCCCGTAAAAATTATTTATCATGTTTTTGGCATCAAAGATAATATATAATATTAATAACTCAAATTCCAAGTTTAGATGGAATATAGAGTTCGAAATTATTGCGGTAGATAAATATTTACATCTTATATATATGGAGAAAGTCATGTGCTGGCCACATCATATTTTTTTTAATTTGATTTTGCAAAAGAAATAAAGCCTGCAGCGGAAAAAATGAACTCTACGTGCATTTCTTATGGAACTACTGTTACTCGTCTGGGATCGAGCCGAAGACAAAATATCAACATTTTAAAAATACAAACACTCTCATATTTGAATGCAACGCCGTGTTAAAATATCAAGTCAATCGACCGGGTATTTTTCGAGTTTCGCAGTAACAAACATGCGCAGGCTGAATTTCTATACATAAGATTAAACATGTGCTATTTACGCTGTTTGTGCTTATTGCCACCAGGTCAAGGCTGATACTATTGATTTCCTTTGCCCTAATTTTGAAAATTCGAGGAAAAACAATTCTGCAGAAATATTTGTGAGAGGAGAATGCGAACAGGAGCATTATTCAGATACCAGGAAGGAGTGTGCATTTCTTTAAGCACTTAGGAGGGCAATGCAGGGAGAATGCCAATATGAATAGAAAGTGGGGATTCAAGTTATTATTCACATTCCAAGCAGTAAGGGAGAACATAGCGTAAAAACAAGAAAGATCTTGAGAAGAGATATCCAACCACTTTTCAAATGTACCTCAATTTTTATTTGAAAGAAGAATTTATAAGATATGAATGTACAAAGAAACAGAATTTCAACAATGAAATAATAAATGAGAAAGACGATGAAAGAAATGAAGCTGTAAAAATGAAAAATTTGTTATCTAAAATGAATATTATAAATTGGCAGTATATTATGCATAACATATACTAAAGAGTATTTTTGTACCTCAAAATTTTCTTAGTGTTTTCTACTCGCAAGGCATTGATAAAGGAAAATAAATCATGAAAATAATCAAATAAAATTCGTATATTATTGAACATGCCAAGAATAAATAACGAGAGGAACTGTTTCCAACATATCCGAAATATCCCAAATTTCTCATTTTCGTTACGGCAGTTTACAAAAAAAATTAATGATAACACAAGAATTCCGTTTAAAAGTTGTACATTATCATCATAAAACAAGGCTTTAATTTGCAAGGTATTATTAACAATAATTGAAACTAATAATTTATTAACAAAACAACTGCAAAAATAACAAGTTTTTATGAAGTCTCCTGCTGCGAATAGCCCAGGGAAGTTCTCTCATGGTTCCCCATCAAATTGCCCAGGAAAGGGTTGGAAGTTAAGGTCACGGAAAGGGTGAAATTCTGAGTCCACCCACCGCTTATACCTGTGACGTATATACACGACGTTCGTTTGTATGTGTAGGAAATTCTCTGTTGTGAATACATGACAACAGGCGTGAAAGGGTTAAGTACACTCTGTGATCAGCTATTGTCATATGCTTGTGACCCGCAATTAGTTTATACATGAATATACTCCAGTGGTGGAAATTCGACAGATGCTTAATTGGTTATATGATCTTCATCACCTTTTCCCTATAACTGTTGACCTTTTCCGGAGCATCATAATGCTCTCAGTATCATCAGAATCAGAACTTATTCAATCATATCCAAGTAATCCTAATCGTCAGTTATCAAAAACAGGTAATTGACCAAGATTACCTGTTATTCTCCATCTACTTTACCCTTAGTAGTATTTAATTGCCATTTCAGGTAATGAAAATCAACACAAAAATAAAATCATGCAAATCTGCTTTGAATCACGTTAATACAACCACTCACAGAATTCCTTAGCCTAAAGAGAATAAACTGCATTTCTCATTTTCTGTTTTTAATTTTCTGATATCTTATAATTTTTATATCATTAGCGATTATTCGGCCCCAAAAAGGATATAATTTTGTTATTTGTTCGCAACCACGCCTATTTTATTTACAATTTCTAGTGCCCTATGATTCAATATCTTGTATTGTTTCCTTCAGAAAAATAAATATTATTATTAACTTATTAATATTAAAACCAATGTAACAGGTTGATCATTTAATCAGAATGCCTTTGTAATAATATATTTACGGTTCGACTCATACCTAGACTCTGTAGGTTGTGGAGGCCTTGCCTGGTTCCTGGCATCTGAAGCTGCAACTGCAGCCGCATATTGCCCCATCGCAGTGACGGCTGCATCAAGCAGGATTTGGATGGTCCTGAGGGCTTCCAGCCTCGCTTCCAGACCTTCTCGCCCAGCCATTTCCAACCTGCGCAGCTCTTCCTCAGGGAGACCAGACAGGCATCCGACAGGTGGTGGGGGAGGAGGAACACCTGCAAATCATTTAAATGCCTTCTTTCCAATAGCTACTTTGATAAATTCACCTCAAATTCACAATAATACAACATGTAACTAATTAATTTTCAATGAAACTGTTAAATTACGATATTAATGTGTTTGAATGTCTTGCAGCTTTCCAACACACGGAACTGGCATAAGAAGAATAAATCAAGAAAAAAGTTCTCTCCCAAACTCATCCTTTGATTTGATTCCACAAACGAGAGGGTTGATTGCAGATGGCTTAAAAGGTAATAATTCAAAGTGAGTGAACAAGTAAGGGAATGATTTACAAACTCTCCACAATTGTATTATCAATAGTTTACAAACAGTGGGAGAAGTCAACAGTTCTTCCAAAAATTCATTCACCTTTGCTTGCCAAGACAGGCGGGGCATTAATAAAGAAATATTCAAATAATCTAATAATAATGTAAAATAAAGATACATTTGACTACATGATAAAAAATTATAAATTATTTATTTATTTATTTATTTATTTCATGCAATTCAAAAACAGCCAATATGAGAAATTAAAATGAATCTTAACAGAAAGGAAAAATATAAAATATATAAATATAAGAATAAATATTAACAATAAAAAATACTATGTATGTTTCTAATATATAAAGATATTGCGTTATCTAATATATATAGCTACTTCTAAGGATAGACCTACATAGAATACTAATTCTTAACATGTTCCACAAGTGCCATTGACTTTAAATTTTCACGACATACTGGCCTCATTGTGTTACAGCCAGAAAAATTCAGACCTCTCTATATTGGGTTTGATTCAAAAAGGTCCGAAAATCCTGATTTTTTCCATAAGGGATTTATAGATATATTTTTGAAGCACTTCCTGGCAAATTAAAGAGTTGAAATTTGAGTGATCGCTGGAAGACATCAAATGGAAACATCACAGACATCTTTGAAGATCATCCTAGGTTTGACTCAGGGGATATATTTTCTGTAAGAAATGTGCACGTTAAGTTTTGTTTACTATTTACAGGCTTCATTTCCTTTGCAGAATTAAATAGGAAATGATGATTCCACTAAGTAGACAAATAAGAAAGGAAATTAAACGAAGATTCTTATTTTTGTCTCATTTCGTAAATTCTCATTTAGCAAAACACTTCCTCGATGAAAATCATTCATAGGATTTTTTCTTCTCATTTCGGAATTGGTTGAGAATGTGAAAAGTAGCAGCTGCAGTGGATTACGAAAGCCATGTTCACAGTCGGATAATAAATCTAATGATTTCAGAAATAAGGAGATACAATTATGAAATAATTTTGAAAAGACAAATAGGACTGATATCGGTCTGTAATTACTGGATTGACATCGGTTGCCTTTTTGGAATAGAGGACACATTGGCAAGTTTTAGGAAAATACCCATGACTAAACGACATTAGCAGAAGCTATGGCTATGGGCATTGGCATTTGATCAGGACCAGAAGAAAATTTGTTAGCAAATGTATAAATGGTGTTAATGGGGCAGGTTGGATTAGGGATAGAAAGAACAAGGTCGTCATAGGGCAGGATGGATTTTGATTTTGATAACTAGCATTACAAAACTGTATTGTATAAATTGTATAAAACATTGAAATTTTCAGCTATTTGTAATAGATTAGAAACTATCTTTCATGTTAGATGAAACCTACCTAAATTTATGGTTAGACAAGTCAATTACGCAAAATTTGGTTGATTTGATAGAATGGACAATTTCATACAATGGGTATTTTATATGCAAGTGGGGAATAATGACAGAGAAAAGTTAAAATTAATGTATAACAAGAGGAGATACTGACCAAAAGGAACGAAGGGGAAAGGGGGACAGAAGAACGGAGGATTGGGCCGAGGTAGTCCTTCATTGGCTTCACTCTGCTCTGCTGCGTCACTCTGCTCGGCTGAAAAAGGAGAACAATTTCATGTGAGAGCTTCATCCATGCATCTTCTCTTTTTTGGAATTGTACTCAACATCCATCTCTCTTAGAAATTCATTGTAATTTCCGTTAGTATCTTTTATTACGACTTTATATCTTCATTTTTGGTTTATGCATAACCTTTCATACGCATATACCTCAAATTTATGAAATTTGACTTCCAACATTTCTATTGCTCCATACTCTCATTTTCTAGGTTCCTAATCCACACAGAGGGGACTGCTGATTCTTTTAAAGTTACTTAGCTGTATTCCTTTTGTTCCCACAGTTCCTAGCACCAGCTGAAGAATACCCACCAATTTAGCCAAAATTCCCAAATATCCTTTTACAAGTGAAAAATTATTTAAAGTTCCTAAGAGGCTAAAAGTTTGAAACATAAACAGCATGCAAGTGTGTTCAACTATCTCTTATTTAGTTGCCTATATTCATGATTTTTCATCACAATTGAAAATAATGGTCACACTATTTTGACTTTCAGAAAGCTTTTGACTCAGTCAACCATGGTCTTCTCTTGGATTAACTGTATTGTCTCGGCGTCCGTGGCTTCATGCTCAGAATTATTCATCCCAATCTCCTTCGTCATTCTCAAAGAATAGCCATTGATGATGTTTTATGTTTGTCTCCGAAGGTTTCATTTTAGGCCCCTTGCTCTTTAATGCCTATATTAAAGACCTAACGAACGCCATCTCTTCATCTATGTTTTTATACACTGATGACAATCCTAAGGGGAGAAAACATGCAAGATGCGCTTCAGCTCCAGAATTATATACACAGTCTTTCTTTATGGTACTAGAGATGGCATTTGTATCCAAATATTCCCAAATATAAAGTGATCTCATTTACCCTGCTTAAATCCATCTTTTTAAACCCTTACAAATTACACGATGTTGAACTCGAGGAGTCAGTGCCATCAATGATCTCGGTGTAATACAGTACAAGTTCGTAATAACGAGAATGGTATATAACGAGAGTTGCGTTATGGCAAGTGAATTTATGGCCGTTGTCCATCTCACAGCAAAAAGGATGTGTCCATTATGACGATTGGATTGGACGACTTACGTCCATTATAACGAGTGGACATTTCTGAGGTATCGGTATATCAAGTGTCATGTTTCGATACTTGTCTTGCAGGAGGCATATTTCATAACTATCAATTGACATAAGAGGCAAAGTCTGACAAGCAAACGGTAATTTCAGGCGTATTATCTCTTAGTAGTAGTAGCATTGTTAAAAGTGCTTCGGCAGCTTAGGTCATTTCACACATTAGCTCCCACCGGGAAATGAACCCAGGACCGCTTTCACCGAAGGCAAACGCACTGTCCTCATGACTATCCGGAAGACCGTATTATCTCTTCAAAGATCAGAAAAGAAATCAAATCTAAGAATTGTCATCATTAAATTCATGCATTTGTTGCCCACAACTTGCCTCTGCAAATATGTCGCAGTGAGCTTTGATTAGAGACTTCTCACGAGTTTCACTCTCCCCTTTGTCCCTCCGTACAGCTTATCCGTTGACTCTTTTTCTTTAAGTGACAACCCCTCTAGTCAGCACCAGAATTTTTAATTTAATTCCAATCATATTGGCATCTACCTGTGGGATTTGTATGAATCTTAGCACAAATCATTTGATTCAGGATCCGCAGGATTAAAGAACATAAAAGCAGAGCTTATTTGGATTCTCAGGGTGGCCTCTCCCTATCTTTGGCAACACAGTCATTGCTCATGAAGTGTGTGGATTGAAAATATCTTGAGAAAGCAATTTGATAAGAATTAGGATTGCCTAATTATATACCATCACTCACGAGGAGGCTTCTTCAGGCCTGAAGATGAGGAAGCCTCCTCAAAAACAGTTGTCATCAGTTTTTCTTCAAACTGTGGATTCTGTTTTATTCTACTGAGCAAGTTGATCGAGTTGGAACACCTTCGCTCGAAAGGTGATCTGACTTTGGGGTTGCACCCTCTCCTAGAAACGCATCTAACTTTGTTAGCTGTGCCTTTCTCTACCAAAAATGTTCACAGTTTTCTCCCACAATCAGTGGTTGGTTATTCGAACCATCCAACACTACTTCTGCAATTCCTTGAAAACCATAAGGAGAAAGATGTACACAATCTTTGTTCTGCACCATAATCCTTCAATTTTGCGTTTTTGTATTGCTTTTTTATTACACTGTATTATGGATATTTTAAATCTGTACGTTTTATTTAATTATTCTGTATATTGTTTCCTTTTTTACCTTTACTTCTGTTCTTTTATTACAACTCATGTAATTGGAGCAACCTGATTGAGTTTAATAAATTACTATTAAGAGTGCATCATGGATCTCCTCGATATTTTCCATTATGTTCGAAGGAGAGGACTGCAAACGTATGCAGAAGCATAATATTAAGAACGAGGTAATTATATTTACTAATTATTTTGTATTTCTTGTCACAATAAAATTCAAGGAACAGAATATTTTAGGATTCACATTTTGGGGTCATACTCATGGACCACTTAACGCATCTGAGGAACAAGATTTGAGAAAATTAAAAACCAGCAGTGAGATTGCCTACTATGAAAATCACAACTGCAGATTTAAAATATCTACAATAACAATAATGGCAAATTCCTAGTCACCATCTTCGATCATATATTTATGTGTAAACCTCTTAGTTACTTAATTCAGCTACTCGCTTTTTCAACAGGTTGATATTATGTCAATGAATGAATTTGGAAATGCTACTTACCAGAATGATAAGTCCTTGAACGTGTATTATTTGCAGTGGAATCAGCCTGTGGAGCAGCCGGAGCATCTCCTTGCTGTGGCTGACGGAAGGGGGGCCACATGGGGAAAGCAAATGGCGGAGCTGGCAATATTCCTCCGTTCTGGTCTCCGACAAATGCACCCATTGCTTGGAAGTGATTCATGAACACTGAAAATTATTATTTATTTTAACCTAAGAATGGCAAATGAGAGTAAAACAGTGGCTTTGATGAGTGAGCAAAAATTAAACTTATGCAAGGAGTAATGTTAATTGACAACAAGAAGAGGAAGGAATAAACACACTAAGGGATGGGAAAATAACTGGCTGAAGTAAGAGCTACTGAGAAACCACTGGTTGCTAAAGATCAATGTTTTCTGATTCATATTCTTTTTTCATAATCTATGATGTATTAATCCACAGAATGTTTAATGTGGCCCTTTCTCAACTTGACACTATAATAGACTTAACGGTCAATGTGCTGCCATTTAAATGTTAGCAACCTCAAAGCCGACTGGAAAGTTGCTATAATTGGTGAATGTAAGAAAATAATCCAGTCTTTGTGAAGGAGGATAGAGGCAGATTAATATAATGTAGAAATACTTCCAAGCACCATGGCTTTAAATTTAATTCCATACTCCTAAAAACTTCAATGCATATTTTATACGGACGTGTGGTATATGCTGATGAATACAGAAATTCCATACTCTCACTGTCTTTCCACCAAGGACCTGCTTGGGACTGATAATAAATTCATTTTCCGGAACTCTTTCACTTCTGTGCCACGCACCAAGAAGCATTTTCCACTCTTTTCAATTCAATAACATAGGGTTACTGATGCAAGGACCAGAGATAATAATAATACCAACAAGCTGAAAAGATTAGAGTTTGGTCATGCTTGACAAGAGAATTAAATAGTTGATTGAATTAAGTTGCAATGTTTCCAACAGATGACTTAATGATAGTAATGGGATGTCAGTTCTTCCAGGCCTACTCTACTAGTTTTTTTTTCACCATTTCACAAGGAAAACAATATTGTCTCAGGCTTATTTCTCATTCAATTCTTGTGAAAATATGCAGTTGCATCGCAGCAACTATGATTTCATGAAGAAATTGAGTGATATCTTCAGAGATTTTCTCCATTAACTTATGTTTCATATGATTTGAGAAACTTTAACAAGAAAAACAGGGTTCTATAAAATATTAACTATTGGCCAAGGGGAATATGTTAATAAAGCTAATTTATTTCCTGATAATCCTAAAGATATGGCCCACCACCTCTAAAAATAAAATTCATGGTATTTTGCATGCATTCAGAGATGAAAGATGTTAAAATACTAAATAAGTACGTTTCACAATTAAGATCATTAGTGTTGGTCCTTCCCACAAATATAATTAGACAGAAGTAATGCCTTTGTTTTCAATATTTTAACAAATTTTCAAGACAAGAAGTTAATACTGAGTCCAAAAATAAGAACAAAAGAATTTCTTAATGCGCAGGTTTGCCTCTTAAGAAGGAAAATAATGGCTTTCCCGAGTATTTTAAGTGTGCTGTTGTGCTTCATCGCAGAATAACATTTGTGCTGTAGCTTTGCAACTCAAAATGTGGAAGTTATGTGACTCCAAGTTTAATTGCACAATTGATGTACACATTGCAACTATATTTTAGTTCAATATCAAATCAAAGATCAGCATACACAATATGAAACATTGGTGAATAGAGAATTTTTGATATCTCTGAGGACTCAATTTCTTCATGAAATCATAGTTGCTGAGATTAAACAGCATATTTTCATAAGAATTGGATGAGAAATAAGCCTGAGACACCTTTCTTCCCTCTGGAGGTACGTACAAGTGCCTTTGGATACCTTGGTCATAGAAAAACTGCAGTTTCACTTACACTTCAAATAGTCGTGAAATAAAACTAGCAGAGATAGACAAGAAAAACTTCAAATTAATTCATTTCTACATGAAAGGATGAAACAGACCAAGATTCATCGAAATCTGAGATGGTGGGTGTCAAATCTTAACTTTTCTATATGAATGGAATATTTGAAATTAATTAGAAGAGAATTTAAAAATAAAATTTTGAAGACATCTGAACTGCTATTATCACCACAACATTTTCCTAGACTGTTAAGCAATAGTGCATCAGAGAATGAATACTGGGTTAATGATTGACAATACTACACAAGTCAATTCCTTAGATTCCCAAACACAATCTTCATTTTGTTGAATTTTAATTAAGAAAATGGCAGCGATTTGCTCAATGAAGTAGTAATTAATCTGCCTCTACCACCAGAGTGGGTTCAGGGAGAATTTAATTTCGATGGTCAATATATTTGGTTTTAGATTAATAGTTCATAGGGTCAAACTAGGTCTGACCTGGTCCTAATTCCAAACTGCGCTAAAGATCTACCACAGCCCAAATACATACCTCAAGATCAAGTCTGTGCAATCCTTCAATGTGATTTTTATCTACAGAATACATTTTCAGTAAAAGAGAGAAATCAGAATGTTAGACGTACCAGGACGTGCTCCGGGAGGAGGTTGAGGTCTACCCATTCTTTGCTGAGCTGCAGCAGGCTGCGCATTAGCGCCCATTCCTCCTTGTACGGGCGGCCTTGTGGGAGAGGCTGGAGTGCTGCGTAAGATGTTGAGACGACAGGTTGGGCAAGTCTGCTGCCTTTGGAACCACGAGCGCAGGCAAGACGTGTGAAATATGTGATTGCAGGGAAGTTTTTTCGAGGCTTAAAAAAAGGAAAATAAGAATAACAAGAAGATACTTGAGGGAATGAATCATAAAAAATTGTGAAACTAGAAATAAAGAATAAGTATATGATTTCTTTTTCAAATATAAAACAATTACGGGCTAGATAAATAAAATACAATTTTCTAAAGGGATAAAATTAAAAATGTTTCAAATTGTTATTCAGTTTGCAAGTTTAGATACTTAATGTCTAATCTGATGCAATAATTACTCTCATCACTTGACAACACATTAGTAAAATACAGAGGAATTAGTTGGCAACATCAGAGAATAAGGATTTCCATAATTAGTACAAAAGAGAGTAGGGATAGTCTTCTTTTGACCCCAAATATCCTAAGAGATGGACTCATAAAAATGGGGAAGCACATCCTTTCGTAGGCCATGAGAGAAATGCAGTTTTTACAAAAAATTTGAGAAATAGCTAAAGAATGTGTCTGTGAATGTGATTATATTTAACTGGCACACCAAGCCAAGAGAATACGTTAGACAGATCTTTTCCTCTCTCTTCCAATACTGAATCTTTCTTTTCAGCAAGTGTGATTACAATAGGAGCCATTTTAAACAGTTAACTTGAGTTTTCTGCAGAAAAACTTGTTTTTACCTAAAATAGATATTTTAAGGCACGACTTCTTGGAAAACACAGCAGAATGAAAAAACCCTTGTGATTTTCCACAGCTAATGCTCAACTACTTCATAAGTAGAGGTGTTTGTTTTTTGCAATAAGCGATAAAACCAACCAACAACACGAATTTTGGCCGAATTAGCAAAATAACGCTAATTTCGGCAGTTTTAATAAGCAGCACGGATTTTGGCGATTTTCGCATCATTCGTAAGAAAGGGATATTTTATTTTGGTACGATTGAAATAAATGTACAATATATAATTGTATTATTTACGTACTTTTTGTCATATTTTTTATCACTCACCACATCTTTGCTTATGCGAATTCAGCTTTGACCTTTGCAATGAATTCACAAAATTTTCTTCCCATTATGGATTATCACAAAATCTCGCCTTATTCCACAAAGAAATATGTTTTGTTTTCCTAAAATCTATCGTGTCAATATGTTTTTAATGGAAATATCATGTTTTGTCAATCTGAAGCTGTGAAAGCATTTGCCTTAGGTGTAAACAGCGCAGTTTTAGATAAATTCAATTTAATATTTTGTATACTTTACAGTTAATAATATTTTCAATGCTTTTAATGTTTATGCTAAAGTGTGCCTAGTATTATTCCTTTGCTTAAATGAGACTGTGAAAATTAGTAACATCAAATTAAGGGAACAACATAAAAACACAAAACACCACAATTTGTTTTTCAAATCAACAAATTTCAGAAAAAATAAAAACATTTTCAAACACCTCTATTCATAAACATACTTACATCATTAGGCACAGAAAAAAATCATACACCAAAGCATGTATAGTGGAAAGATAGAGGGGATGAAAAGGGGAGATGCATCTTACTTGGTAGGGAGGGGTTCAAGAAAATGTGGGAGGAAACTCCTTCATCAAGTCTCCTCTTCATGCAGCCAACCTCCATAATGCTGTCTCCCAACCAAATGATGCACTTTTCATCCCTTTTTCTATCCTTAATTTACTTTGACAAATGTTTTTTCTGTGCCTGAAGATGTAAGCACCCTTACAAAACCAGTTGTGCATTAAATGTGGAAAATTACAATGTAATTTTACATTCTATGGTTTTTGCAAGTTTATTTACCATTTTTCCAACAGCACTGCATTATTGTCCCCAACCTCACTACTTGCATTTAGTGGAGTAAAGAGTTCATATTGTACCTTTATTTGAAAAAAACAGTAATGCTTCCAACCTAATTTAACTCAATAAAAAGAATAAATTACTTCGGAATATTTTTTATCTACTTAATCAAGTTGATATTCCATTTGTGACAATCAGGCCATCCAACTCAGAAATTAGTACAGGCAACACTTAATGTAAGTGATCCATGCAGCTTTCCTGTGCTCAAATAATTAGAACATTTTTGGACTCAAGATCACGATGGACAACACATATATATTCTTTGAGGTTGTTAACAACATTAACTTTGATTTAAAAATAAATATGATTATTTCATGAGCAAAAGGTCTCAGTCAAAAAGTTTAGAAGAACATTAAAGAAATCCCCTTAATCCAATGACTACTTCTTCCTTACCTAGCTAAATTAATCATCTGTTTAGATAGAGAATCTACGTCTAAACAATCACACATATTCTGTATCTTCTTAAATAAAAAGATAGGAAAATTATGCGTATTTTCTTTGAATTAAAATTTAAAATGGATTCTAACTGAACACACCTGTAACCATTTCCTCACGGCATATTATGCAGACATTGTCAGCAGCAGCCAGCTCTTCGGGAGTAGCATCCGGGTAAAGGGAGTTCATGTTTTGAATGGCACGTCTCGACAATATGACATCATTAAATGCTTTCTTGAAAGCCCTGAAATGCCAAGATGAACACCAAACTTAAAAAATTACAGATTAAACAATTTCAACAGATATTCACTTCCTAAGTAATAAATGAATTAGATTAATCATCATGACTATGAAGGCAGAGCAAATGAAGTTATTATTAGTGACCAAATCAAAGTGGCTGTTAAGACTCTCCCTATGTAAAAAATCATTCTCACATTTCTTAAAATATTAAGCTTTTTTTTCATACTTAACAGTGAATTTTAAACTTTCCATAAATTTCTAGTACACCTGTATGCTCCAATCAACACCTAATAACGGCATTTAGTCAATTAGTAAAAAAAAGCAGTTTAATATATGCAGGGGAGCATTTCTCATTCTAGGAATATTAAGAGTATCTTCAAGTTTACAGATAGTGCTTTGTTTATTATTCAAGTCATTCAATCTTTTATTGAAAATGATACATGTATTTAATAGTTAACATTTTACAAATGTTTGGTTGCATTACAATGCAGCTTTGTTGTTATTTATTAATATGTTTATTTCAATATGTTGTTGTAAGATTCATTGTAATTGGTCGTATTGACTGTTAATGGATCAAATTTAAATAAATAAATAAATAAATAAACATAAAAGAGAGCTAATCTTTGCTTAATTTCCTCAAAATTTTCACAACTTAAAATCAGAATTTGTCCAAATTTTATACAACCGAGATTTCCAATTTAATTTTGGAAAGTAATAAAGCCAGTAAAGACAAAAATGATAGATACTTTGGATGTGTTTCATAAGGAAATGCTTTGATTTGTCACTTGTAACCTGAGATCTTAGGCAAATAAAAGGTAGCCAATTATTTTTGAGGCATCAAATTACAATAATGAGCAATGTTTGAAAGTTTCTCATCTTATGGCTATACATTTTCAAGCAGACATGCACACATACTTACCCAAACACTACTACATGATATAGATTTCATATAAAAACAATTATATTCTAAATTTATCAAGTGTCATTAAAGGCAATTAACAGCTAATATTCAGAGTACAAAAAGTTGTATATTAAATTATTCTAACAGTGAATTGAATGTTAATTTGCCCACCATGTATGAAAGGGAATTGACTATTTAATTAATAAAACATGAAATGATAATAAGATAATCAACCTGGGAAAAAACACCAGAAATGAATTCTAGGCTTGAAAAGGTTAGGATTGAAAAATAAGACCATTGAGCAGAGATTTTAACACCCTGATTCAAAATGCATGCCATTATATTTATCTAGAATGATTGAACATACCTCATGGTGTAGTACATAGGCCGGAAGGCAAATAGTGGAAGTGTATACAGTCGGATCATAATGGCCACAAAAGTTAGGTACAAGATCACTTTGATGAAACCTAAGATATCAAAACAATCTGTTGTAATACTCGTAACTATCCTAAATATTCTTTTATTACTACAAAGAATAAATCAGGTAAAACATCCCTGTTAAATAAATGCAGAAGTTGAAAATCCCTTCACATTTTATGGACACCAGTATAACAATAAACGGAGCAGTAAATCATCAACATCTTTTGCAAAAAAATGTTTTTGTTGTAAAATTAAATTACAACTTAGCATGAGGGAAACAGCCCAAGAAAATAGAGTATTTTAGCAGAAAAAAACAAAGATAGACAGCAAGTAGCAGTGGAAAGCTTGCATATTTAAGTAAATTGCACAAAACGCAATAAATGGAGTGTTCTCTTGTCATTCTGAGAAACAAAGATGGAAAATATGGAATTTGGCACTTTCTGATACAAATAGTTTCATAAAAGTAACAGCGATATTACTTCACATATAATAGGTAAGTATAACAGTGTTTTTAAATGTATCGATCAATTTATCTTGGATCATTAATAATGAGCTAATATTTATGCGATTGGCAAATTCTCAGATTTTTAATATATAAATTTCAAATTGCCAATTACAGGAGCACACAATTAAATTTCAATCAATAAATAAACTACCATTCAGTTGTTATTAACCCGTAGCATCAAGCCCTCCCTACCACTCATTTACCAATTCTTTTTAGATAGGTTCTTTAACTTTTACAAAAAGCACAGGCACTTTCTCTGTATTTGCTGCAAACTTTTTGCAATTTAACAAAAAGAATTGATCCATCCTAACACAGTTTGAGAATGGAGTGGATGTTGAAATCATCATTCATTTGAAAATTCTTCATAATGTAGCCATTCCACCACATTTGTTGCCATAATGCAGTTTTTAAGGGGTCTGCGCCAAAAGGGACTACATAATTACACACCTTCTATCTAATCTCTATCTTTTCACCATACAGTTTGAGAATTGATGCAATTATGATATTTCTATAAATCGATGACTTTTTAGTTCAATAAATTGTTAGTATATACATACTTTCTGTTTAACAATAAAAACCATGCCGTTGCAATAAACAAGAAAACGATTTACAATGACTAACTTCGCCTTCTACAAGAAGAATAAAACTCCATACTCACCCATTACAAGTTCTGTGTACAACAAAAATACTGCTTTATTTTCCCATGGATTTTCACTCATCTGATCAATGGTATGCAAAATGTATTTTATGGTAATGTTCACCATAACAGTCAAAAGAATAGCATACTCGAATCCGAAAACTAGCTGTACTGAGGCACCTTTGGTTACTGTTGACTGGTAGGCATGCTCCACAAATTGTTCATCCAGAATTCCGAGTAAAACAAGTAATACTGAAATAAAGAATTCATGTTTACTATTCATTAGATATAAAGTTCATCAATTAATGCTAATTTGAATGTTAAATTACTAAAGAGGTTCAAAGCACAGAATTCCAAAACCAATAATATTATATAATGGCGAGAGTGACTGCACTTACTTGAAACTCTCAAGTGAAATATCCATGATATGAATGGGCTTCGTTCCAACTGAAAATGAAAATAATCTGATGAAATGTACATTAGGAACTGAGATACATATAAAGCCGCATTTGAATACTTTAACTCACAAAATCGACTCTGTCTTCGGCTAGCCAGTGAAACGACTTCAGGAACAAAAGTACAGTAAATAATGCCACAAACTTCGGAGTGAAGTCATCTCTAAACACAGTGAAAGCTAAACATGTTTCGGTTACAGCATACCACGATCTTTCCATCAAGTGCTGAAATGATTTGGCGAATAGAGTAGGTTCATTGGATTCGCCAGAAAATATGCATCGTTAAAAACGTTTTACAAAAAAATTCTAAGATTCTATCACATTGGATCTTGGATCAAAATAACGAAAATACCTCATATTCAGCAGCTCGTAGTTGCCCAAAGAAAAATTTGCGCATAATTTTACCCAGAATGAAAACTAAGATTAGGGCTTGCACGTAGATAACCTGCAAAAAAAATTTTAATAACATTGAACCTTTGCCTTGACAAACCATAAACAAGAATTATATTTAGGAAATTAAAGTATGTACAAACCGCCATGCTTGGACTGGATCTAGTAATATATACCACAGAAGGGTAAAATTGCTTCTTTTGATAATACGCATTTCCAATGACTCCAGCTGTCAAAACGAAACTCAATGATGTTATAGTGAACAAAGCTAATGAGCGCATTTTCGTTTGTTTGTCTTGCGGAAATTCGAGGCTTTATCACTTTAACGAAGATTTCAAAATGATATACTTTATCATCAGGGGTTCAAGATGCCGCAATATTGAACATCACTAAGAGAAAGTGAATGACTAGAAATTCCACCTCCTATTTTGCCTTATGATTCTTTAGCACAACATAACATCAGCAATGAACCTGACGTGGGTGTATTTTTGGAGCGTTCTTATTGGTTGCAAGGTTGCCTAAGATAATATGCGCGGTTGCCCGTTATATCAATGAAAATATCCTAGCCATCCTAGCTTACGTAAATATTTAGTGTGTAATTTACATTATAACTGGATATGGTATTCTCCAGAAAACTAAAATATCTATTTCATGAATGAATCCCACCACCATCGTAGTGATTGTATCTAACGAGACTCATTTCTCTTGCATTTAAAAAGGCTGCATCTCTTTTAGTCTTTAAAATGATTATGGAGCTATGTTCTGGGGAAAATTCAGTGGATTATTTTTACAAAATAGAACCAAAATTACATAAATTTCTTTTTCGTAAACTCAGTTGTTTCTATTGCATAACATTTGTAAATAGCGAGGTGATCAGCTGTGTTGGTACCAGTTGGTACGATTGAGCCCTACTAAATAGTTTAAAAATATTGCGCAAGATAATGAAAAGTGTCTGAAACGTCTGAAAGAACATCGCTCAGATACCGTGTCAGTGTCTTTAAATACTGGTGGATACTTTGGTTTTATTTATTTATAAAAGTTAAAAAGCAGCTGCGGCCGCTTTAATTTGTGTACCAGGAAAATGGTGTTCTCATTTGGCTTCTGTAAGAGTATTATAGTAGTTAGATAATACGGAGAAAAATGTCCTCAAATAATTATATTTCACAATATTTCTATAACAATTATTAAGACAGCAGTGCAATGCTTTGAGATTCACATCAATTATGGAACAGACATAATAAAATTAGCCATTTTGATGAAAAATCAAAGTCAAAGAAGAACATCCTATACTTTTTATGCCCTTTTGATGTTTTCCTCTTCCTCTTCTAGTTAGGAGGTTGATTTCGGGCTACTGCATGTTGAAAGACATGGGGATCGGTAAACAGGATGCTGCAAAGTTCTCTTCCATTCATCTTCTGTATTTCTCAGTTTCAGAAGGCAAGTTGCTATGAAAGATTAAAAATATTATGAACTTTGCTCTCAGTATAGCTCAATTTTGTACTTCCAGGCTATCAGTATATGATTGATACTAACTTTGACTTGATCAGATGGAGCTTGGAAAGTGTGAACTGCAACAATTTGCTCGAATCTGTATAAGCTTACAATGATAAAAGCAGAGTCAGTGCTGTATGCAGCACTTTCTGGAACGCTGACATCGTGAATTAAGACTCGATCGAGTGAAAGAGGTTGTTTATTGACATTGTGATGCATAGAGGATTCATTGGAACCAGATCCTCTGTATTTTTGTATACTTTTGAATACCTAGTCCTGACATTTCCGGACAAAATGACGTTTTAGTTCAATATTTAGATACTTCTCGTTGAATTCTTCGAAACGAGTACAAACTCGACTAGGGTTACTCGAATAACAAGCAAAATAGAGCCAAATCACTGCAAAATTCGCTCAAATTCTCATATTTCGTTGATTTTTTCGGACATTCACGGAGAAAATGACGTTTTAGTTCAATATTTAGATACTTCTCGTTTAGTTCTTCAAATCGAGTACAAACTCGACTAGGCCGAGTATAATATTTTAATTTTGGGTAAAATTATCATTTAGGACTGATTGGGAAATATTTTGTTTTCACTAGAAATAGCCCGTTTTCAATGAAATTTTCAGGGAAGACACTTCAAATATTGCGGCTTCTTATAGGAATAACAGCAAGTAAGTACCTCATGCAGTTACTGAGATATCTCGATGATTGTGACCTAGGTATAGGGATGGCCTTCGGAGACCATGTTTGAAGTGATAGTTATGAAGTTTCGACGCCAGGGGCCATATTATGTAACTTGTCGGTTTGGATCACAGATATATATTACTAGATAGGCAGTGGCGGTGGAGGGGGTGAAGCCTCGTGATGCGCATGGCGGTCATCTTACGATCACCCAAATTTGAGCGTATTCGTATTCTATTTCATAGGAGCAAGACGTAAGACTACGCAATAAACGGAATTAATGGCTTGAATTAGACCATCAATTACAAATAAAATAACCATTATTCTCCATTGAGTTATAGTAACCGAGAGAAATATTTTTTTTCGAAGTATACCAAATGTTACATGATAAAAACCTACTTCGAGAGCGAAACTAAGGTAGCAATGCACACAAAAGATTCAAAATGTTTCCGCTATTTAGATTATGATGAACATTCCTTAATAACTGACTGATTATGAGCCGGAGGTTGCAATCATTTTATCGACAAGGCGGAAGATATTAAAAAATAAAGACATTTATAATAAGTGGTATTTATTTCTTGCATGGCACACGGACGTCTCTGTTCGTGGAATAACCGTAACTGGGAAATTACTTATGATATTGATGTTTGAAATATGAAGTTTATGTCAGATATAATTTAAACAATAGAGATTTTCAAGGCTATATATTCTAGGTAAGAATTCTGCAGCTTCATACATAGATTAGATACGGTTAAATTCTGGTTATGACGTCCCTCACTTTTACGCGGTTTCGAATGTACCGCGGGTTTCACCATGTCCCCCGATATGATTACATTGACTATTCTTTGTTAGTGGTAGGTAACTTTGTGGCGAATTTTTTCTCAACGTGCCGTAACTTCCAGCGATTATATCAACGCGGTTGGCGGCACATTCAATTATGTAACAATCAAACGCTGAACACTATCGCGCTAAAGGAAAAGATCAGAGTACATATTTTATTAACTTCTATGAAGTGGGAGTAAATCATTAAAACATCATTCGCTAATAAATTACTTATGAAATTTAGCTTTACAGTTTTTTGTTTCCCACGCAGTTTCCCGTAATAATGCAGGTGTAAACTCCGTCCCTCTAGTTGTAACCGAATTTTACTTAATTAGTCAGAGGCAAAATATAACTTCATTGCTCCAACAACGTTGAGGGAAGGGAATGAAGCTCATACCCTACCTCAAACCAGAACGTAATGGTTATTACGATTGAACTTAACAGTTTTTAACAATAACAGTTTAAAAACCATAATAGAGGTTAATTCCATTTTAAAAGGTTTTAACTGGAGGCAGCAGTTCACACTCTAATGAAGATTAATCTTCCAAGACAAACCAATCCATATCAAATTCAAACACACAACTACACCATAGGAATCAAGGGATATAAAGAAACAGAAAATGCCCATTTAGAAACAATCTTTATTTACAATTCATTTGTCTTTACTGACACTACACTGAAAAAAACACTGTGGTTGAATCATCCCAAACACTAGCAGAATCAAGTACTAGAAAACAGCATAGGTTTCTGTTATGGAGGGCTTCCAGGAAAGTTTTCCTTCTTCTGGTGCCATGATCTTAATTCTTGATGGCAATGGCAATGCAGCACCCAAAAGGAATTAATGTCACTGAATCATCTGTAAAACCGAAGTAGTATAAAAATTTATAGTCAACTGTAAGCACATGACAGAAATTCACATAATGATATCACTTTGCTGTCCATTTGATGACTCAAGTAATTTTCTTGATTGAGGATCTTTATTTACTTTTGGGTATAAAGTGAGGGATTTCTCTATTTTCTCCAAAAACATTTCTCTATAATGGAAATCTATAATTTCGTATGAGAAATTAAGACCTGTAATATACATTTTATTTAAACACAAAATGCAATTGAAAATTGCTCAACACTTTCACAGCAATTATTAAACAAAGGACATAGATGTATTTTAATTGCTATTGATGAGATAATAGTAAGAAATGACAATAATGTCCTAATTTATCTTGAGATATATCATTAAAATTAGGAAACAAATTGCTTCACACCTTAATATCTAAGAGTCTATTATTGCAATATTAAGTGAATATAGAATAATTAAGTTCCTTCCACACATATGTATGTATAAAAATTATATATTCCTTCTGTGGTCTAATGTACATTTGATTTATGAGGCTTAATTCTATAGGTGAAGTTAGTCCTACCGAAAAAAAATTCTAACAAGCCAAAATGTTTACAATACAAAACGGGAGATTTTTTTACTATACATACCAACAAATACCTAATATTTAATAAGAATTGAAGTCAATGAATTTAACAATATGCAATTGTAAGTATGTAATCGAAGTGAATAAATCTACTGATATTTCTCTATATATATTAATTATTGTACGAAGCAAGAAACTATCAATCCCAATAAGGATCTCTTTAACTATACAATTGATGCTACAGATAAAAATATTGCTTTTAACTTTATAGCTTGAATAAATTTAATCAAACAAGGTTTGAATCCTTTCAAAAAGTTATTCTTCTTTGAAAATAACGAATCGCTTGCAAACTTTCAATTTTGCACATCTAAAGTAGGGCCAAGTTACGAGATTTTCCGGTAAAATTTCACTTTAGGACTGTTTGGGAGAAATTCAATATCTCCCTTAATACCGATGATATTTCGACTAAGTGAAATTTTACCACGAGATATAATGTGCAAATGCCTGCATAAATTTAAAAAAATGTAAATTTAAATTGGTGGAATCAGTAAATAGTCTCAAAGTACAAGCTATCATCAACCATGCGGTTCCGTTGGCTATAAGTAATTTATTTATTTACCTGTGTAAGGACACATTTTCAGCACCAGGAGTTTTCTTCCTCGAAGTATACTTGAAGGTGCATCTCCACACAACACAATGGTTCACCATTCTTCCTATTTGCAGAGGAAACAACAGAAAAAGTCGGCACTAAATCCTATGCTTTCAAAGCCAAGATGGGTTCAGGAGGGTGAGGGTAAGATGGCGGTTACGCGCAAAATTTCTCTTTTGCTGGCTTCACCGCTACCTACAGAAAAGCATAGGCGCTGCCTATCTAGTAATATATATCTGTGGTTTGGATCATGGTGAGGCATCTACGGGTTAGAATCACGGTGGGCTGTTTCTCATCTACTCCACTTTTTTTCCCAGCTCCTGGAAGTTATGTTAGGCACCGCCGCTAGCGCTACTGGCATAGTAGTTCATCCTCATGCTGTAGCGATGGCGCTACAGGCAGATTGCGGTCAAGGCCCTCTATATAGAAGGTTCAGACAACTTGCGGAGGGCGGCCATATTGGGGCCTACTGTAGATGATCTGTTTTCTGCTTCAGTAACAACATTTTTTTTTGAGAAGTTATAAAATTGCTAAATTTCTTGATAAACATGCGAATGATTGCAAAAATTATTGTCTTCATTTTACATTAAAGAAAAAAGGAATAGTTCTATTGCTGGAATGAAAATAAATTATTCAACAGATTATTTGATGAATTTTTTAACACTTAATTCCACTCGCGTTATTTTTCCGTTAAAGTTATCAGATCCCTCTCAAAATAGATAGAATTTAAGATTCTAAACATTATCAATAAACTGATGGTTTAGTAGAAAAGAAAGCAACACCACTATATGATAAGATACATACCCAGTATGATGACTGAGAAGTCATGTTATTGTTCTCTAAGTTAGATAGATATACTGGAATAAAATAATGAAGTAACACAAGAGATATCACAAATAATGTCAGTTTTATTTTACAATTTTTCTCATGTATACACTGCGACTTGCATATCCAGAAGACACACAGGTGTTTTTTCCATTCTGCGATAGAGTCTTGGCATAAAACTCTATGCACAACAAAAAGAATTAAAAACAAAATAATTGTTCCACATTATGGCACCTAATCATTAAATTGTCGTTGCACATTTTCCCACAAAGCAATTTAAAATGTCACTTTTTATATCTGCTAGAGAAGTTTTGTAGGACTTAAATAAAGTCTCAGCCTCCAAGGCAAGTTCCCAACAATACTTAGTACATTCCCAAGGAAAAACGGACTTGAAAAACGTCTGACAGGGTCGGGAATCGAACCCGGGATCTTCCTCTAGAGATCCCGGGTTCGATTCCCGGCCCTGTCAGACTTTTTTCAAATCCGTTTTTCCTTGGAAATTTTCCTGCGTGCACGCCCTTATGTACAAAGTCACCTCAACCCTTTCCTTATTAATACTTATTATACTTTGTTAACTCTCTTTGTTCTTTTAAATGCAGCAATTCTTTACCTGCCTCACCTGTATCACTTCCATCTCCTCTTAACAAATTTTCACAATCATCACACCTCAGTCTCTTCAACACTTGTCTAACAACATTCCATTGCTCTTAAATTGCGTAGAGTCAAAATGCACCTAAAAAAACATACATTAATTCTGAATCACACATATTTTAATACTTTTTCCAACGGAAAAGAATAAAATTCAATTATTTGTTCAAGGAAATGGTAAATTTCTAGTTACACACTAGAAATTTACCAAGGAAATAAATAATCAGTTTACATACCTCACACAGTTTGCTGTGAGCAGTGGGTATCCATGCATCACGACGTAATTTTGCTAACCAAATCTTCTTCCTGTTGGCATCTGCTGGAAAGCGAAACATTCTAAATCCTTCTTCTGCTCGATTCTTGCATACTACTGCACAGCAGCACGGCATTATTCCTATTTGCCAATAAACTTACGCACTACGCAGCGTGGGAACACACAGAAAGAAGTTCTAAAAAGAACTGATAATGATTATGAATGATTGTTCTGAAAAGAAAACTTAATAGAAAAATTAAAACGTGAATACATTTTCTGAAAACAATTGATTATTAAATTGAATAAATGAAGAGGTAAGTTAGGCAAACGCTCAGTAAACAAGTACTCGCTAACACCATACTAGGCCCCAAGATGGCGGAAAGTGATCATGTGACTACTTTCGACCAATACCGTTGCAGGTTTGTCGGCAAAGAATGATTATAAAGAGTATCCGAACCTTCCATATAGAGGGCCTTGATTGCGGTATCTATACGGTGGTATTACCGATAATATTGTTGTAAATAATAAGTTACTGGAATTTTTATTTAATCATAAATAAGAATTTAATTTCTATAAATGACAATTTTAATTTGTTATTCATGAAAAACTTCATACCTTGACTCCATGGTTTCTTCAGGCACGTCACTAATGCTTGACCTCTTTTTCTCAGAGCCCTCCAACAACAACTCTGAATCTGCTTCTTCCTCAGCAAAGGCTTCTGGGGTCATTTCATCATTCCAAGCAAATTCTACCATGGGCAGTATGTTTGTAGAGGTCCTGCATTGAGAAATTCCACAGTAATAAGTACCAAAAGAGTCATTTTTGGATGAAGTATTAAGCTAATTAAATTGTTTAGATAGTTAATTTAAGACTTAAACATACTTCTCTTTAGTCTATGAGGATTTAAACAATGTAGATACTAATGTTAACTATGATACTTCTGTTAATTTGAATTAATTAAATATTAGTGTAGCCAACATTATGAAGGCAATTTCTGAAATGGCAACTAACAAAGGCTCTAGACCAGATAATGTTCCCCCTATATTAATCAAATCATGAGCTGAGAGCATTATTCTACCTTTATTTATCTTGTTCAATAAGTCTCTTTCCTCTGGAATTTTCCCAAAGAGATGGAAAATGAGTTATGTAGAACCAGTTTTTATATTAATCAAATCATGTGCTGAGAGCATTATTCTACCTTTATTTATCTTGTTCAATAAGTCTCTTTCCTCTGGAATTTTCCCAAAGAGATGGAAAATGAGTTATGAAGTATCAATTTTTAAAAAAGGTGACAAATCGAACATTGAAAATTACATACCAATTGTCATACAGTCCTCATTAGCCAAGTTATTTGAAAAACTTGTTTCATACTTAATAACACCACAATTGAATAGTATTATATGTCCACAGCAGCATGGTTTTTTCGAGGAAAATCTACAGCCACCAACTTAATGGTCTACGCTGAACAGATTTACAAATCATTTAAAAATAATAATCAGTTTGACTCAGTCTATAATGAGTTTGAAAAGGCATTTGATAAGGTTAACCACTGCTTACTGGTCAAGGTCAAATAAATAAATAAATATTGGTCTATTTTGCTCAACAGGCCCCACAGTACAATTACTTAATCTTAGTAAAAAAAAACCAAACACAGGCACTTACATTCTTGAACTCATGAATGGAGCCAGGAAACTCATCTGGTTTTCATATCTCCAGGGAATTATTTTCCTTCCCTCTTGGCCACTGACCGTCTTCTTCCTTGCTAAAGCCTGCCTGTAGCAGTCCCTTAATTTTTTCCACTTTCCTTTAATGGCTGCGTCTGTAAATAATGGAGGCAATCTAAATACATTTTTTAGGTTCCTTGCAACAGGAGATACTTTCAAAACCATAGCATTTAGCTACAGAGTGGGGAAATCAACAGTGTCAGAAGTGGTGGAAGAAGTGTGTGAGGCCCTGTGGAGACGCCTACAAGAAAGAGTTATGCCTGAACCAGATGAAGAGCTCTGGAGGAAGGTTGAGCAAGGATTTAAAGGGAAATGGAATTTACCACACTGTGTGGGTGCTTTAGATGGGAAACACATAAATATTCGGGCACCCATTAACTCTGGATCACAATATTTTAATTATAAAAAACAATATTCAGTAGTTCTATTGGCACTGGTGGATGCTGATTACAAATTCATTATAATAGACAGTGGTTCATATGGTAGAAACAGTGATGGGTGCATATTTAACAATAGTTCAATGGGTACAAGGTTAAGGACTAATACTTTAAGTTTGCCACCTGATGAGCCTCTCTGTAATAAAACATTGCCATATGTAATCGTTGGCGATGAGGCATTCCCACTGCGTCGATATTTGATGAGCCCATTTCCACGACAAGACTTAAATGAGGAAAAGAGAGTATTTAATTACAGATTGTCTAGATGTCGACATGTGTCTGAAAATGCCTTTGGAATTTATGTGGCTCAATGGTGGGTTTTTCAGAGGCCTCTGCAGTGCAAACTGAAACTGATAGACTCAATAGTGAAAGCTACTGCAGTTCTTCACAACTTCATAAGGAGTTCTGATCAAGTGGACAATGCAAGGGTTATTGAAGACAGCAGTTCAACTGCAGAGCTTCCATTCAGGGCCTTAGCAAGGGCAGGAATGAATTCATCCCATGAAGCATTTCAAATACGTAATTCCTTCATGGAGTATTTCAATTCTGAAGAAGGAAGCGTACCCTGGCAAATGCAAATAGTGAACGGTACTTGACATGTAGTTGGTTGAAATGTAAAAATAATTGAAATGTAATTTGAGTTAATGACTGATAAATTTAGCTATATGAAAGCTATTGAAATAATTTTGACCTATGGTGCCTCTTAAATGTGTCATTTAAATAACTTTGTCTTAATACTATTTGTTTTAATCAATAAACTACCATATTGATACAACTCTAACATCTAATGTTTCATTCCATGCCAAGTCAACCTATGATATGACATTCTGAAACCCTCTGAGACTGATTTGTAAGAAGCTTACATATCATATCTTCATTAAATTAAGAGACAACTTCCAATTATATTTATCAAGCTTCAGTAGTTTTCCAGGTACAGATAAGGTTAAATACATCTTTGAATGAACGCATAAAGTACACGCATGGTTGGAAAATGTTCAGTACTTTACATGGGAGTTTTTTATAGACTGCAAAAGATACTTTAAGTGATCATGTTATTTGCCCTGAAATACACATATCCCTTTGGTCATAACTCGATAATGTCCCAAAAAATGGGTAGAAACACAAATTAGTGAGATAAAATCCTTTAAGTCAAAGAAAACCCCTTGAGAAGGGATCCTCATAAATGCAGGAATGTGAGAACTTATTTGAACTTTGAGAAGCTGCGGCTAAAAAACAACAAAAGCTGCTTCAAAAAAAAAACACTTCTAACTGACTCTTAAATGTGAAGGAATGATATGTGCCAAGCTTTGTTAAAATCTAAATCGGAGGGAGCCTTGGTGTGGTTGAAGTTACGTACATCGAAAATATAGAATGTTAGTATTAGTTGTACCATGACTTTTCCTGGAAATATTAATTGTAAGATTGAAAGAAATAGCAGAAGATATCCGAAATAAAACAGTATCATCGACAAAAATCCATGCTTCTATATCTGATAAAAACGTGTCTGAAGCACATAACCTTGGCGTTCAATTTACATGTATAAAATCGCTTATGTTTGTACTCACCATCTTCGTTAAGAGATGTAGCAACTTTCCGCCAGCAATTGCTTTTCCTCCCGACGTCTCGGTATTCTTCAACTCTCATATGGATATTTCTCCCCCTCCGAAATCAGGGGCCATATTAAGGCTGCCATACACGGGCAAATTTTTTCGAAAATATTTGCAAAAATACTTTTTAAAATATTCAACATGGCGGATCGGCCATACACGGGCAAATACTTTTGAAAATTATTTGCTAACATGGCGGATCCGCGATTCCTGATTCACGAAAGATCGCGCGGTGGTTTTGAAAATAAAAGCGCATAGCGGGTTTGCTTGGTCTTTCCTTCGCGTCCATCGTATCTTGCTCAGGCAAAATGAGTAACTTATTGAATGATTAACTCTAGCCCATACTGAGAGAGACCTTTTTCGAGCGCTTCAGGGAAATTAAGCGCAATTTAAATGCCGCCTAAGTAAATTGTGATTGAAAAAGTTCTTTATCCAGAAATATGAATAACTATCATTGGATAAAGCTCCTTTATATCATACCAAGAGAATTAAAATGATAGAATAGAAATAAAAATGCCTTATAAATCCTTAAGTAGAGGAATCATCTATATATTAATACGTGAAGAGAAAACTTTGGTTCCCTTTTTGAGGATATTGCGCGAACGGAGGAGTTTGAGATTTGGCATAGTTGAAGTTTATATGCAGGAGTGCAGAATGCTAAAACCTTTGTCCAAATATCCGGTTCGACTCTGGACCAGTATAATCGTCTCTCATAAGAAATTCACGCAAAGTTCATTTTGATCAATTACAGACATTTTTTCTTTTGCAGAATTAAATCAGAAATAATGGTCGTACAAAATAGTGATAAGTACCAAAAGAAAGTAAATTGAATAGAGTCTCTCATTTTGTTCGTAGAATATAGTATTCGTGCCGAAATAACGAGAATTAGGGCAAAATGAACGAAAATTTTGTGAAATTTCTTCGTAGTAAACAAACCAGTCCCCCTGACGACCAAGGCGATTGTTGAAACCGAGCGTATGCGTTTTCTCATTAGAATACACGGGGATTTTATCTCCATACCAAATTAAGGATAGGGACTCATGAAAAAAATTTTGAAAATATGGCAATTAACTGAGATGCCAACATATGCTAACTGCTTCATAAATAATAGGGATAAAATTACGGCGAATTTACAGAGTTTTTTGAAAATAAATCTACAAAATTAAAACTGACAATGAATTGTATAAAAGTATTAATGAAGCTAGAAGCTGTAATTGTCTTTTTTATTGTTACTTACATTAAAATTTTAAATTTCGTAGGTATCGACGGGTATTAAATGGCTAACAACACACCCAAATTACGTATTTGTACACGCTCACAGCTGACGTAATAGAAAAATAATGAAAAAATATAAGCAATGATTATATAGGTATACTCTTTGACGAAAGAACCTCAGTAAAGTTCAGACTTAAAAATTCAATGAATTACGGTCACATGTTGACCACTGGGCTATCACTGGTAAATATAAATGGTCCAAAATGTGATAAAAATATTCTTAATTCTTGTCACACGTGAGTACGATTCTCGTGAACAATTTTCAAAGTTTAAACTGTGTAAACTTACTAGTAAGAATAATATGCATTAAATAGTTCTTTTGCCAGTATTACGTGTACTCCGTTTTACTTTTACAGTATACACTAGGTAGTAAAAAGTTTTATTCCATCGATAGTGCTCATTTTCAGTATCTCCTTTTACGATAATGGTCAATCTCGATTGATTTCATTTATTATCATAAGCGGTTTTCATATCTACATACCGTTGATTACATATCCATTAGTCGATTTTACTTTTCGCAAACTTGTCCATGTGATTTGGATCGAGAGCTAAACTGAAAGCTGGAAAGCAACAAACACCTCCAAAGGTAAACAAAGCAGATAACAGCATCCCTATCCTTCCTCATTGGTGTATTCTATGCGGAAGTCGACAGTGGCCAATAGGAATGCTCGATACATTACTATGAATTTATACAAATTCAACAAGTTCTCCATGCTGACGACAAGGTGGCAGAATAGTAATATATTTGGTAATATGGCCGACTGAAAATATTTTCAAAATAGAACATGTTCTATTTTCAACCAATCAGGAAAGAGGGTCGGCCATGTTACCAAATATTTTCGAAAAAATTTGCCCGTGTATGGCGGCCTTTATGTAACTTGTCGGTTTGGAAGCAGTCGGTTCGATTTCAAATCCAACCGACTGGAGAGGAAATCGTGATCTCTCACCGACTCGGCCTCTAAATCCTATTCTGTAGCATCGTCTAACAGTGGCCCGAAATCGAAAACAGCCGGACAAAAGTCCAATATTGCTTTTTTGAGATAAAAATTTGAAATTTTGCATATATACAGCCAAATGATTGCTGATTATGGAATGGTAAGTTATTTTTCATAAATCGTATGCGTTACTTAGATACGGAGGCTCAAACATGACTAAATTTCCAAAAACACGCCCGATTCTATGTTTCTTCGAAAATCTTATAAGTTAAGCTAATAGTGGACTTGTGGAAGGAATTTAGTGGAATAAAAAACATTATGTTCGATTAAAATGGTACTTTATCTATGCTATCCATCAGTTTCAAGGATATTGGTCAATATTTGTGTGGTGTTCCATCACAAAATGACGGACGCTTTTTTCAGACAAAATTTGACATAAAGTAGTCGATATCTTTTGTTTAAAAAATATGTGCAGCGGGAAATTACACCAGAGTATTCGATAAAGATAGTTTAAGAATATCCAGCAGAGATCTATTATGAACGTTACCGACCACGAAAATAAACGCGATTTTTCGATCGCGCTGCACGATCCGGGTCCGCGCTGCTGGGCGTGGAAGTACGGCAGCTTCGTTGGATTGTTTTAGTTTTTTGGGCCTTAACTCTTTAAAATCGCAGTTTTTAAGCTAAGTATGCTCTCACTATCACTGTCACTGCTCATAAATTCCATATCGAAGATATGAAGAGGATATTTGATCGTGCGAAAGAGTCATTTGATGCGGTACTCTGGTAGATACGCTTTGGTTTGGATACTTAACGGATTCTTGCCGCAATTTAGATATATCCTTTAACTTTTGACACACTTAGTAAGTTAGAATGTACGGTAACGGGTTCATGCATTGCAGAAAAGGCACCATCTGAATGCTTTTCTACCACTTACCCTTTCCACCCTCGCCGACGAGGACCATGCGAAAAGGGGCACCGCGCAGTCCTTAACGGTATTTACTGGGGAATGGGAAAGTGCGAATATTATCTAACTTTCCTTAAATTCTTTATGACTTGCCGGATTTTCGTGCAGGTTTTTTTGTCCATTTTTCTACGCTGAAATGCCTTCATGCCAGATCGCACGTATTGAGCTCCACAAACGAATAATTGAAATGAAGGAGAAATCATTAATTGATAAAATATTATATTTGACTAATTTTACATCGCGGAGTTTAAATTTAGAGGCTCATGAAGAGGCCCTAGATGTTTTTCGTAAATTCATTAGAGTATAATTCATGGTACCCTATCAAAAAAGGCGGAAAGGATGTTCTTGGAATAATGAGCGATTTTTCGTTCGTCACAAGGCATGGCTCACTGAGTCAATCATTTCCCTGAAACTATCCGTCAGTACCTACCAAGTACTTCTACAGCTACTGGTATGTATTTTCTGTTTACTATTTATAGCAATCATTCAGTGGTATAGGTTTTACACGTGAGATTTGTTTATTAAAATCATTTCCATATCAGTTACATTAGTACGACCACAAAAAGAATGTAGTTCTCTGAGAAGTCCAAAAGAAGAAAGGTTCAATATATAAAAACTTCTTCTTCTGCTTCTGAGCTCGCATTGGCAACCTCTCTCAGTTTAAGGGAGGAAGGCGATATTGCAGCCGCTCAACTTATTACCGAAGTAACGACGGAGTTACATCTGCCGAGCTAAAATTTCAGAAATGAATGTATTAAGGGCAATGAAGGATCGACCAGTAGATGTGAAAAATTAGGCTTTTGGTATATCAACGCTACATTGCTACATTCTGTTTTTTGAGTGCCTTTTACACATATCGTATCGACTGGAGTTTAAACAGCAGCAGGTGAATAAGCATCAAAATTGAGGTTTTGATTTTTGTGAAGTAGGTGAAGAATTGGAATCAGACAGTAAAAATGACCAGAATTTCTCTGAGGATTAAGATTTTTTTATGAAATGCGTCCGTGGAAATAACAAGTAAATACCGTTAAGGACTGCGCGGTGCCCCTTTTCGCATGGTCCTCGTCGGCGAGGGTGGAAAGGGTAAGTGGTAGAAAAGCAATCAGATGGTGCCTTTTCTGCAATGCATGAACCCGTTACCGTACATTCTAACTTACTAAGTGTGTCAAAAGTTAAAGGATATATCTAAATTGCGGCAAGAATCCGTTAAGTATCCAAACCAAAGCGTATCTACCAGAGTACCGCATCCAATGACTCTTTCGCACGATCAAATATCCTCTTCATATCTTCGATATGGAATTTATGAGCAGTGACAGTGATAGTGAGAGCATACTTAGCTTAAAAACTGCGATTTTAAAGAGTTAAGGCCCAAAAAACTAAAACAATCCAACGAAGCTGCCGTACTTCCACGCCCAGCAGCGCGGACCCGGATCGTGCAGCGCGATCGAAAAATCGCGTTTATTTTCGTGGTCGGTAACGTTCATAATAGATCTCTGCTGGATATTCTTAAACTATCTTTATCGAATACTCTGGTGTAATTTCCCGCTGCACATATTTTTTAAACAAAAGATATCGACTACTTTATGTCAAATTTTGTCTGAAAAAAGCGTCCGTCATTTTGTGATGGAACACCACACAAATATTGACCAATATCCTTGAAACTGATGGATAGCATAGATAAAGTACCATTTTAATCGAACATAATGTTTTTTATTCCACTAAATTCCTTCCACAAGTCCACTATTAGCTTAACTTATAAGATTTTCGAAGAAAAATAGAATCGGGCGTGTTTTTGGAAATTTAGTCATGTTTGAGCCTCCGTATCTAAGTAACGCATACGATTTATGAAAAATAACTTACCATTCCATAATCAGCAATCATTTGGCTGTATATATGCAAAATTTCAAATTTGTATCTCAAAAAAAGCAATTTTGGACTTTTGTCCGGCTTTTTTCGGTTTCGGACCACAGTGCGTAGGGGAGAAAACTACCAAACCGACTGCCCCCACCCACTCTAAGTGGAAACATCCGAGCATTTCCGAAAGTGACGGTCACGTGCTTCATCTCAACCAATGAGAGGGCAAACGAGTAGACAAATGAAGAATGAAACAAGGCGTGTAAAAGCAGATGTAAATATCGATGATGTGTATGAAATTTTAGGTAACTAAGATTTGTTGTTGTCCTTTGTTGATTTCTTACTACAGTTTTGAAAGAAATCTTACAGGGAAGATATTTATAATTGCATTAGTTTGTATGGTCTTAAATGGTTGATGTTTAAATTTAACATAAATTGCTTGCAGAAGATTTTCCAGTGCCCAAATTCGAGCACAAGGATACTTATGGTAATAAAATATCGATATCTAATATACTATCAGCCCTACAGTGAATCCCTAAATTTCGTAATTTTATTAACTGGAAGTCTATGCGTGATTTTCAGAACTTAGTATCAGTGTAAGAAGTAGAAAATTAGTAGGTACATAGTACCTTCGATACTCTCACTGACTGATTTCTTGGAGGTTAGATTTCCACGAATTCCTTAGGTGCTTCATAAAGTTATTGTTGGAACTGTTGCTGTTTTCAAATCAGTTTACTATTGGTCAGTTAGTAAGACCTCGATTCGTATAAACGGATAGGTATCTTTTCTTTTTTAATATATGCTACAAAACCAAAATCCTCTCGTCTCCTTGTGAACCGAAGTACAGCAACTTTCGACTGTAGCACTTCCTTGCATGTAATTAATACTTGTAATTAGTTTCGTCTGGATTAACTACACTCTACAAATATTATTCAATTGTCTTCGCCTTTCATATAATGCTGAAATATATGATTTTAATGGAATCTAATACTAAAATTGTGTTTTAAAATGAGGAGGACATCGCGAAACGAATGTGTCATTTTTTGTTCCACGAATTTGACAATGCTAAATCAGCGTGGGATTCCTACACATGGGCGTACCGAGGGGGGGGGGGGGGCAGGGGGTATAATTTTGAGTTGCGGTAGGAATTGTAAAGTAATAGATTTTATTATTCGAAGAGAAATGCTAAAAATTACCGCATAAGCATACCGAGTAAAATTAATTCTGATTCCGCACTCGGCGAAGCTTGATAAAATATTGGGCACACTTATTTACATTGCGGACTGTCGAGCTGGTTGACTCGTAGACCGCGGTTGACAAGGGAAACACCCGCGGTTTAGAAGACTGGGTATCAAAAAATTAACCGCGGATACTCAAGGGCCGCGGTTGGCGAAACTGCGGTTGACGAGGGATGCCTGTATTTATGTTGAATTTTTTATTTGCATTTCCGATTGCCCCCCCCCCCCCCCTAGGCCAAAAGCTGGGTACGCCCATGTTCCTACATCTTCCATTTTGAGCAAATGTGCCGAGTCAAGGTTTTAGGTGGTACCGGGGACGAGATGTGCGGATCCTTTGGAGGCGGTCCGAAATTATTTCTACCCCGACGAGGTAAATACCAAGAAGTATAATCAAGTAAAAGATGCTTTCCAAAACCTGTACAAGCCAACAGTGACAATCTTCGCGGCAAGAATGGACTACAATGCAGGAATTCGTCAAGAGAACGAAAGTTTCACTGAATGGGCCAATCGCTTGAGGAACCTGATTCGTTCGTGTGATTACGGCAATGCACTCCCCAGTGAAAAAAATGTATACAATTTTTATACAGGTTCTATAGAGTTTGTACATTTTGTTTGCATTGTATAGGGTGTATACAGTTGTATACATCGTAAACCCTGTATACAATGTGTACAGTTTATACAAATTGTATAAAATTTACACACTGTATAGGAATGAATGCAATGTAACAAGGTATGCACTGTATTCAAAAGGAATACTTACTTTATAAAATAAGTTAAAATTGCATAGTTTGTTGGAACTGCACATATATTTTACAGGCAATTTATACAGTTACCCTTTCAGAAGATGTTTAACCCTAATGGAATGGAAATGGAAAACATTCACAACTAGGGCCTAAGTTGTTTCTCTAGCAAGTTAATTTTTTTCCTTTTTATTTCTCCACCAAATTCAGGACCCATTTAAGTTCTTCGATTTCCTTACCTCTATCACTTTTCCCTGCCAATCTCTTCTAGCTGTATGAAGATCGATAACCCGACTCCTCATACCATCAGTAAATGAAATGGGAAAACTGTGGCTGTGTATATAGTTGAGGTCGTAGGAAATAACAAGTCACAAAAACATACATTCACCGTTTTATTACAATGAAAGGGTAAGTCACTCACACTTACATGATTTTAAATTTTACAAATTTATTTCATGATGATTTGGCAAAATCATAATTGTTTTTTCATGAAAGATAACCTTCGATTTAAATGACTTTAGCATAACAATCACATAGTCTTGTGTGAATTTGACATCTTTAAATTGTTTCAGACTATATTTAACATTTTTTATTACAAACCTGTTACTTTCACATACATTTATTTTCTGTACAAGGCCATACATCTCACCAGATGGCAGTTTCAAGTAACAAACAGCTCTTCCAAACTGTTTCCTTTCCCTCCCCTCTTCATAAATAATCATTGAACTATTCCTTTTTCCCTCATTTTTGTACATCGTCCTGGTGAATACCCCTTTTCCCCCAACATGAGCTCGGGAATAAGAAAAATAATTACTCAATACACATTTAGTTAAGGCAACAACTGCCTTTCTGTTCAGGCTATGATGAAATTCATGAATGGGGGCTCCTAAAGGTTTAATATCTTGCACTTCAATCATCCTCTGACTCTTTAACATCTGCAAAGATTTGATGAGGCAAGTGGTACCTATTATCTGATCGCTAGCAAAGTTTGTCCCATGGAAAAATGAGAGTAACTGCCCATTTAAATTCTCGAACATGAAGCAAGAAGTGGCCCACCAGGGACCCCGATCCTTGACTCCACGGACTAAATGAGAGAGCTGGTGTCCATTGTATGACATGTGTCTTACACCATAAAGTTTCTGTGTACCCTCACAAAACATCATTAATAATTTCTCTGAGAACTCGATCACAACCATTTTTAATTTCTCCTGCGAAAGTAGAGAAATGGCTGCAGATAGAAGCAGCCAGTGTTGGAGGTAGGGAACAGGTAATGCATTTTCTAGGCATAGAGGGGAATTAAATAACAGCCATGACCGGTATTCAGAGGCTTTCCAATACTTTATATCTTTTATGCTTCTTGGCAAGCGGCAAATTGTGTTAGGAGGGTGAATGGACATTAGAAGGCCATCAACTTCATCAATTTTTTTGTCAATGTACTATGGCTCCCTAAAGTGCCTACTCTCAGTCCACAAATACATGAATTGCCTTGACACTCCTAAGTAAACAGCATGCATAGCATCAGGAATAAAAGATGAAGACAGATTAACAGATGGTATTAAAGCAAGACAAGATGGCCCAATAACACCATGTATGCGCTCACTTTTGTCTACAGCCCTCTGAGCTTGAGCAAGCATTTCTTTGCCATCTCGCAACTTTGGTGTAGGATTTACAAAATTATATACCAGAACATTAGATCTTTCATTGATATTAAGTATGTGTCCCTCATGTTCACAAAATGAGCAGCCAAATTTTCCATTGCAAGAAGTAATGTTTTGCATGTCATTCCTCGCTTTAGCATCAACAGATATTATTGGGGCAGTAATTTTTGAGGTGATGACCACATTCTCCTCAGGATTTTTCCACTTTAAACCTTGCTTGTGAAGTTTAACAAGACTTTTACAAAAAGGTCTTAGAAATGTATTCATTTTCAGCTTAACATTGCTGCACCACAGACCTGCAAGTGTCAATATCTTGCTGCATACAGCTGGTTTTACATTTGACACTGTATACAAGATGGGCCATATTTGCTTCCTGGAGCTTTTGAACATTGGAATTCCATCTGTATTCCAAATCAACTGAATAGTATTAGGGTGAACAAGATTTTTTCTAGATAGGGCACCATCAACAATGTCATTAAAATACCCCTCCCTCCCAGGTGGAATAAAATAGTTGTAAATTCTTTTAACTTCCAAAAGATGTCTCAAGCTATCCTCCAGAGGAAGTTCAATGAAGCACAAACTCATTACTTACTCATCACATGAAGGACAAGTCACCAAATTTTCTGTATCAACCCATTTTCCCAAATAACATAGGCATGTGGAGCAGTAGCGTTTTACACATATCACATCTGACCTACATGTCAACAAGCGCTTGAAAATTTTGTACTTTGTGTCTGGAAATACAGATGACCGAGATAAAATTTTGCTTATGATGTGTAGCAAGCTTGATAGTGCCTTTCTTGTTAAACTATGGGCTAACATAAACTCCAATATGTCTGTATAAACATCACCTACAGTATACTCACTTCCACAGAACAATGGAGTACTCCACTGTGATTCTTCTTCAGAGGTTACCCTATCGTCTCCGCACAAACTATCATCATCATCATCCTCACTATCTTTTAAGTCTCAATCTCGCCCAAATAAAGACGATTTATTATTATTATTATGATTATTATCTGATCCGCTATCACTGACATCTGCTGGACTCTCTTCTTCGAAGTCACCTCTTTCAACATCATCACTGTCATTTCCGTCGTCATTTCGGCACTCGGAGTCGTGCATTTCCTCAGGACATTCAGCAGAAGAATCTGGAATTGCAATTTATGATTTAATGGAATAAAAAATTGGCTATACGAGTCCATTATTTCTTGGCCTAGTCCATATCTATTCAGGCAGGAGGGTTACCTTCATGGTCCCAGATGTTATTGAATTTAACATATGTCAAACTTCAGGACAAAGTAAGTTATACGTACTTTTTAGTTTTGGCCAAAAAAATTTTTGGCCCGAGATACAGTCCACAGAAAATGGGCCGGCGAGCGTTATTCTTCACATGCTTTTTTCGACAAAATACTAAAATGCTCATATCTCAGGAGGGATTCAAGATTTTTTCTCATTTTCGTTTTTTTTGAAAGATAATTTTGTAATTTTGGCATGTTTGAGAAAAACAATTTTTTCTAAAAAAAGATAAAATCAAAAAATTGCAGCAAGATAATGTGGACACACATTTTCAAATGAAGGATGTCATTTTAATCACAAAATTATTATCTTTCAAATAAAAGCAGCAAAATATCTTGAATCATTCCTGAGATATGAGCATTTTAGTATTTTGTTGAAAATCGCTTTTGAAAAATAGCACTCGCGGGCCGATGTTCGGTAGACTGTATCTCGGGCCAAAAATGGTTTTGGACAAAACTAAAAAATACTTATTACTTACTTCATACTGAGGTTTGAAATATGTTAAATTCAATAACAACCGAGACTATGAAAGTAAGATTTTTTTCTTTGGCTACCTGAATGGATATGGATTAGGCCTCTTTCAACAATGCCAATCAGTAGTGAATTTGAAACTGTACCTTGATCTGGATCAGTCAGCTAATCAAATTCTTCACAGGGAAAAACGTCCGACCTTTCCAGTCTCTTTGTAACGTAGCATTTTTGCAACGTAACGTAGCATTTTTGCAAACGTAGCATTTTTGCAACCAATACTTTATAAATTTATATATCATCTTATTTAAAGTAAATATTTAGCAAAAATGAAGATTCTATACATACCAACGTCTCTTGCCTCAAGTATTTACGGTAACGACCTCGCTTTCTTGGTGGTGTGTCATCCATATCGCAACAAATCGAGCAGGCGATGGTTTTCGTTCGAGGAGTGATGAACAAAAGCAGCAAGTAATTAATTTTTTGAGCCTTAAAATAATTCGCTGGCAATATTAAAGGCAATTTCAGTAACTACGCCGATAAGTTATCACTTCTCTTTTAAAAGCACACTCAACAGGGAACAACTTCAACCTCGGCGCGATCGCGCGATATTATTTCCTTTGTTTTTGCTTTCGCTGCTCCACCAATAGACGACGCCACCAGTTACTGCTCACTCACGTGACCCACGCTAAACCGACATCGTGCTTCGAGTAACTTGCGAGCTAGAAATTCCTCAATCAATCAATTTCAATATGCCATGCAATTCTTCGTGGTAGTAGAGTTTTTTGGGGAAAAGGAGAACACAGCCAGTGTTCACAGTAGTGGGGATTTGGTGGACCTCACCACTTTTAAAACTATATCTATTGGGCAGATGGTGAAAGTACGATGTGTGGTAAGGAACAAGGAGGTGTGAGAATTTGAAGGAGAGGTAATTTTTAAGTCTTGTAAGTATATTTGATGTATTTCTTTTATTTTAAACGTTTATTTTAGTTATATTAACAATTATTTAAATGAAGGTGTATCCGACGTGCATTATATGAACGTTTTCATGCTTTCAGTGTCCAGGCCGGAGTGCATCTCCGTTTTGGAAAGGTATATAAAAACGGGCGAGGTGTGCAAGCCTGGTGTAGGCAAGCGGCCACAAATTAGGAGGCAGCTCTCCGAAGAATCGGAGGATGAGGAGGAGGAAAGAAGTGACAGGAGAAACTTTGGGAGGAGAACGTTCAAGGTGGTTGTAGTTAATTTGGAACTATATTAGGTAAATATTAGATTAGTTTGAGTAAATGTGAATGGGTAGGAGTTACAAAATCTGTTACCTACTTCTCGTCTACCTTCCTGCTCCTCGGATTTGACCTTATCTTAGGTTTGGTTGTCGGGAGCTTATTTCCCTTGTTTGCCTCGTATGTGCTTGTGTAGTACAGGTGATCGTTGGGTGTTAATTCACTGTCCTTATATGATCATTTATCCCTTGGAATCAGTTCCTTTCATGTTGATCATCCTAAAGGTAATTGTTAACTTCAAAATTATACGAAATTATCACTTGCTCAGTACTATCCATGTGTATATAAAATGCTCTCTGAGGGAAAATGCATGCTAATTTCCTGAAAATGTATTTGCATGAATCGTTTTAATGAGGAAATAGCCCTCCCTTGATTTTTCCGGGAGTAAATGTCTCCGGTTAGGGGTTACAACATGTCATTTCTGGACTTGCAGGATAATGCTGTGAAGAGGAGAGCCCTCGAGAAGTCAGCGAAGGAGTTACTTGAGGAAATTAACGCCTCCGAGGACGAAGACCAAATCACAAATATGCCGTCAAGGGAGGAATTATTGAGGGAGAATATGCGGCTTCACAAAGAGGTGAAGAAGTATAAATGCCAGAGGGATGAAGCCTTTGGTAAGTCTGGTCATAGGATACACTGTTTTCTTCATTCATTTCCGCAGTGACATTTTTAATTTAACCTTAATTTAGAAGTGTTTTAAAGGGTTGACTTATTTACCAAATGCCAAGAGTGATTACTAACTTGTTCATTCTCGGGTGCAATTAGGCAGGGTGTTGGTTTCTTCCTACTTTTGATTAGTGTTTCCATGTCCGTGAATGACACATGGGCAGACCCGCATAGGCTCTCACTTTTTAGATTTCCCATATTCCCTCAGCTTGTAATATCTCTATTTTCCTGAAAGGATTTTTTGCGAAGGAAGTGGGAAATTTTAAAAACATCGATTGAACATATAAGAAAATAGTTGATATGTCTATGTAATTGACTTATATATCCGTGTGTGTCAGAAATATTCCATCAAACCCATTGCTTATTATTTGTTTTTAGTGGGAACTTGTTACTACCCATGAGTGTTATAGTTCAGATATTTTGCAAAATAGGACCGCAAGTTTTATGACATCCACATATTTCATTTGGCACATTAATAACATTGAACATTTTTGCAGTGGCTGGTGCCTTGACATGATTCCTTCATTTTTCAGAATCAATGCGCCTGTTAAGGGAGCTGAAGATGCTGATATCTCAGCAGAGGGAGAGCTCCACCTCGAGGAGCGTCACCTCAGATGTTACAGAGGAGGATACCAAAAGAGAGGTTCTCCATCCCCATCTCCGCTATAAGGATGACCCTGAGGTTACAATTTTTATTATTTGAGCATCAGGAATTTTGTTTTGAAGTGCCCTGACATACAAATTACTCAGTATCTTGTTTATTTTCTGTGAATAACATGAATATTTATGGTTTAAAGCAAAAAATGCAATTTTCCTTTCAGAATGAACGACTAATGGCAGGCACATCTGTATTTATAAGGTGACACACACGGTCCATGCTGTCAAGGAGTACACTCCTCAAAAGCAATCGCGAGGAACTTGATGGAGGAAGTTTTTACAGATGAAGCACTTAGGCTGTGCTCAGTGAGGAGACAAAAATGCAATGGCTCCTACAGAGCCGAAAGGAGGGATTCTCTCCATTCAGATGGAATTGCTGTTATTCTTGGTAAGTATATGGAAAGTTCACCACCAGTTTATCATTCTTTGTTAGCTTTTCAATAATATGTATAAGTTGGTTGTCCCAGGGTTATGGATAAGTTCATGAAAATGTCCAGAAGTGGAATTTATGAATAACTTTAATTGTAGTTAATAGTACATGCATACTTGCTGCAACTATATCTGCGCTATCTGCCTCATATTACAGAGAAGCACTTTCTGTAAAGTGTTAAAACAATATTTATTTGCAATGAAGTCACGTCGCAACTGCCTTTTCTTTCTATGCATGGATCTTTTTAACACTAGAATGCCTGAACTCGCCTTCCTACCTAAAATGCCCAAGCAAAAATTTCGAGTCCAATTGATAAATCTTGAGAACATTATTCTATTTTAATAGGTACTGCTTAGAGATCATTACAGGAAGTATATTTTAAGAAATGCTTACTAGAGTTTAATACTTAATAACTTTGGATTTTGGACCAAATTAGGGAAAAAGGGGAGTTACATTTATTAGAGAAACTTAATATAATTGAACCATTTTGAAGTACTGGCATGGCTAATGATTGCCAATATGGCTACACAGATGTTCTAGGTGGAACTGATTTTAAATAAATAAGTAATGGACCTATAAAAAGTTTTATGCCACTATAATGCCATCATTAAGGTAGGGAAAAAGTAAACATGCTTTTATGACTAAGTATTAAGGCTTGCGGTTAATATAAAATCAGAACTGTGGTCAAAATTACCATAGCAGTATTGTAGTGTAAACAATCAAATAATATATTTTATTAAATTTGTTAACATTTAATTAAATTTCCATATCCCTTGGTAACACATTTGTAATATGAAATCCCACGAGTCCATTACTCAAGTATTACCTCTATTTGGGCATTGTTACTCCTTTAAATACATTATGCGTCATTTCCCCCCCTAAATTGGCTTTCCGATCATGCCTTTCCTCAGAAATTTTCCCTTGAACCCTATTTGAGGCTCACCATAACTCATGCACCTATTATTATAACTATTTTTTCAGCTTTCATCCACCAGGTTAATGCAGAAAAGGGTGGAGGCCCTTTGAAAAATGCTGACCTGGTAGCAGCAATGGGTCGGCATTTGAATGAGTTGCGGAGGTTGTCAACTCCAACAACAAAAGCGATGCTGGAAGTGAATGTTGAAAGGGAGGAGGATAATTTATGTTAAATATGTTTATGTGTACATTTATATTAATGTGAAATGTGTGATAATGTGAAACTGTGGCATTTTTATAAATGTGAATTATTTCACTGTTTTATGAAATATTAATAAATGTATGATTCTAAGTTGCATTTGTCATGATTCAAGCACCCCAATATAATTGTGTACTCAATTTTACCTATCGGCACAAAATAGTCATATTCAATGTATACAAATTGTACACAATTTTATACAGTGTGTACAAATTTGGATATGTACAATTTGTTTACAATATGTATACAATTAGTATAAAATTGTACACATTGTAAACAATTTTTATACAGAGTGTACAATTTGTACACACTGTATACAAATTGTACACTCTGTATAAAAATTTTTTACAATGTGTACAATTTTATACTAATTGTATACATATTGTTCACATCCAAATTTGTACACACTGTATAAAAATTGTGTACAATTTGTATACATGCTGTGCAATAGGTTTGCCGCTAGAATTCGCCACACCAAAGTACAAATGGAAATGCGGCAGAAGTGGCCAGGTGGAAGGAAGGATGACGCCAACAATAGCAAGGTCAGCTTCCAGGAGGTGTTCGATCTAGCGTTAAAAATGGAACGCGCCGAGAATAAAGTCCAAGGAGGAAATAATACATCACAAGCAATCCAGAAGGTTCAATGGCCTGGATTTCACGGATCAAAGGGACAAAAACGTGAGGAAGAAAAAGGTTCTAAATCGTCTAGGTTGAAGGCGATAAGGGAATGTGGCAAGTGCGAACCTTGGAAAAGAGGAAGAGTGTCCAGCCAAAAATGCTGAATGGTACGAGTGCGGAAAGAAGGGCTATTTCCAGAAGAAATGCTTCAAGAAGGGGAAGCCAAAACAAAAAATGGACAAGTGCGTCCAGAATGAAAGGAGCAGTGGAGGAGGTGAGGCCGAAGAACTCGGTATTGTCACAACTGTGCATAGTGTCATGTCGAGGGCCAAGATCCAGGTCCACATCAATGGGCGTCCTATAACAATGGATTTCGATATGGGAGCAGCACAATCGATCGTCAGCAAGGACCTGTGGGTCACGCTGGGCTGTTCAAGGTTGGAACCAGCTGGGCGATTGACAGCGTATGGCAGCAAAGTACTGGATGTCAAGGGGCAATGTTGGATGTCCAGTATGGGAAACGGACACTTTTACTACCGTTGGTGGTCGTGGATCAAGATGATAAACCATTATTCAGGCTGCCGTGGATTCGGGCGTTCAAGATGCGACTACCCAAGGGCGTTTATTCAGTTATGCAAGGGAACCAGCAACAACTGAACTGCAAGGATAGACCAAGGCCAGCAATGGAAGTCCAAGACGAGTTGCCAGTGGATGTCAAACAACTCCTCGAAGAATTTAAAGAGCTGTTTGAAGACAAGCTGGGGCAAATCAAGGGACACCAAGCAATGCTGCATCTAAGGTTGGATGCGAAACCACGAGCGTTTGCAGCAAGAAGAGTGCCGTTTGCGTTTAAGAAGCCAGTCGAAGCAGAGTTGCGACGATTGGAAGCAGCGGGAATCTTTGAAAAGGTCGATCCAGCAACAACACCTATCGAGTGGGCAACGCCAACTGTCAATGTAGACAAGGGAAATGGAGCTGTTAGGATCTGTGGAGATTTCCGAGTCACACTCAACCCAAACCTTATTCCAGATCAACATCCAATGCCCACATTCGGAGAGTTAACAGCAAAAATTGCAAAGGGTGAAGAGTTTACTGTCATGGACCTGAAGGACGCATATTTACAAATGGAAGTGGCAGAGAAATGCCGGAAGTACCTGATCATCGCCTCCCATTTGAGGTATTTTCGATATAAAAGGTTGCCATTCGGAGTGTCAGCCAGTCTGCTCATTTTCCAGAGCTACATGGATGAGCTGCTGCAGGGGATCAACTGCACTGGTACACTGCTAGATGACATCATCGTCACTGGTCAGACGCGACAAGAACACCTGCGAAATCTCCGGGAAGTCTTCAAACGACTCAAGCAGGCAGGTTTGCGGCTGAAACAGACTAAGTGTCGGTTTTTACAGAAATTGGCCAATTACTTGGGCCATCGCATTGACCAGCATGGAATACATCCGACGGAGGAAAAGGTGGAGGCTATTAAGAAGATGCCAACACCAAGAAATGTCAAGGAACTACGAGCATTTCTGGGGTCCATCAACTTCCACGAGAGGTTCATCCCACAGCTTCATGCTTGTTGTGCTGACTTGCATCAACTTACCAGCATACGTCGAAAGTGGGAATGGACGAAAGTACATGAGGAGGCCTTCAAGAAAGCAAAGGATTTGCTTTCAAGCCAAGCAACGGTGGTTCCCTATGATGAGACTAGACCGTTGGTACTGGCATGTGATGCTTCCAAACGTGGAGTGGGGGCAGTCTTATTCCAGACGATGGCTACTGGTCTAGATCGGCCTATCGCCTATGCATCACGTACGTTGACCGACACGGAACATCGTTATGCTACTATTGATCGAGAGGCACTGGCCATTTTATTTGGAGTTGGAAAGTTCCACAACTACTTGTGGGGGCGACCATTTACGCTCAAGACGGACCATAAGCCATTGGAATGTATCTTTGGAGTAAACCGGGAACTGCCAAAGGTCGCAAGCAATCGATTGCAACGTTGGGCCTTGTATTTGAATGAGTATAATTACAAGGTGGAATACCAACCAGGCAAGGAGAACTAATGTGCGGACGCTTTATCCCAACTGCCAATGCCCACCACAACAAGATCATCACGAGAAAGTAATTTTGTGAATCTGCTCATAGAAAATAAGGTTGAGGATTTGGCATTGTTGACCAAGAGGTTGAAACAAGCAACAGCCAGGGACCCGATATTGTCCAAAATCAAACGATTTGTGGACTTAGGATGGCCAGTTCTTAACCACAAGGCTGAGTTGAAGTCCTTCTACGAACAAAGAGAAGAAATCTCGGTAGAAGAGGGGATTGTATTTTTGGGAAATCGCATGGTGATACCTATAGCTAAACGAAGAGGCATATTGACAGCACTTCACGAGGGGCATCCAGGAATTGCAGCAATGAGAAGTTTGGCACGGTTCTATGCATGGTGGCCGAAGATGGATCAGGACATTAATGACTGGGTTAAGAGATGTCAGGCATGCCAAGAGAATCGAGGCCATGAACCCGAAGTACTGCTATATTCATGGAATATCTTTGAGCGGCCATGGGAACGAGTCCATGTAGACTTTGCAGGCCCTTTTCAAGAGAAACAATGGCTAATTTTGGTTGATGCAAACTCAAAATGGGTTGAAGTTGTGCCAATGAGGGATATCACCAGTCTACAGCTGATAAAGGAACTTCAACAACTTTTCGCCAGGGTTCCACGACAGCTAGTATCTGATAATGGGACAAGCTTTACCTCGGAGGAGTTCCGCAATTTCTGTGAATTCAATGGGGTGAAACATATTCGCACAACACCTTATCACCCAAAAACCAATGGGTTAGCTGAGCGATTTGTACGAACATTTAAACAACGATTCCTGTCTTCCCAGTATGATGCAGGTGATTACGAATTGAGGCTACAGCGATTTTTGCTTTCATATCGCAATACACCACATGCAACAACAGGAAAAGCACCAGCCGAATTATTCTTGGGCCATCGTCTTCCAACAAGGTTGGGTCGCTTGAAGCCAGACCCAAGGAACAAAATGGAGACCGAGCTGTGGAATCAGAAGACATACCATGATAAAAATGTTAGAGAACGTTCGTTCAGCCAAGGGGATGAAGTATGGGTGCAAAACAAACGCGAACCTGGTTGGCGTCCTGGTGTGGTGGGGAGGAGAACAAGAGAGCTTTCTTACGAAGTCTTCCTTGGTGGCCAGATTAAAAGGAAACATCTGGCTCAACTACGCTGCAGGTTAGGAGCAATGGATGACAAAGCAGCACCGTTAGTAGTGGATCAGCAACAGAGGGTTGAGGTGCGAGAATCACAGCTGCTAGAACAACAACTGGAAACACAAAGGCCAAGAGAACTGGAGGTTCAAACTCAGATGCCAATGCAACAACAGAGCGAGGAGGAGCAGGCCACATCCACAACAGACGAAACAAATCAAGGGCCGCAACCCACACCAATCGAGCTGGGCATGCAGGACCCAGTGTTGCAGAGGTCAATCAGACCAAGACGACCACCCAGGCGATATGATTCTGAATATTGAATGAATAAACTGAAAATCAGTACATGTGATAAAAAAAGATGAATTTTGAGCAAAAAGTGGTGTGGGGATATGTAGGATATTGGCATTGTCATGTTTTATAGTTGTTTATTAGTGATGATTGTTGTGTGATAAATAAATGGATTTGTTCTTGGACATCTAATCTCTCTTCTCGGTATTGAAATGATTGGAATACGAAGTAATATTTAGGAAATAGTATAAATATTACTTGAGTTAATAATTATAATATTATACGGGAGTATAATATTACAGTTACGAAAATAATTCAATAACCGGGTTAAGGTAGAAATTTGTAAAAGTATTGGAGCAATAAAAGATATCAGTAAAAATTAATTTTCGATGATATTATTAATAATATAAAATTTTGGAAGCAAATCAGTCAGCTGAAAGATATTGTGCGCTTAGGTATGTACGCACAGATTTATCGGAACTGTGACCTGATGACTTGAAATACATTTGAGAAACTGTTAAAACTGTGACTTAAATTCTTCAGCTTCCTTTTCAATGCAGCCAATTTTTTCTCTGGTGATAGAATCCCACGAATCTCATATCTTATCCTGTCAACCACGTGGTCATGCAATGCCCATTCAAAATTTCAATTCATGGAATATTTTTGTTTCCTTTGAATACTCAGTGCGTAATACTGGGTTTTGTATCAGCTCTCTGCTGGTTAAACCACCTATTACTTAGTGTAAATAATTGTAAGTTGACGTCTTCATTTTTCCACCTTGGTATGTAACTTGATTTCTGCAAATTCAATTATAATTTCAACTATAATCAAGAGTCTACAGAAAAATTTAATGGAGCCGAAATTTTTACTATCCGGTATGTGTTGCATTCAATTGAATACTCTGCTAATACATAAATAACGAAATCAGGCTTAATTGTAAGCCTAACATAAAATTTCATCTTATACAAATGATTTTTTGTTTCTTAGAAGAGGAGGTTATTTTAAAAGCAACGGATGAAGTCACTCCTAAGAAAGCTGCTGATGATATAGTCTAATAACGAAAGATGTTCAAATAAGGATGGGTGCACCATTGTGGTGATTTATTGAGATGTTTTATATCGCTTGCCGAATAACCGTAACTATTTTTTTCCTTTTCATGCTTGGCAACCTCTTGGAAGATAGAACTCTCAAAGACTTGGGAAGTTTATATCTACAGCATCAAAATACTTAAGCATCGAAAAAAATGACGTGTTAATAGAAATTGCACGTATCCAAACTAGAAATCCAAACAAAACTTATGATAAGTTTCCAATAGTTTGCTTATGTAAACTACTATCTTGGAAAGTTTAATGAGTTGGCCATATAAGCCAGGTTATTTAATAACAAGGTATAACATGCATTAATTTGCAAACGAAGAAGTGAAAATTGTACCAAAAAAACCTAAAAATAATCCTAATTTACATTGTTTCCCTGGAATTCTAAAATTACAGGCCGAGATTGTTATAGAGAACCTGATTTCCTAAAATAAGTGCAACATGTGAAATATAGCAGCGAAGTGTGAAGTTGTTACACCCCAACTACAAGACTATAATAGTATTGTTTTTGAATAACACAAAATCTCGATCCGAGATTGAATCAGAAAATCAGAATTTATTTGCTTGTGACAAAGATTGGCAGATAATGCCTGAAAAATTAAAAATAAACTGAAATCGCGCTGCTTCATAGGACATGTAGAAATCATTTTCCCTCTTCAGTATGCACAATGCAGAAGAAAATAATTTTTAAAATTAAGTCAAAAACAAATCAGTTATTGGGCTGGAATTTCACTAACATGTGACTGAAATTTTTATGGCAACAACTGAATATTAATAAATCTTAAATAATAACCTCTACAGTACAGTATGGAAAGAAATATAGCTGTTAATAATTTAGATGAAAATCTGTAATTAATCATTGCTTGTATAACAAAGTTATTATCAATGTATCAAGCAGTTACAGTTTCTCAAAACAAGAGATGGAGTACGGCCTAAAATGTTCCATAACTAATAAAGTTTTACAGAAAGTCTTAAAAATATCAGACTTTCCCATTTTATCCTTTTTACCTGCAAACCACCAAGACATGAAATCTTTCATCTATTTGGAAGTTTTAAATAGCTAACATAATTATTTTAAGATTGATACATTCTAGAAGTATTCATTTTCTGTTCTACTGCTGACTAAGACGCATTCTGGATATATTTAGGTAGGAAGGATCTGTAAGTCAAAAATCTTATTCTTAAGTAAGTGCAACTATAAGAATGTGGAAGTAAATTAATCCAAACTATACAATATACATTTTCATACTTTATTCAAATTTGTTTTAGGAGACATACTAACTGACATTTGCCCTAAGCTGGGAGGAAAATCCCCCAGAAAACCTCCCAAAGACAGAAAAAATGACAATTTGGAAACAGTCAATAGTAAAATGGACAATCCACAGAAATAGATCTTGATTAAACAGTAAATTTTGAGAATCTTTTGAGCATATTACATTTAAATATTAAAATAAAGTGCATATTGAATAAAAAAATCCTAAATGACATGGTACAAGGTAAAATGGTATTGGTACATGAAATGATACAATTGGCAAAATTCAACTAAAAAGGTATGGAGAATGGTTCTATTGCAAGTACAAAGCTGCAACAGATAAAAATAAGAACAGATACATTATGCTTCAAAGGTAGATCAGGTTGAGGAGACAAAAATCAACAGTGTAGGATGATAATACTTCAATGAAAGAATAGGAGCATTTGAAAAATACTATACAAACTGTGGAGCAGCTCAGCAATGAAAATGAAAGTTTTATCGAGCAGTAAAACACACTTGCAAAGCATAGCATCCAAAAGTAAACTCTCATAAGAACAAAAATGATGAAGTCTTAGAAGAAGAGTATCAGATAATAGAATGATGGTCCAATTCTAGAATTAGGGGGAAAGGTGTAGAATCAGAATGAACTGGGAAATAAATTGAATATTGGAAGAGAAGGATATAGTTAGGTTCTCCAAGTCAATATGACTGTAATGGATGGGCCATCTTGAATGGATGGAATAGTGCAGAATGCCAAAATTGTTAATGAGTAGTAAGTTGATAGGAGGAAGACCACACAAACTACAAGAGGGCCTGAAGACAATCAGAACTGGAGGATTGAGAGAGAAAGCAAAGAGTAAAGCCAAGAGTAGGCACATAATGGAAGCCAAGTCCCACACCGGGCTATAGAGCTATAGATGAGTGATTACAATTCAAGAAGTAAGGCCAAATTGTTTAATGAGAGAGTATGTGAGAAAATTAGAAAATAAAAATACTTAGTAATGTAAGTGACCATATACTTATTGAATACAACCAAAGAAGGATGTGGGTACTTTATTTATTTTGAAATTCTGTACCATTTATCAAATCCCAATCATAACCAAAATGTACCTCTAGAGTAGTAAGTCTACTTATAGCAAATAATAATAAATTTATAAACAGGCTAGATCTAGCCTGCTTATAAATTATTTGCTATAAAGGATTGTAAAGTTCAATGAAAAAGTTACTATGATTCAGAAAAGAACTCCAATAAATCGCTTAAAGTTGAAATATGTCCAGTAGGAATTGAATATTTGAATACTCAAAATATATCAATTTAAAAGTATCTATTATATATAGATGCTTCTCTGGATTCATTAATATATCATATATATATATATATATATACGAGTAAAATGTAGCTTGCATACTGCAAGCAGATCGACAACACTAATTTCATATCGGCATCATTTCGGGACGGTCCTCAAAAGAAAAAAAAATTGAAAATATTCTTAAAATTCGCTGCATTTTATTCGTCTGGCATCGAACCCGGGTCTTCACGGCAATACTTTCTATGCATCACAACAGGAGATCACCTTCTCTTACTATGTATGAAAATTCAGGCAGAAATATTAGCTTTAACTGCCTCAAACGACGTCATACTTTTCCCATATATTCCTTATGAGAGAAATTTTAATATGCTCTGGCATCGAACCCAGGAACAGCATGGTCTTATCTAATTTTTTTTCTTAAACCGATTCTTAATGCACATCTACTATCTAAGCAAGAACTCCCTAGTATTTCGATAAGTGCATGTAAGAAATAATGAAATCCTATCCTATCCTAATAATCGGATAATTTACTGATTGTAGAGACGCCTGGTGTCGAACGCAGGAAATATTGGTGGTTGTGAATGCACAGTTTGATTTGTTAGGACTTGATTTTATATAATGCAAAGTTTGAAGTCGATATCATGCCGGGAAGTACCTAAAATTTGTTTCCGTTATCTCCATAAGGAATGCATTGAGGAATGTAGATTGCCCTCTGGGATCAAACCAAGGACCATCAGCGAATATGTAAAATTTGATTATTAAGTCTTTACAAATCAAACTGTGTATTCAAAGCTTACACTATGTCCTGGGTTCGACACCAGGTGTCTCTGCAATCAGAAGTTGATCCGATTTTTAGGAATTATTTTGAAACCTTTCCCAATAATATAGAGACCTGAAATTCAGCATATAGATAGAGACCATAAATAACTTTCAGAAACATGTTTTAGATTTCCAAGATCGTCCTTGGTTCGAATCCAGAGAGACATTTAAATTCGAGAAAATTAGAATGTCTTTTGAGGCAGTTGTTGCCAATATTTCGGCTTGAATTTTCACACATAGTTAGAGATGATGATCTTCTATTGTGCTGCATAGTGAGTGTTCCAGTAAGACCCCGGTTCGATGCCAGAAGATTAAATTTCAGCGAATTTTAAGAAAAATTTCAATCCTTTTTTTTTTCTTTTGAGGACCGCCCCGATATGATGCCGATATTAAATTAGTGTTGTCGATCTGTTTTCAGTACGCAAGCTACATTTTACTCATATTCTATAAAAAGCATAATTCATATGATAGATCTAGATTAATCTCTGTGACTTCATCCAATCCCAATTATTTATAAATACCATATTATCAATATGAAATAACCCTAAATTATCTATTGTTGGACTGAATAGATAATATTACATAAATGAAAATATTTAGCTCATATTTACAGGACAAAGATAACTGATCGTCAACTGTTAATTACTCCCCAATGGTATATCAGTGTAAATTCAAGGGGTAATTGAACAAACCAAACAGCCGATTGTGGAAGATAGAAACGTGGTATTACTCATTCACCGAGCTATAAGGAGGCTGACAGTTTTTGAGCTAGCCTTTCTACTAAAATGACAAATAACTTTGTAAAAATATAAGTTATAAAAAGAATAGCTATATTATCTCTATAAAAATGAAGTGAAATGTTTTAATGAAATTATCATCATGTCCTCTTCTTGAGTAGAGCTATCTACAGAAAGATATCTAAGATAATTATTCAATTTCATATAATTATGACATGAAAGTGATTGAATAAATATGTACGAAACCATTCTAATTAAAATTAAAATGCATTGCCTTATTGGTTATAGCCATCAAAGGAATACATCCAAGTACTATGCCAGAATAAATATTTTGACTCATCATAATTTAACTTATTTCATGAACAGATGTCTTTTGCTTTACTGAATGATAACCTATTTACAATATTACCTCATTTATGGGAATCTTTAATGCATATGAAAAAATGGAATGTTTAAAAATTAAATTAATTACTTTTTTAAATAAATTAATTAAAAAATGTTGTTAACCTCTCCTAGTCTGTAAGCTTAATATCCAATCAAGAATAGATAAATTTTAAGATCTTTTTCTAAAATTGAATTGAAGTTGTTGATGATGATTTCCACATCTTTATATTTTGTATACCTTCACATGAATGTGATGCCTCAATTAGGTACCACAGTCTCACATTGATAAATAGAACATATTTATATTTATTATCATAGAAGTTATGTCTGAGAAAACCCATACGCAAGAAGATTTAGGTATTTAGATGACTTTGAAACATTTTTATATAATTTCCTCTTTCTTATAACACATCTATAAATTGATATTTCTAAACCAAAGATTAATTATAATGTCTCAATTACTGAATTTCTTCATTCTATTGTCCTCAGAAATTAATTATTTATATTTGTGCATTTTTATATAAGCTATAATACAATCCATTGCTATTTATTTCTCATGAGGTGGAAACCATAGCTTTTTTAAATCAAAACCCTTAATGTAATTTATAAACAGAGACTAAGTGGTATATATAGTAGCTAAAATAATCAATGTGAATATCTAATTAGCATCAAAGATTCCCATTCAATGTAACAGGCATATATTTAATTAAACACCTATTTTAGAAATTTCATTTTCATAAATGATAAACAAAAAAGATATCAACAAACGTGTCTGAATTAATATTTACAGCTCATTATATACCAGGATTTTTCTGAATTAACAGTTCAAATTATTCTTATAAATGTCAAATCTAAACCAAAAAAGTTTTGTCATTTATGAATGTCTTCCAAAGTACCTTGGATTGAGGATTGAACTGATTTAATTTTAAAGTTTTGTTCTTTATTTTATTGAATTTGACAGATTCAGTTATTGGCATAGAAAGTTTTGCTTCCAAGTGAGATACTTTATCAAACAAATAGCCTGGTGCCTCGAGCTTGCAAAATTCTGACTTCTATTTTGCTGAAAAGAATTGAAGGTACATTTGAAATAGTACAGTCAGATGATCAATTCGGGTTAAGAAGAGAAGAAGTAATACGTGAAGCAATTCTGGTTTTCAGACTTCTGGTGGGAAAAACATAAGCAAGGATAAGGCAACAAATGGACTTTGTATACAAAAGTCTTTGATGACGTTACAAGTTTTTGGACGAGCAAATGGAAGTGCTAATGGAAATGAAAAAGGAAATTTGTATAAAATTTTGAGAAAAAGGACGATATACAATCTATTAAAGGGAGAGATGGGTATAATGAAGGCTGGAACTTACGAGGAGGAAGTTCAAATAGAGGAAGGATTTAAAGGCAAGGGTGCTCGTACTCACCAAAGCCCTTCAATGTGTACAGAAAGCAATGGAAGAACTTCTCAAACGGATAGAGGATTTCAATGCTTCGTTATGCTGACGGTAAATATTCTAGCAGAAAGTGAAGAAGAATTAATTAAATTCTGAATTAACAGAATTCTCAACCGTCCAAAATATCAGAGATTGAATAAAAAAAAGAAAATGCTTGTCAGCGGCGAAAAAGATACTGTTGACAGAAGAATTTGGCTGGATGGAGAACTTTTAGAAAGAGTGGACTCTTCCGATAAAGTAACCCAGAAGTAGTACCATTAATTCGATGGGGACATTGTAAAGTTCTACCTTAAATTGGATAAAAATGGGAAATTAGGTATTCCTGAGAAAAAATCCTGATTCCACTGGGGGCGAAACCCAGGACCTCTCACTTTCCGGGCGAGTGCTCTAACACTGAGCTATGTAACCATTAAATTTATCTCTCGGAAATATCGATGTGCCTTTTGTTTTTCGTATTTTTCCCTCATCCAAATCTTATCATTCGAGGAAACAGCATTGAATTTCGTCAATCTAAATCTTATTTTTATCAAGCTCGGCTCTTTGTTTTGGAACAGTCCCACTTGATGTCCCCCTGCACTATTTTTCAACCTAAGTGCGAATAATTATAAAGCACTATGTCGTTAAAATTTACTCGAAAGTCATATACATATATAATAAAAAATATGCGCATTATGAAAACATGTATCCCAGAAAAAGGATAAACGAAAATCATTCCCTAATCATTTCTATCTACGCTCATAAATTACAAAAACAAGTCAAAATAAATATCATGGCTATCTGTATTCGAACAAAATCCTTTTAACCTGAAAATTATGGCACAAAATTATTTCCACTTTTTCCCTTACAAAATAAACACAACTTAAAACAAATCGTCATAAAATAAATTATTCCGCAATACAAATCCACTGCTACACAAAAAAAAATCCGTATTTCCTCGTACCTAACCAAAATTGTACAATGAAAAATACTAGAAATCCCAACACTGGACTTCATCACAAAAATTGTCAAGATTTTCTTGACAAATGTGCAAAAAAATGCCAACAAACAAACTACCTCACCAATTACTCTTATCCATGATAACTGTCACGAGAATGTGAACAAAATTGTTATATTTATAAACTCGATGAGGTACAAAACATGACGATACATACAATACACGGAACATATATTTTCGTAGCAGCCATGACAGGGCGCAGTGCCAGTATTAAAATATAGATTGTCGCCAGTCGACTCGCTGGAAATCGCCAAAATCGCCACCTACAACTCAAGTTATCGCCAACAGATAATCGTGTGAACTTTCGATTTTTAGAGGGAATATTCAAATAGAAACATGGTGTTTGACCGGTTTGTCGCACAGGAAAAGTATTAGAATTGACTAGGACAGACGTATGTGGTCGGAAAAATATTCTAAAAAATGTTTTTTTATAGAAAATCGCCAGAATTGCTGCAAAAATATAAAAAATCGCCAAAAAGTCACCAGTCGCCAGGTCGCCAGGCTCTTAATTTTGGTCGCCAAAAGGTTGACGAAAAATCAAAAAATGGCACCAAATCGCACATACACAACCCTTGCAGGGCGTGAAAATTGTGAGAGAAATTCTCCCACTCCTCATGTCCCAATCCCCACTCACTACACCATCTCTGGCACCGACTTGTTCTCACCACTGCCCACTCACAACACACTTCTCTTGCTTTCTCTTTTCTTATACTTTTTCAAAAACATATCGATACTTACACTTAAATTTACACCGATTCTAGTATCAAGTCAGCAGCAAATATAAAGTGTACATGGCTTTTGAATGCTCAAAATTTTGGTACATTAGTTCATTATATTTACCACTTATTGTAACTGGAAAACATGATTATTAAACAATTCATCGAGACGTTTTTGTCTATTATTTTCGAATTCAGATTTACTATGATGTGCTTAATCATTGAAAGCTAGTTTTTTGATCCAAGGTACAAAAAAAATTGTTTTCGACAGAAACTTTTATCACTACTGGTGGGGGCTCCCAAGTGGTGGAGGCCCGGGGCCACTGGCCCCACTGCCCCCCCCCCCTTAATCCGGCCATGAAGGCAAGGGTGCTCGTACTCACCAAAGCCCTTCAATGTGTGCAGAAAGCAATGGAAGAACTTCTCGAACGGATAGAGGATTTCAATGTTACGCTGACGGTAAATATTCTAGCAGAAAGTGAAGAAGAATTCATACACTTTCTGAAATCAACAAAATTCTCAACCGTCCAAAATATCAGAGATTGAATAAAAAAAAAATGCTCGTCAGCGGCGAAAAAGATACTCACTACGTTTACCAAGCGATCTCAGATCGGTGCTGACAAGTCAGTTCGAGTTGGTAAACAGAAACGCGCTGAGCAGCGCGGGCTAGAATGGCTAAAAGTGAGCTGAACTCAACCCGGCAAAAAAAGTGGACCAGGTTCAGCACGACATCGGTCGCCTCGGTGTTCTTGCGGACTCCGCTTCTCTTTTGTCAGCGGACGAAAACAAACACAATCGCAATAACTCCTGGCGCTATCATCAAAAGAAGGGAAATTGAAAAAAGATTCTTATTTTGGTCGGTGAATATCGCTTGCGATTCGAAATTACGAGAATATTGATAAAATATACTAAAATTTTGTCTAAATTACCAAGTGTAAACAAACTCATTCCCTTGCAAAAATTGATTTATTCGTTGTTTTTAAGTGCTTCCACTCCATATTCATTTACTATCCTTATATTATAGGTGTTGAATCTTTGTTTCTATTTTGATTGCTTTTGTGGTTCGCGTTTATGTTACATATTTTAAGATTGAGATACCATGGTATCTGCAGTCAGCTCCAAAATACATCTACTTTCCGTATAGAATATTCATCTTTGTTTATTTGAGTGAAATGTAATTTATTTCTGTCATTTACGTTTTATGCTTGATTTATTTGTTCTCTTGTACCTGTATGAAGATGTAACTTTAAACGTGGTCCTGCTGATCCTAATGTGATCTTAGAATATATATTTATATCGTCTCAGTTGAAGATATTTTTCATTCAGAGTATATTGAATATTGAGTTGATGCGGCTTTGTAGACTTCATAGTAACTTATATTTCTTAGTATATTGAATTAGAATGTCTGGTATTTCCTATCTATCAACAATTATGAAGTATTTCTTACGATCAAGGTTGTTACACTGCTATTTATGAAATTTAACATCCCCAGATAACAGAAGTGTCCGTTGATTCTCAACGGACACTTCTGCTTATTGAATAAAGAACACCACGAAGAAGCACAATGGCGGCCGTCAAATCTCGATGAGTTGCAGTCGATACGTGAATATCGCAAATATCGATATGCTAAGCTCGTGTTGATAAACTCGTCGATCCTATGAGATCGGTCGGATCGGTCCTACATTGCCGGTACGTGCTGCCACCAGATCGAGCAGAGATCGCTTGGTAAACGCAGTGACTGTTGACAGAAGAATTTGGCTGGATGGAGAACTTTTAGAAAGAGTGGACTCTTCCCATAAAGTAACCCAGAAGTAGTACCATTAATCGACAGGGAGATTGTAAAGTTCTACCTTAAATTGGATAAAAATGGGAAAATAGGTATTCCTGAATGATAAGACAAACTCCCAAAAAGCCCTTTGGGCAAGGTGAGTGGCTATGGTGAAGGTGTTGCCGGGTTTGATTCTGGGTAGCAGCACATGTGCTGCTGCCCACTTCAGGGGCTTCAGGGTAAGCAAGGCAACAGTAATTAACTTTCGCGGGAAAATTTAACGTTTCCTTTGATAAAGTTCACATTCGAAGGTTGATGCACCAGAGGTTTTTAACCAGAATATGTGCAATATAAGCTAAAGAAGAACAACTATAGAAAAACAACTTACCCAAGTGTCTCCCAAGTATCGTCACTATGAATTCCTCTCAATCAACACAGCAAACAGCAACGACTAAGGAAATCGTGCTCCAGTCTTATCGGCGTGTCAATAGCAGTTCAGTCTAGTTTCTCAGTTAAAGACAGAACACCTCCATGTTCTTCGAATTGAAATGAACTCCGATCAACTACAGGAATGTCACAGGAGGAACACTTCACAATGAATATCTACAGGGTGGGGCGTAATGGAGTCCATAGTTACCCACCTAGCTACCCAACGAAATCAGGGATTTCATTACGCCCCACCCTGTATATCTTCTGTTAAAATTGATTCAGCGATACTTAGTAATTTAATGGAAATAAGAGAAGAATATAAGAATTCAGGCTCACCATAGTTCGAATACCCGCGGTCCTTCATCGCAAATGGAACCTCGCACTTCTAGGCACGGTTGCACTGGACCGATTAGAGATAATGCGATATGCCGTCAATGGCGTCTTTCTCCGCTCTGTAAATGAATGAATTAGAATTTTACCATTCCAGTCTTAGAAAAGAATAACAGCTGCGAACTTCTAATTCTAGGAATTTATATTCTGAAAATGAATCAAGAACTACCACATTACCAAAACAACTATCGCACGAAACTACCCTCCCGCAATGAATGCTTAATAATTATGAAGGTTAATGGTAGTTATGCAGGGGTTATACTTTTTTCAGGTAGAAATTTCGAGGGTCGTCGTCCTAATCCGGACCCTTAGCGAGACTTGCGAGCTCGGGAGCGCCCGGCCTTCCCAACAGGGGGTACCATAAAAAACTGACCGCGAGGAATGCGATTTATAAAGTTATAAACAATTCAAATGAGCAACAATTTATTATCTTCGTCGTCTCACTCGTCCTGAACGATATACAAGCTTCTTTTGATCGACGTTCTACGATGAAAATTAAGAATTCACGAAATTCGCCTTCACTCTCCGACGTTTAATGCTTCACATTTCTGCTTGAGAGATGGTTTTGTAGGAGCTATGGTTGCCTTTCTTCTGACGAATGAATTCATTTTAATGGGAATAATATAAAATCCAACACTTTGTGCATATTTTTCCACCAAAGGATTTTGAATTTGGCCTTATTTACCGATTGTAGGATGATTGACGAGCACTTCGAAAGGTTTCTATGTTTTATTCTTGTTTACGCCTTGCATGTTTATTTGAGAAACCGAAGGATCTAGTTTCCAGACCTCGAGCGACAAGACACAGATTGTGAGTGTGATTACATCGTATTTCTTTTTCGATTTTAAAAATGAAATTCCAAAAATTTCACTTGATACATTTAATTGTATGATTTATTCCTCCAATGATTGAGAAGACTTTAATTTAGGAGGCTCTAATTGTTTAATTTACGTTAAAACATTCATTAGTCCTTTAGTACTTTCGGTAGGTTCATGTACGATCAAAAATCCCTATTAAGCGCCATCTCATTCATTTCATTATACATTTCCCACCCCTTATGTCATCCAACATCTTTTGTCTTACCCTCTGTTTTTCCCCTGAATCCTACCCTCAATTACAACCCTTACCAATCCCTCTCCCCTTCCATTTCTTCTGACGATCACGCCAATTAATGCCCTCTCCTCCCCAACCATCCATACTTTATAACACATGCTCAAAAAGAATAATTTCGTAACGGTTGACCTTTCTGTTCTTTTGACAGAAATTCCAATCGTTAGTATCATTTCTTAACCAAAAATACCACAACCTAAGTATCATGGGCGTTATCTCTCGAGGTACTGAGGCATTGACTAATAAGTGGGCGGAGGTGAAAAATTCCGATTCAATTGTTTCATTTCGTCACAATGGAATTCCCATTGCGCAAATTGGTTCTCACTGGATCCATGTTAGTTTACATGGATGAGATAAATTATGCAAGAAACCCAATTTTACTCACTTTTACGAGTGAAGTGAAGCTCTGAAACGAGGTCCCGCAGAGTTGCCAAATGGTGTAGTAGCCACTACATTCCCAACTGCAAGCTTCAAGCAAATGGTAATGCCTTTTTCCAGAGGCAACGCTAGTCTGGCAACAGATGACTCATACTAGCCTCCGCCGTCGCTAATTTTTAGTTCATGAGTTGCCCTGAAATGTAAAAAATTTTAATTTACCATAATATTTGGAAGGGAATTGAGGATCGTTACTCTTGTCCCATACAGAAATTGTTTTTCATTCAATTCCCGTTATACTAAGAATAAGTTGGAGTTATTTTAATGTTACCCGCAACTCTTCGCTTCTCCCAAACATTTGAGGAAAGACGAGTTTGCTTTCGTGAATGATTCTCCTACTGCCACTAAAGTGGATGATCCCTATACTTAATGGAATGTATTTCTCTATCTAAACTGCACTTCTAAGAGTAGCCGATAATCTGATTCACTTCACCAGAATAAGTTTCCAAACGTCTTTCGATCACATTGAATGACGAAGAACTGTGTAGCTGCAAAAATGCTACCGATGAAAATCTCGTAAAAGGCCGAGAATGGCTGACGGTGTTGGACGATTAAATTGTCTGTAGTTCCGAAAATAATTCTTTGAGAGAACGCGAGAAGTCTATGCTGAGCATAGAGTTGCCTAAGGCAGCCTTTTTTTCAACGCACGTGATAACTAGTGAACATGAGTATCCCTCAGAACTGCTCGCCGCAGAATACGAAGAATGGATTCGGCTTAAAATCCGTCACGCAAATAAAGGAATGAGAGCCCTTTGTAAGGCAAAAGGTCTTTGCCAAGGACGAAGGTAAGGGAAGCTATGCAATGTGAACGATTCAATTCTACACAAAATGCAACGTCCAAGACTTTGAATCGATAAAAAAACTGATAAGCCCTTAAGTGAGTTATTTTTGGTGCTCTGAAAATGTTTTCTGGTAGAAACTGAAGCGTAATTTCTTTTCTAGTTCCAATCCTATTATTGTGGGCACTTCATTAGTTGTTCTGCATATAATAGAGAATTGAAAATTATACCTAACTAGTGGCTAGGATACATTAATTTAATTTTAGATCATTCAAATAATTTTCTTAATATCTTCCTCTCTTTTTTACTTTCTCCATATACGAAGTATAGAGAAAGTATTGTTTCTTTGAGCATTCGCTCTTCAGCTAATTTTTTTTCAAAATGAAGACTGACAATTGATTTAATATTTTCTTGCTATTCACAGTAACTGATAAAGCCTTTGTCTGTCTATAACGAAAGCGGTTTTTTCACAATATTGCAATTAGAATTTTTAGTTAATGTGACCAGGTTACGTATTATACAATAAATTATGTTAGTATTCTAGTTATGCAATAATCACGAAAGTTTTCCACAGCCTGAAGAATATGCATAATTAATTCATAAAATGGAAGGAATTTCTATTTGAACCTGAAAATAGACAGTTAAAAACATGCGAGATTTAGCCAGAAAGTGGATTTGGATATAATCATTATAGGTAAACACTTAGATATGGTTCCAGATCATGACATTACAGTGATTCCCCCAACTCCTTGAATTCTGTTTTCCTTTCGAGCATTCATAGAGATTTTCGGATACTACAAAAAATTTGCTTCAAATCACAGTGCTTACAATTTTAACTTAAATTTTTGGTTAATAAATTGCAGTTAATTTCGTAGAAAATACACCCTCATTCATTCAGCATAAAGATTTACTTTTTTGATGATTGCTCTTTTCCATGTAGCGACCTAAACAAATAAAAATCCTCAAGACTATTTTAATAACAGCCGAAATTTATTCCAAAAATTGTATCACGGTTCTGGGAATGGCAGTGCAGTGGTTCGACGAAGTGAGGTTAACTAACAAAACGGTTGAAGGCTAAGCTCGGGTTTGACTTCTTTCTCGGGGATGGACATCGGTTTCCCATTACAACAGATGTTTGATTGTAATTTTACCGAACTTGAAAAGATAATCGCGTTACTGGAAAAAAGGAAAGGCAAATCAACGAAAGTACTCAACGTAAATCGCAAGAATTCTCTGCCGAGGACCTTTTCCAGAATGCAGAAATTCTAAGGGAACCTAAATCCGACATAAAGATTTAGCTTCCAATTCTCCTGCAAACACGGACTAAGCATAGTGGCGTTTCAGAAATTCCTATTCAACTTAGATTTGGTGATTTAGAATACATTGATTTGGGAAGCATGAAAGTTATCACCGATTAAACTATATAATTTATGCTACCCTTAATATTTATCAGCAGTATTATTTTCGAGGGTTACAATAAACAGCTCACTAACCTCTTTCAGTGAATGGAAAATACATGTAAAGATTGTTTCCCCAGCTAATCACATGATTATTTCTCCTCATAGCCTTCCTCTCACGCACCAACCTCCAACATTGCCTCCAGTTAAATCACGACTTAAATAATACCTAAACAGTATCTCTCTTTTTACAATCAATGTTATCCGTAAATTGTTCCTTTGCTTGCTGAAGCCCTTCATTTCAAAATTCACAGAAGGATTAGTTTTGTGGATATCGATGAGATCCAAGAAATTCACTGTTCTTTCCGAAAGAAATTATTCTGTTTCCATATTATTTCAAATTAAAACACGTTTCAGCAACTGCTCATGTAAAAACATTACCACTAAATACTGTTTCTAGCAGAGGAGAAGGAAGCAGTGCAGATCAAAGGAAAAAATCTGATGTGGCCAGCACATGACTTTCTCCATACATAAGATGTAAATATTTATCTACGACAGTAATTTCGAACTCTATATTCCATCTAAACTTGGAAGATGAGTGATTAATTTATATATTATTATCTTTTACGTCACAAACATTATAAATAATGTTTTTCGGGACATGCTCGATGAAAAACGATGAATTTGGCCTTTCGCCCATAGAGCCCAGAGCGCCCGCAAAGTACATAATCAGCATCTTCCAGTTTATCAGTATTTCATGAATAACTCCTAAAAAATCAATGATACAAAAATATGTTTCATACAAAAGTTATAGTTAATTTCGTTTTCTAAAACATTTATAAATAATAGTATATACCTAAATATCATATTTATGGAGATATTTTGAAAACCGGAAATGAGTTTTGAAGAATGAAGCTCAACTTCCGGTTAGCCGATTCACTCCAAAAACTAATCAACTCTAACGAATGTAATAAAAATACTAAATTTGAAATTTGGTGTTGATCCGACAAATAGTTGTTATGTTAGAGCGCCCACAAAGTACATAATCATCTTCTTCCGGTTTATCAGTATTTCACGAATAACTCCTAATCAACCGGTGATACAAAAATATGTGAAATACAAAAGTTATAGTAAAACAGATTATCTAAAACTTTTATAAGGTATACAATATACCTATATATCATATTTATGGAGATATTTTGAAAACCGGAAATGAGCTTTAATGAATATAGCTCGACTTCCGGTTGATCGATTAACTCCAAAAACTAATCAACTCTGACAGCACACACCACAGTACTATATATGAAGTTTGGTATTGATACGACAAATAGTTTTCACGTTAGAGCGCCCACTATCACACACACACATACGTTTCTCTCAGGAAAGAATGGATATTTTTTTGCGATAAGCTTTGTATAAATTAGTCGCTTGCTATTTTTCGTCCAATTTACGCAGGAAAAATCATCCAGCGGGAAAGTTTGAGAAAATAGTGACTTTATTTTCAACTCATATCTGAACCCTTTATGTTTACAAATAACTTAAGGAATACTATTTTTCCTACGGGGGAAACTCATTACGCAGCACCGGTGTAGGATTCGAGGAGCACTTGGCGGACGTAGTCCACTGCACAGTTGGCTTAGCCTAAGGCGGCGTTCACTCTACAGTGAGCGTCTCCTAGGTTGCGGCCACTGTACATTGCTTCCTGCCCGCCGGGCGAGGCACACTTAACCTGGGCGGGAATCACTTAACATTTATATTTTAAAATTAATCAAGAAATAATAACCGAATACCATTTTTATACATACACACCACGTTTAGACATTATACAATATGGAAATATACGAGAAAATTGTAGTAAATACTCAAGAGTTCAATATGAGAAGAAAAAGCTATAACAAACTCAACAAGTAAAACCAAACTAGCCAGATAAACACGTATGGGATCCGGCAGATGAAACGTGTACCCACGAACTCGGGAAAGTGCAGCATAAAGCGATTCGTTTTGTTAAGAAATTCTACCGTGAAAAGGAAGCGTTACAAAAATGCTCTCAGACGTAGGTTGGGAATCCTTAAATGAAGGCAGATTGGAAGCTACGCTGCGAATGCTTAATAAATTCAGCTAAACTACATTTTCGGAAGATACAATCGGTATCATGCGACCTCCCTGCTACCTTGGTAGATCCGATAATGAACGTAAGTTAAGAGAAATAGATGCTAGGACGAATCCTATTAAAAATTCATTCTTTCCACGAACGATAAGCAACATTAACCGATGTGACGAATTTCTAGGGAAACTTCCCTCAGTCCCACGCCGACGTCCCTCGCCGTCTTCCCAGGCCGCCGTCCCTCGCTACCATCCCACGCCGACGTCCCACGCCGCCGTCCCACGCTGAAGACCCACGCCGCCGTCCCATGCCGCCGTCCCACGCCGAGGTCCCTCGCTGCCGTTCAACGCCGACGTCCCTCGCTGCCGTTCAACGCCGACGTCCCTCGCTGCCGTTCAACGCCGACGTCCCTCGCTGCCGTCCCACGCCGGCGTCCCTTGCTGCCGTCCCACGCCGACGTCCCACGCCGCCGTCCCACGCCGAGGTCCCACGCCAAAGTCCCTCGCTGACGTCCCACGCCGAAGTCCCTCGCCGACGTCCCTCGCCGACGTCCCACGCCGAGGTCCCTCGCTGACGTCCCACGCCGCCGTCCCACGCCACCGTCCCACGCCGACGTCCAACGCCGATGTCCCATGCCACCGTCCCACGCCGAGGTCCCTCGCTGCCGTCCCACGCCGAGGTCCCTCACTGCCGCCCCACGCCGACGTCCCACGCCGCCGTCCCACGCCGCCGTTCCACGGCGAAGTCCCTCGCCGACGTCCCTCGCCGCCGTCCCACGTTCCCGTCCCACGCCAACCTCCCTCGCACTCGTCGTCGTACCGGACGTCGACTACCGCCGCAGCCTCCATCGTAGTCGCCATCTCCCGACTACCTCTACCATCTCCCTGGACGCCCTCTACCCCGACGCTTTCCTCTTCCCCGGCCAACCCCCAAAAACACATTGTTCCCATGATCCCTTCTACCCTGGCGCCCTCCATACGGAGACCACCTCCCTGGACGCCCTCCCCTCTACGTCATCTTCCCAAACGACTTCCCTACACAATCCTAAGACGCTACCTTTATTTATCTTTGCCGGGGGCAGGTGAGGCCTGCTGGACCCCTATTCCTTAAAAATCAAACGTCTTTACTTTTATTTATCTTGGCCGGGTGCAGGTGAGGCCTACTGGCCCCATTTCCTTAAAATATCCAACGACTTTACATTTAATTATCTTTGCCGGGGGCAGGTTAGGCCTACTGGCCCTCTACTCCTTGCCCCAGAGATCCCTCTTTTGTTTACAGAAATTTTACAAGTACAATATAAGTACGTAATACCGGAAACCCTCTCCGGTCGAACTCTCCGGAACCTCCCCAGAGGTCCCCTCGAACCCGTCTCCCCATATGCCACTCTACGCTATCACCGTAGACGCTCTAGGCGTCATCACACCGAACGACCTCCCCTACAAAGTCCCACAACTTTGCCTTTATTTATTTATGCTAGAGGCAGTTGAGGCCTACTGGCACCCTATGCCTTGCCCCAAAGATCCCTCTTTGTTTTACATATATTTTATAAGTACAAGATGAATACTGAAATAATTACATTACATAACCGTTATATAAATAGATAAAACACATATTTTGAAATTGTTAATAATCAGATAGATAGGTGATACTGAAAAATATATATACACTTTAAAAATATGCATAGGTAAATCAATAAACATCTTTATCTTAATAATCTTTAAAAATGGAATTAACACTTAATAGATACATTAAAACGTTAAAATGCAATAATAAGTTGCTAAACGTGCATCATCACAAGTCAGGAGGAAGATTAAAAGTTATATAGATTAAAATTGAACAAAAAGATAAATATTCACTGAATTGTTCAATAGATGATTCAATAAATAGTTAAGAATGAAGATCCATTTTTGGAATGTGCTCTTCTCGGATTAACATCACTTCATTACAAGTCACGGAGTTTATTTCCTATGGAAGTGTTTATTCAATTCTTTTCCGTCTAAACTTCATCCCGACGTCATCCCCTACGTAGTCGCCAGACGTAGCCACCAGACGCCGACCTTTAAGAAAAATAATATGCATATTAATTACCGAAATAGTAACCAATTACAAACATTCGCGTATAATCCAGTACTTAAATCCTTTATCGCATAAGAGTCTCCACACAGCACAACGGTATGTTATAACGCAATATTAAATTCCACTACTAAATTCAGTTTTATAAATACGAATCTTTACTGAATGCTCTCAATAATGCTACATGCATTGAACCAATTTTAAGAAGATCATTATATTAAATTTCATACAGTAAATACGAGTGTTTTAGCGAAATAAATTAAAGTTACAGATATAAGTAGTGGATTACAATGATGTAATAAAACTTGCATAAAAAACCATCCCAGATTTTCTTTATGTATGAATTTTTAGAATTAATTTCTTTTCCTAATACTTCACGAAAAAAACTAAACAGCCTTTGTTACATTTTTTCCGTTTAGTACTCCACAATTTAAACATTTATAATGCGATCAACTGCATATCTAAGTACTCTCTAATAAGGCGACAAGGCGACGCAAGAATCTTAGAGAGGGAACCTTTGCAATAAAATCAATAATACTGAGAGTAGACATTAATTGATGACAAATCTTTTAAACTGCATTTCATTGTTGGAAAACATTCATTTGGACTTAAGTATTTACCAAGTAAAGCCATCTTCCAAATAAAAAACTGATCAAAAATGTACAATTGTTACTGCAGATGATATGCGATGAATAATTTTACAAAAAGTTGTAGGTTGGGAACATTAATGATGGATGGATCTCCTTATCGCGTTTGTCCAACGTTGCAGTCATTGAAACAGAATTAAAGGCATTTTACGACCTAAATCTACTTTATCGTTTCTGTTCATGCATGTGTTTACGTAAGAAATTAGTTATGGCCGCAAGCTTAAAATGCAAAGAAGACATAAGCTGCGTAAAGTAAATCCATCTTAAGCTAACAGTTCGAGGGTACGCTAATAGGAAACAAGGATAAATATCCTACTTCATACGTTTTACTGCATTCATCTTTATCCAATTTGTTTAAAAAAAAAATCAGTTCAGTTTGCTACGAAGAGTGATTTGAAGACTGAAAACAAGGCCTAAATTCACTGCAGAATCGTGAAAGGGTAACGCAAACAAGCTAAAGTAAATATCCTTACATTTCCGGAGATTGTTTACGAAAACAAGACCTTGAGCTTGTGCAAAGACCCTAAAGTAAAAACGGACGAACCAGTGGCCACCACCGTTAAAATAATCCTAAGAATGGAAGAAATTGAAATTTGTGGAAGAATTGACCTTGAGGTGACTCTTGAACTGTACGTGCTCAAACTCTGCTAACAAAAGAGTAGAAAATGAAAGTAGGAAAATCTAAGTAAATAGGAAAAAAATGACAAGATGAGATTAGAGCTGAAACGGAAGGCATGAAAGGGAAAACACATTAATCTAATGCCATCCCCTTTCACCACGCTGACATTGTTCCCGGATTTGAAACATCTAAATACTCAATGGTTAAAGAATTATTGGTCGTCCATTGCAGTAATCTTTGCCTTCTATGCAATCATTATCTAACTAACGAATCAGGTATCTTTAACTTAGATGGGAATTACACATAAGGTAGACTTCTTCATTGTCGCAGATCGTTTTTTTCTCTCTTTAACTTTATTTAAGAATATTATACAACGAAATCGGAATATACTAGGAACGTTAACATGGAATCCTAATTAAATCATCGAAACTAGTACTCTTATAGCAATAACGAGATTTACACCCTATAAAACCTGAGCTAGCGATTTATAATCAACCAGAAAGTAATAACCAACCCAAACGCTAATGACCCAGGGAATTTTTCCATTTTACCTGTCATTTTTGCATACTATCATTTAAATCTTAGCAACAGTTTTAAAAGGAACATTTAACAAACTATTGCCATAGCCGAGATTATTACTAAGCAGTGATAACAGATCTTAAGCTTGTGCCAGCGATTTCTTTATGATGACTGAAAATGGTAAATTACTACTCTTCGTGCGCTATCTCGTAAAAACGAAGTAAATTTATTAAAATGGCCTAAATATGCTTGAAAAAAACGTGAAATCGCTGAATTATCAAAAGGGTTGTTTTGCAAGGTTAAGCGATTCTTTCAAATCATGAAATCTTAAAATGTATTTCCGATAGAGCATTGTTCCAAAAGCACCAAAAGGAAAGCAAAACTGAACGACGAAAAAAAGTCATAATTCATTCTCTCATCATTCTATGCACTCTCAATTTTGTATGACCTAGCGAACTAAGTAAATTGTAAAAAAATGGAGCCTTTGAAATGACTCGTGAATAGCATATGGGAAAGTGTCGCCATAAGAGCAATAGAAAGGCAAACCATTATGCAAATAAGAGGTATTTTATATGCTTCAATGGAGAGACATTCAATAATCTTAACACGGATGGAAAAGATGCAAAAAAAATTTGACTCGCGCATTTTGCTCGAATTTTTCCGTTAATTGTATGATATTAATTTCAATTGACTTTACTAAAACAATTTTAATAGTCCTTTACGATACTCTAAATTGAATTTTGGTCACTACAAAATTTGTTCAAACCCCAATTTTTCAGAATATATTTACATCGATAAAATCCACATTTTCGGAAAACTCTCGGAAGTATTTGAAACTTTTATGATGAATTTAAAATTAACAAATACTCCATGCGTTACAGAATGTAAAATAAAAGTTCCATTTCAGACTGAAACCGATACGCAATTTCGAAAATCCAAATAATATAAATTAAAAGTGAATCAAATGTAATGCACATCTTCTAACATGGAGACATTGAACGAATGAAGGATATCGAAAAAAGGGGGTATTTGCTAACTAGAACTAAGTTTATTAATTTAAAAAAATAATAAGTACTTACGGTATTCAATGTTCCATCAATGGACCGAATAACTCTCCTCGACTTACTGCGCTCCTACTCTTGATCTTCAATGACGGAGAGAGGTTTTCAGATTGTCACTGAAGAATAAATAATAAAAAATAAAAAATCTTTTTGAAGGGATGAAACCCTATACTAATGCCAAAATACGCAGTATCTATAAAACTTAAATAGCTATAGCAAAAGCACCAGTTCTATATTATACTCACTGTATTATGTGTTCCAGCATTCGGCAAATAACTCTGCTCATCATACCTGTGCTCCTTCTTTTGCTCATCCATGTCGGATAAATGTTCTGGGGCTAAAACTGATAAATAAACTGATGAATAATTTATACTAATATAAAAATTCGCCATATCTATCACACATCATTAGGTATAGCAAAAGCACAAGTTCCAAATTATACAAACTTATTTGTGTCCCAGCATTCAACCAAATAACTCTCCTCAGCATAATTGTACTCATTATCTTGCTCTTCCACGTTGGATATATTTTTCGTGGAGAAACTGAAAAATTAAAAACAAAACAGTAAGTAAAATATCATTTCGAAGACATAAAATTTATGCTAATATCAAAATTCTCCATATATATCTCACACCATTAGGTAAAGGAAAAGCAGAAGTTTCATATTATACTAACTTGTTTTATTTGTGTTCCAGCAAATGGCCAAATAGTTAACTCTCCTCAGCATAATTGTACTCATTCTCTTGCTCTTCCGTGTTGGAAAAATGTTTTGGGGGTGAAACTGAAAAATTAAAAAAACCTGTGAGTAAATTATCTTTTGATAGGCATTTGGCATTATCTAATAATAAAATACGCAGTAACTATCAAACATGAGTAGGTATATCATCAGCATCAAATTTTACTAATGTTTTTGTGTGTTTCATTAATATGCAAAATCACTTACCTCAGCATCGTCGTGATTCTTCTCTTGCTTTTCTGTGATGGAGTAATTATTAGGGCGTGAAACTAAAGAATAAAAAAAGTAAATAAATATCTTTTCGAAGATATAAAACACTATACTTATACAAAATTACGCCATTTCTATTAAACATGAATGAAATGGTATAGCAAAAGCATCAGAATCAAATTATACTCATTTTATTGTGTTCCAAATCAGCAAATGACTCTCCTCAGCATCGTTGTGCTCCTTCTCTCGCTCTTCCGTGATGGAGAAATGTTTGGAGTTTGAATCTAAAGAAAAAATAAAAAGCAGAAAATAATATTGTACTTCGGAAACAGAAAAACATGATGTTAATAAAAAAAATACGAATTATCGTCATACCGAAATAAGAATAGTTTAGTAATCTTACTCATTGTATTCACAGTCCTATGAGTAGACCAAATATTTCTCCACAGCAATACTGTTCACCTTCTCAGCTCTTTTATGATTGAGAATTGATTTCTTTACCTCAACCTTTCACAAGTCGTTTAGGAATCCCGGAAAAATAATACTACTGATCATCGCAAGTAACATCACCCTTCATTGAATTACCAGGTCTCATGGAGAAGTTGTCTTAAAAATCTCTCTTATATCCTTTATATTCTGAAAATATCATTTCAGGAGAAGTGAACAGTATGGGATATTCTGGAGACTTTGCTTGATTATCCCGTGTTGAGCGCCCTTTCAGTATCACGCCGGAGACACCAAGAAGAATCGTCCTAAAGCAGGAGAATTCACTTCCTCCGAACTTGAGAATAGAAAGAAGCACAAATAGATTAAGTATTTACATAACCTATTGTACGATATAAGTTTAAGAACGGCAGATCATTTACCTTTTGTTAAACTAGGATTTCCTTTTCGACGTCGTAGGACAAGGTCTGATGCAATCGAAGATGTGTGGGAGCGATTCCTTCGTGATTAAATAGAATCAGTTCATAGTAACTCAGAAACAGAGATATGTTATCTGAATTATACCTTATATATCCTATACAAATACAATAGACGACTCAAAGAATTCGATTTTGAATCTCAATTTATATCCACATATTATTCTCAAGGGAGACGGAAATTTAATAGTAAATGAATATACAAGATCTTAAAAGCGATAACTATTCGTCAATTAAAATTCGAATATTTTTCAGGACCTCCGTTACAAGAATAGTAGAAAATATTTACTGAAAAATTGAAAAGATTTTAATTAAGATAATTTCCGAAATTCGACTCCAGTATTTCATTCTAAGACTAAGAAAACTGTGACTGCAAACAGGATGACGTTATAGTTAATGCATTAATATTAAGTATTCGTAACTGATAGATATTCGTGATTCGAGGGTAAAGATAAAAATATACTTATTCAGAAATAATCCCTCTGTACCTATTATTCAAGAATTAATTGCAAGGTTAATTCGAATCTGATATGTTCAGGAGAGTTTGCAAAGAAAACATTTCAAAGATAACTGATCAAAAAAAAGTTATGATTCAAATATAAGCCGGGATGATATGTCATCGGTTGAAGATATATGTTACTAATCCCAAAATGTTTCCCAAAAATATTACTTTACGTACTCTATCCCACCATTATTATTATTTAAAAATTATTGTAATATATCTAATTCTTAGTATGATTTCCCCATGAAAATGAAAAAAAAACAAACACTGCTCTTAACATAAAATTTAAACGGTTATCCAGACTCTTCCACTAAATGATCATTGAAATCGTCGACTAAAATTATCTGGTAATATTACAATTAATTATTCCCGATGTTCATCTAGGGTTGCATCAAGAAGGGGAACGTCACAAATCTTAGACTTCCATTGAATTTTAAAATGAAGACCACTAAATTGAATTCTTAATAATTAAGAATCGAAAACAAGAATATGAATTCAATAATTTGGTGCAAATGAATATCTACCCATTATTCAAGTATAACATGTATGGCGATTTTGAATCCAATTATGAAAGAAGAAAAGCGCAATGGAAATCCTCCTATTAAGAGATGGATGATAAAATAATGATGGACGGTGAAATCAAATTTTAAATTTAAATAAAAAAACAGTCGATTCGATTTCAGTAGATATTGTCCATTACTGACTTATAAATATTGGGAAATAAATGCTTGAGGAATACAGCCCCGCTGCAACGTATTTGATTACTCAAGATCGATTCTAAAAATTACTACTCTCAATATGATTTCTGGTGAGAAAAACTACGACCCTAAAGAAAAAGATAAAGGACTAATGGAATTCGAATTATAGAGGTTAGCTTAACTGTAATTATAGGTCAATGACAATTAAAGCAAACATCCACACTAGAAATAGCGGACCTGACTTTCAATGTCACAGCTACAAACACTCCATCTGTTAACTCACACTATTCGTTTACCATAAGAATCTAAATAATATTCTATGGTCTCAAAACCAAATAATATCCTTAGAACTTAATTCAGATTCATTCATGATGATGCACATGGCACATACTTACCAAAAATATCACTGACGAAGTCCACAACATGCTGACGCAAGGAAACATCCTCTTATTTAATGAATATATACTACTTTAATGAAGATAATCAAACAATAATTAAGTTAAACTTGGAAATTGGGTAGCTTATGCTCGGCTTCGAACTTATTGCTATTGCTCAAAAGTGAACCTTTCCTTCGAAACAAAAGACCGGCAGCAGCTCATCACTGGGTGACGTCTCCGAAGTAACTGAAATTTAAATCTTTAGAATGAACGTTGAACCGAATGCAGCGCTGTGATTGGTCGATGATTCAACTGACAGTCAACTCACCTGTTTCCCTCTAATTTTAATAGTTTTCATCAATTATAATCACCACTGAGATAAAATTTATTTTTGCGCAAAATAATTTAATTCAAAATTAAAAGATATTGGAAAATGAATTTTACTTTTAAACTCCTTGATTATAATCCGCGTAGATTTTCCCGTCTCCACTGGGATACATCATGGTTCAAATTAAGAACTATCAAAGATATATTTACTTATAATTATTTTGTAGAATGAACCGATTGATAATTATGTGTACTGAATATCGTATTACATGATGTTAAGGTTTGGCGATAATGTGACGGGAGAAAGCGAGTATCGATGTGCGAATTTAAATTGGAAATAATTTTTAAAACATATCTAATGCAGTTATGTCCCTAAAAACGTAAAAATTCATCGAGTTTGTGAGTGATATTTCTTTTAGACCAATAATATATAATGTTCTTTTTCGCTGCAGGACTTCTCTTTTAGGTATTTACGAAGACATAATTACATGAGTAAAGATTTATGTGATGTTATGAAGCAAGCAATAATCTAACTGTTATAAGAGTTATCATTCAAAAGTATCGTACTTTGTATCGTCTTTTGGAGAGTAATTCAATTGAATTCCTAAATGCACTCACGTCATGTAGTGATAAATTATTTATCTCGAGGTCAACAACAACATGAGAAACATGGATTACCAGTCAGTAATATTACACATAGGCCTCATATCTAACATCATTTGTGGTTAAATTCTTAAATTCCTCTGTTTACAATTCCTCAATAAACTCATTATAACTTACTAAATCTTCCTCTGATTAATAATTTCTCCCTCATTTACGATTCGGGCTTTTGAAGTAAATTACACAACGGATGGCCTTCATTGCATTCTAAAGTAACTTCCCCTTCGAATATTTCTGAGCTGAGCTTATCAGTCCCACGTCATAAAGTCTCATTGTATATCCACAAATATTCGTTGCGAGGAATTTAAAGGTTAGATGAAGACCTCCATTGTGAAAAGAGGACAGGACCATTACTTGCAAAGCTTCAGCCCATAGGTCTGAGAATGATGCCTTTGAAATTTAAAATAATGAAATGATATTGTGGTTTTAGTAGACCAAAGAATATTATTCAAATGCTACACTTATTACGCTACAGAAATATTACGTTACTAAATCATTGTAAAAATCTTCATGGAATATTTTTGTGGATGAAATCGCTTGATTCTTTAATAAAGTACCACACTCAGTGATGTTTAACACCCTTGAATCTATCACATACAAAATCAGAGAAAAAAGATAAGTTATGGCAACATAATATCTAATTGTAAACCTATAGAATAAAATCGATAGTCTCAGATTCAATTTCACAGCAATGAAACACGTCATACAGATATTCATATCTCTTATTCGGTACATTCTTCGGAACGTTTTCATAGATTAACATTACCTTAAACCCCAGCATGAATCCATTCTGAGGCTTCGATTCCTTGGCGATTCGTTCATCACAGTTGAGGAATTAAATACCTTTTCAATCCAATCCAAGGATCAGAGCTGAGTTTCAGCTGTTTTGTCGACACAAAGCTTTTAACTTGATTATTGAACCCTTGCGTTGTACTTGTGAAACTCTCACTGTGTAAAAGTAATCCAGGAGTAAACGTGATCTTGTTCACAGCCACTACAGGTAATCCTCATTTGTAAAACATTTTAGCATTTGAAAATCACCTGTCTTTAAAACACCACTTCACATACGACCTAAAGGTAAGCACGAGGCTTTGGCGTTTTTGCGCGCTTTTGAACACTTACGATCGTCTTCTTCCGAAAACTGAACAACGCGAAGGCGTCCAAGAGCTATGACTAATGTCAGGTGACTGTTTTCTCTCGTCATGTTTTCATTATGGAGTCATTATCTAACTCTTAAATTCTTTGTGGTGAATTCTTGTGGATATACAATGACTTCTTAAAACATCGGAGGGATCAGCTGACAAATATTCGTAGCAAAAGTTTCTTTTGGTGTACGAAGGAGGCCATCCATTTTGTGATTTCCTTCGTTAGTGCATTATGAAAAATATAACATCAGTATAAGTTTCACGCGTGACTTACGTTTGCAGCAGTGGTTTTAAATATTAATATTTGTGGCACTTAAAGGTAAAAGCAACGACAATCAGGAGGATATTCATAAGGTGGGAAGAAATATAGAGTATGGAGGTAATCTACATATTGAATGAACGGTTGCAAAGTGGAGGAAGCATTTCAAGAGGAAAGAATCAAGAGGTAAGATAATTTGGAGTCAGATCCGTGTGAAATGCATTTCTTGTCACGAGATATTGATATTTCGCATTAAAGAATGTCGTAATTCTTTAGAGTTTGTGCCTGCTAAAATTTCATTACTATAGGATAAGGCAACAATTAGAAACAATTTATCAAAATTGTGATTAAACATCAATCGAGTGAACTGTATTCAATGTGATAATAATGTAAGCTTTTAGTATTGTTAAGTTTTCAACCTAGGGCATTAGTGAGGATCCATAATAAACCTTGTTACATTTCATATAACTTCCAGTGCTCCCGGATAGTCATGTGGACATCGCGTTTGCCTTTGATGAAAGCGGTCACGGGTTCGATTCCTGGTGGGAGCCAATGTGCGAAAATGACCTATGTGACTATCCTATATAGAGGAAAATATATTTTTAATACGAAATATTTTTTTATTCTAATACTTCCCCGTAATTGCGAGCAATGGCTTGGTAGTACCATCCAATTCATTAAGTGGAAAATATGTTCCTTTAAAGCAACATTTAATGTTCTAAAGAAATATTTACTTCGATAAATATCTATAATCTGAGTGAATGCATATTTAATTATCGTAAAAAGTTTACGATAATTAAAATTAATATACTTGGGGACGGTGCGGCGGACATAAATTTAAAAATCAACCAATCAGAGAACAGCAATATTGTTTAAACCGAACATCCAATTCATTTAGTGAAAAAAATGTGACTTTATAGGAAAATTTATATTCTTAAAATATATTTATTTCTAAAAATATAATATGTATATCACATAAGTAAATAAATATTTAATTACAATTATAATTTACGAAAATTAAAGTTAATAAGCTGGGCAAAGGACGTTGAAAACAAAATTGACCAATCAGAGAAGATCATCATTGTTTAAACCTAGAAAGACGGTTGAGTCTTCAGTCGTCGCCGAGATTTCTTCCGGAGCAGTCACTTGGTAAGTCTTTAAAAATAACCGTTGCTGATTTGAATTTACTTTCTAACGTTAACATGGTCCTGCTGAAGATGTTGGTCGTCGCGACCCATGATTAAGCTAAATTTCATAAAATATCTTAAACAAATTTTTCTTGCGACCATTTTATGGAATAATTATTAGAATTTCCCGTACAAAATTGTTCTCGATGCTCACTATTAGTCCATATACTTCATGTAAAATCTCGATTATGTTAGGTAACGGTAGGACCCAACGTTTTACATCGCGTATTTCTTTGCAATTTAGCGAGAGCTATGTCCGGTCTAATTAAATTTCGTTTTCTTTTAAAACAGATGCGTGCATAACATCTATTGTTTGTTCATTTGCTTAACATTAAGTCCTGTTTTTGGTGTTAATAAGTAATGATAGTAAGCATAATTAAAAGTGCTTCGACAGCGTAGGTAATTTCCCACTAAGGCTCCTACCGAGAATCGAACACGGGACCGCTTTCATCGAAGGCAACCGTAATAATAATTAAGTTTCCGTTCTTAAGCTCGAATTTTATTAGCATAAGTTTAGTTATCTGTCACAAGAATAAAATTTAACCACTTCTTTTGTAGTCAGTCGTTTGTTTTTTTTTCAAACTGGGTGTCATGAGGCATTGTGGGTAACGGTTGAAGCGGTTTCGTAAGTTATCGATACAAGTTCATGTCTGCTCATGGATGTAGGTTAAAACAGGTACCTAATTGAATTTATTTTTTTAATTGTTTTTTAAAATTTTTTTTCAGATTTTAGAGTAATTTAATTTTCTCTGATTTCATAGTGGGCTGCCACATAAGTAATTTTCCTTTCGATAGAAAGGGACTGTGGAAGGATTGGTCCTTGATGATACCCGATGGTAGCGAAAGACTGGATCTCTTAAATTAGGTAAGCGGAAATTTTATTCATGGGCCTCTTCGTATTCTAATTGAAAATTTTTCTAGGTTAGGGTAAATTTTCCATTCCTTTATTACGTGATTTGTGTCCGACAATAAAGCAAAAATTTTCTTTCTTTAAAAAGGAAGTCTTTACTTCCCTGTGAATCGTAATGAAAATCGAATGTCACGGAAGCATGACGATCTAAAACCATTGTAGGTATGATTAAGATAAGGATGAAAATCTACTCGCAATATTACACTATTATGCTTTTTAGGATCACTTTCTAAATCAATATTTTTGGATTACAAAAGAAGGCGTAATCATATGCCTTATACATACTATGAGAATTAAATTATTTTTTTCCCTTGAGTAAGATAATTTGTTGTACCTTTACTGATTTTAATTGATACAATGCAGTTTTTTTATCATTGAATCGTCTCTGCTATTTAGTCTCTCAATTTCAGTGTTATAACAGATGCCAATTTAGACTCTAACGATCATTCATAAATCCACGCGTTCTTTGGCGTTAATAATCAGAGCTCTAAGACTTCACAGTGTAGGACTATCATTTCTGTAAAAATGTGTGCATTACGTCTCGTCTGATGCACTTTCGCCCTCCAATTAACTGTAAATTACTGTGAGCTGGTGAAAGTTGTTTACATGCATATTGATATTTCGCTTTCCCTATTCTCTGCTCTCAATGCATTGTTATGGCCGAAAAGTTAGCTGAGATGCTAATGATTTCCTTAGACCCGAAATCGCGTACCGAATTCCTTGAATTCTTTATCCTCGATTTCCGAAGGTCAAAGTGTCGTCCTTCCAACTTCATGCACTATGTATACCTTATTGAACCTATTTCATTAGTTTGACGTTTAAATTTTTTCAGATTTGGGGAAAGTGAATTTTCTCGAAACGCCATAATCTCGACTCCTGGATAAGCCATACCCGTTTCGACAGAAAACGAGAGCGAAATGATTTGTCACGTAAAGCTATCCTATTCATAATCTTATTTCTTTCTTTACAACGGAGCACCTCATCTGCATCTACTGGTTTCGAAACCAATTCGTGAGTACAGTCCTCTCCTCCCAGTCCTATTACTAAAACTGCATCGCTGCCTCTTTATCATTGAAATCATTACATGTACTCTGTATACATAAGATAAGAGGCATCTTTGATAGTAGTCTAATGAACTAAAGCATCATTACAAGATATTCTTGTTGTAAATAAGTTTTTTAGTTTCTTAATTAAATTTCACATGACCAATTTTTTTATGTTTGACTCAATTATTTGACTTATTATAGTGCATTTAATAAATTATAATAGTCATTCAAATATTTCTTTGAAAATATTTTGTTTTCTCCATAACATTCCTAGTCAGATGCTGCCAATATGCACTATAACACAGTGAATTCAGTGATTGGCAGCTTTAGTTTCTTTCTGTAAACTTTCCTTTTGATATTTTAATAAAATTGACTTTGAATTTAAATTTGGAGTATTGGTACCGACTCTCTTGGTAGTATGTAACCCTTAATGCTCACCCTTGAATCATGAATGGATATAAGTTAGGAATCTCTCAAATTCACGTTATTCTAAAACGTTTCCTAGCACAGTACTTTGTCTTTAACGGAATTTCTTGGGTTATCATTAATAACATTTTTTTAAATTCCATCAAATGTCCTTCTAACGCACGTTCGGAATAGATTTTGGATTTGAATTTTCCATTATTTATTTTTTAAAGATATTTGATTTATTCGCATATTATTAATTACAGTTTTGCTTCAATATTTTTATTGGAACCAAATTCAAATTTTAAATATAAATAAATAAGTAATCAACTACTAGTGTTTTATTTATGTATATTAGTTAAGATATCTTCGTGTTTGAGGTTGAATTAATTAATTTACTGAATGCCTAAAAGATAGTTCCTTAACATCTTCGATTCGGAATCTCATCGTATGACTAATATTTAGCTGCTGATTATCTCTGATAATTGAAATCATCTCTTAACATCTTCGATTTGGAATCCAAACCCGTCTAACGAGTTCGTATTGGAAATCCTACTCTGAGCAAATGCTACTAGCGTCAGAGAGCACTTGCGGGTGAATCGTACAACATTTTATGGCAATAATTAATTATTACTTCATTAAAACCTTAAATAATTTTTTATACAACTTATTAAATTTTGCCTTTTTCTTTTTCATGTTTGAGGAATTGAGCTCTCTCGCGTATGGATGATTCTTTTGTATGTCTTGGGTGTGATACCGATAGTGCGTTCAAATTAGGATCATCAAATGATGTCTTTTGGATATAAGATACAGTTTAGCTATTTTATTCTGATATTTTCCGACATTTATTCTTTCTGATGTTTAATAAGATAGCGTAACATATTTTTTTATTTTTAACGGGCAGTTAATATTGATCTAACAAAATAATTTGGCTTACCATTTAACTTATATATTTATATTCCGATTTTGATTATTTTATATTCAAGATGAATTGTGGATGTTTGCAATGTCTGCAGTCTGCAATGGATGACTCTAATTTCTTTGAGCTTCGCGTTAGCTGTTTCAAACGCGGAAAACTTGTAGCCGTTTTGAAAGGGGATTTCATTAGGTCGATTTCATTTCCCTCTGTTTCGTCCTTTTTTTAACTCCAGTATCACCTTCAATTTTTTCTCAGTTTTTTAGAATACCTTACTTTCATTCTCTATTTTTTCTGTCATTTGAACACTAGCAATTTAGAACAGGAAAAAAGGCATTATCTCAAGGTCGTGGTTTCCTAAAACCACATCCTTGTCGTGGTCGTGGTTGTTTTTGAATTTAATTATAAATCTTACTTGGTTGTTGGAGTAAAATGCGTAATATTTTTGGAAATTTCTTCGAGATTACCTGGATATCATAAACCTATGACATATCAACGACTTTTATATTTAAAATTTAACTTTTTTATTTCCCTAATAGACGTCTTTTATTTAACATCTTTCTTAACAACTCCCTATAATATTATATTCACCTTTTCCTTGCATTCTAATCATTATTAGTGGGTAGAACTAATTATCTCTGCATATCTATTATATATAGATGCTTCTCCGGATTCATTCATATATATAGGGATATATATAGATAGATAGATAGATAGCTAATTCACAGCCTAAACCACAAGCGCGATTGAATTGAAATTTTTACCCCGTATTGGCCATAACGTATAACTGCCAGAAAAATTGCGATTTCAATCTTTAGTGTCATGGGTTCGATTCCAGAGGGCCCCCAAGTCCTGATTTTTCCCGTTTAAATGCATTGCGTTGATTTTCCCGATTTTTTTTTTTTAATACTTATCTGATAGGCAGAGAATTAAAACTCAAAGAGCCAATATATATGGTCATGATCTATTGAAAAGGTAAATTACTTTTACGGAAAACATCCTGGGTTCGATGCTAGGACGATGCAAAAATCTGTCATTTAAAATACATTGAGGTAGTTTTTCATTATTTTTTTAATTCTTTTATCGAAATGATATGAAGTTCTTGCTTTTATGGAAGATGTATATTGAGCCTAGAGTTCGGAAAAATATTTACGTAAGACCGTACTGTTCCTGGGTTCGATGCCGGGGCACATTAAAATTTCTCTCATAAGGAATATATGGGAAAAGTAGCATGTCGTTTGAAGCAGTTAAAGCTAATATTTCTGCCTGAATTTTCATACATAGTTAGAGATGGTGATCTTCTGTTGTGCTACATAGGAAGTATTACCAGAAATACCCGGGTTCGATGCCGGGTGGAAAATATATCTGCCTTATAAAACACATTGGGGTAGTTTTTCATAATTATTTTCATGCACTTATCGAAATGATAGGAACTTTTTCCTTTGCAAGAAGATGAATATTAAAACGCAGTTAAAGAAAAAAAAATATTTAAGACCATGGTTTTCCTGGGTTTGATGACAGAACACATTACAATTTCTCACATAAGGAATATAAGGGAAAAGTCAGGTAGTTGCAGCCAATATTTCTGCTTGAATTTCACACATAGTTAGAGATGGTGATCTTCTGTTGTGCTGCATAGTAAGTATCATCAGTAAGGCCCGGGTTCGATGCCAGACGATTAAATTGCAGCGAATTTTAAGAATGTTTTCAATCCTTTTTTTTTTGAGGACCGTCCCGATATGATGCCGCCCTGAAATTAGTGTTGTCGATCTGCATGCAGTATGCAAGCTACATTTTACTCGTATATATATATTTTAATTCTTACCTCGAAACATGAATTGCTTTCTGTTAGCTATCTTTACACTTTAAATTAACGTTAGTATAAGATGTTTGCTATCACAATTCATCGTGATCAACGAAATTACATGATTGAATTCCGAGAATGATCGATAATGATTTTATCATTTCAGTAGATACTTTCAACTATCCTTTTTACGGTCATTCCGAAAAGAATTTTTATTTGAATTTACGAAACTTCATCGTTTTAAGAATTCTGCTTTGCTCATTTACAATTGAACTAGCGGTTTATTTGAATATTATTATTGAATTCAAATTCAAAATTTTAAATTGATTGATACAGGAAACTTTAGTATTTTTATTATATATGTTTCAGTTCAGTCATCTCTGTTTTTGAGGTTGATGAATAATCGAATTGAATCCCGAAGCAATATTTGCCAAACATCTTTGATGTGGTATTTAACATCGTTTAACTACGTTGCATAAATACTAGTTAGATTGATTGGTACTAAAATCTGTTAGATATAATTCATGCTAATTTTATTGATATAATTAATTAATTGTGAAATTAATTTGTGATTTTTTTCTTTTTTCAAGTCTTGAGGAAGTCAATTCACTCACTTTTGGACGATTCTTCGGGATGCTTTTCTGTGATAGCGAAAATGCAAATAAACGAAGGATAAAAAAATGATATCTTCCGGATTCCCGATTCAGGTGAGTTTTTTGTAATGATATTTTCTGCCTTACTAGAATTTTCGCCGTTTCTTTCATTACTTTCAAATTTTATACAGTACGAGTGTAAGATATTTTATTGACGCAGTACAAATATTCCAAAAGCTGTTTCTTAATAAATTAATTTACGTCTTCATACATTATTTAAGTCATCCAGTTAAATGTTATTTTCTTAATATTTGAGATAAGGTCAGAACGGTTTATTGATATAAAACAAAGCGCCCGGTTTGTATTAAAACATCATTCAGCATATTTAATGTGAGAGACATTTTTTATAATATAAAGCAGTATATAGATATTTGAAGTTACAAAGTTCAAAATAAGACCATAGAATGTTTAATAAATAACATCAGTTTTCGAGATTTAAAAGATTATTTGAACGGGACGTAGTATTTCAAGTTAATATTATATTTTCGGTATCATCCGTCGGACATATTACTCAACCCTTTCGTTTTGCATAGATAATCACTGTTTTCTATATATATTTTCTATTTTATCTATTTATCACTAAACAATTTCCCCATTTATTTTGGAATACAGCTATTAAAATCAGACTGAATACTGAATAATAAAATATACTGAATTGCATTTCGATTTATTCCGTTCCATTTTTGATTTATATGACGAATATATACAAACTATTTATATACTTTCCAATTTTTAATATACAATTTTCATCCTGAAAGGAATTTAACGTCTCTCCTCTAAAACATGGTATAGATAGACAGTCATTAGATATCAGATGGTTTTATATAAATAATAACAAGTGTTGCTATCAAATTAAAGGCGACACTATCCCAAAATTACGCATCTACAAATCATGAACTCTAAAGACTTTATTTCATTTCTCGAAAATAAATTATCCTTTTCGCGAGCTCATATGAATCCCAGAGCGCATTAAACGAGAAATTTTGTTTTAATTTTCATACACGTAATTTCCATTTGATCTTCATCTACATCTACATTAATACCCTACAAGCCGCCTTACGGCGTGTGGCAGGGGGTGCAAACACCAGTTGAATCTAAACTACCTCCTTATTTGGTTATTGTCACGTATCGTTCGCGGAAAGAATGAATTTATAAAACGATTCGTCCTAGCATCTATTTCTCTTAACTTACGGTCATTATCGGATCGACTGAGGTAACAGGGGGGTTGCATGATACCGATTGTATCATCCGAAAATGTAGTTTCCCTGAATTTATTAAGCAATCGCAGCCTAGATTCCAATCTCCTTTCTTTCAAGGATTCCCAACCTACGTCTGAGAGCATTTTTGTAACGCTTGCATTTTTATCGTTGCATTTCTTAACAAAACGAACCGCTTTACGCTGCACTTTCTCGTGTTTGCGAGTACACGTTTCATCCGCCGGATCCCATATACTTGTCGCATATTCCAGAAGGGGTCTGACCAAGGTAAAATAACATCGCTCTCTCACCTTTTCATCGCATTTACCGACATTACGCTTTACAAATCCAAGCCTTTTACTTGCTTTGCCGCAGATTATTCGAATATGCGTGCTCCAATTTAAGTTCTAAGTAATGTTGATCCCGAGATATTCAACTGAATCTACTACTTTGATATTAATTCCATTAATTTTGTACGGTTGATTTGGACGCAATTTTTTCTTTTCGAAGAAATTAATTACGGAGCATTTACCTACGTTAAGATCTAATTCCCATTTTTCGCTCCACCTTTGGATGAGGACTAAATCGTTTGAGAGAAATGTTCGGTCTTCGTCGTTTGTCATTTCACTACATATAACCGAGTCATCCGCAAATATCCTCACATTGCTAACTACCTCCTCACTCAAGTCATTGATATAAATCAGGAAAAGTAGAGGTCCAATTACACTGCCTTGAGGCACGCCAGAGGTAACTTTGACTCTATTTGAGCAAACGCCATCCAGTACAACTTGTTGTTCCCTCTCGTAGAGAAAATATCCGATCGAATTAGGATTATCTTTTATATCAAATTTCAAATTATGAAGTTTAAATACAGGTATTAGTAGAACTCAACTACTAGTATTTTATTTAAGTATATAAGTTAAGATATATTCCCCACTGAGGTTGAATTGATGAATTTACTGAATACTTAAAAGATAGTTCCTTAACAACTTCGATCCTTAAGTATATGATGAAAGGTGATTACGTTATATTATTGGAACATTTTATAAATTTGTAGCTAGATTTTTTGGGATTCTTAGTAACTGCTTTCCGATCTATTAATCAATAGTCTGAATTATTTCTAACTGAAGAAACCGACCTCGTCATGCTGTTACTGAGAGATAAGTAAGGAGATACCCCGGACGAAGAAAATGGAAAAACAAATGAGAGCAGATAATCCATAAGTAAATGATAAAACCTAAAAATACTTTATTAAAAAATATCATAATTTACGTGCTGGATTTATGGGATTTTTAGAAATTGCATTTCGATCTATTAATCAATTTTATGTATAATATCAATCCGAAGAAATCATCCTCGTCTTGCTTTTACAGAGAAAGCTGTAAGGAGACGCTCAGACAAGGAAAAAGGAACAGCAAAGGGGAGCTGTTAAACTGTAAATATATGATGAGAGCTCATTACGTTATTTAATAAAACATATCGTAAGTTAGTTGTTAGATTTTTGGCGATTCTTTGTTATTGCATTTCTCTTTACTAATGTATTGGGATTTTTAGAAATTGCATTTCGATCTATTAATCAATTTTATGTATAATATCAATCCGAAGAAATCATCCTCGTCTTGCTTTTACAGAGAAAGCTGTAAGGAGACGCTCAGGCAAGGAAAAAGGAACAGCAAAGGGGAGCTGTTAAACTGTAAATATATGATGAGAGGTCATTACGTTATTTAATAAAACATATCGTAAGTTAGTTGTTAGATTTTTGGCGATTCTTTGTTATTGCATTTCTGTTTACTAATGTATTTTCTGCATTATTTTTAAGCGAATCATTCATCCTCGTCTTGCTTTTACCGAGAAAGCTGTAAAGAGAGACTCGGAGGAAGAAGAAGGATCTGCAGAGAAGAGCAGATAAACACTAAGTATATGATGAGAGTTCATTACGTTATTTAATGAAACATACCAAAAGTTATTAGCTAAATATTTTGTGATTCTTAGTAATTGAATTTTGATCTATTAATCTATTTTCTGTGTTAATTTCAACCAAATCGATCATCCTCATCTATCTTTAGCCGGATGAGCTGTAAGGTGAGACCACGAACTTAGAAATTTTAGGACTGGAAACTGCTGAAATTGTTTGGCTCCCTTAATGTCCGCATCCGTGAGATGGCAGCCGCGAGATGGCAGCACTGAAGTTCGCCCTCTGAAACCATAATCTTATAGAGGAGTAAACGGTGAAAAAGCACGATTATGATACATATGTAATAAAGAGTAATGTTTACCAAAGATGGAATTAAGAGTAATTGTTTTACCATCAATAGGTACTTTTGAATTGAATACAAAAAATTTGAATAAGACGGACAAATTAGCAAATCCTAAAAATAGGTGCTTGCCTTATGTGCAAAACACAGGTAACTTTGTCGCCGTAAAACATTCTTCGTAAATCACTGAAATGCGATGAACCGTACCGTAGAATGGGGTGACTTTGGCCGTTTTTTAGATTTTTTTTAAATATTTCTGTACTCAATTACATTCTCTATGCTCAGAAAATTTAAATTACATGAAGGTAATTCTTATTCATGCAAATCTAAATATTTTTCTTAAGCAACGGAATTTGTTTAAAAAATAAAGTGCTTTAGGCACCCCAACCGATGGGGTGACTTCGGCCACTAAATATGTTTATAAATATCGCCTATAAAATTAACTATATGATTAATATTACGACCGTTAATATATTTTAAAATCTTTAAATTATTATTATAATTAATCTTTGTTTAATAGGTACTGAGATAAGAAGTTATTGACTCATTATAACGTTTTTCCGCTTTATTTATAAATTTTCAAAGTAAAAAATTTTTTTACATTTTTTAATTATTTTCCTCCAAAAACAAAAAGAATGAAAAATTCTTGTAGAAAACTTCTACTCACTGTCACTCAAACATTTTAAAATTCTTTTCAAGCCTTAGAGTCAGGGTTTTGTTTCTACTCACGAATCTCCGAACTCAAACAATTTCTGGAATTTTTGTCAAAGCACTGAACATTTACTTTTTACTGTTCAAATATGTTTGTACTAAAATTTGTATATCACGAATACTCATAAAAAATTTAACAGCACTTCCACTAGTCTAATCTCTTTTTCACGAAGAAGCACTGTTTGGCCTACAATTATCTTCAAATGTTTCCCATCTTGCTGAGTGTTACTGAGAGAAGTTAACAGACTGAGCTTTCGTAGACTTGTCTCGAGAATGCACGATTTTCAATTTAGTTCCCAATGACAATTGTACTGTCAATGCTGTAAGGAGCAAGACGGATTTGCTGAAGATATGTCAAGACAATCTAAATTCTAAAGGGCAGGACAAAATAGCTACTTCGTGAAATTTTAGTACTACCTAATTTATTGTACTACAAATTTACAATTTGTGGAGCAGTGCACGCGTGGCCGAAGTCCCCCCTTTCTACAGTAACGTTGATGTAAGTTGGAAAGTGCGACCACGCTGTGTGAGTTGGAGATCTTCATTGTCGTTATTGCGCTTGAAGACTTTTGATATATTTTAAAATATCATTAAGGTATCCTTAATCTTAAAAATGCCTTGTCATCGTTGTATTGCACCATATAAAGAAACACAGCAAGTATTCTGTTTGACACGCAGAATTAATTCATCCGGGTCATTCTCTTGCCAATCAGTAGCAAAGTTAACAAATCTGAAAAGTATAGGGGTTTTGGTTCATCCTAATGTAAATCTTCATAATTTCATCCTCAAAGTGGAGGAACAATTTGTAAAGCGCTGTCTCTATCCTTTATGTTTGTATATTGTATAACCTATCTTCACATTTCAGCCTCCCCAAGATAAAATGCAGTCCACGCCAATCATTAAAATTTAATACTTTTGGATTTATGCATGTTTCAACAATATTTGACCGTTTACTCATTTCCTGGAGACTATTTCTGGGAACTTCGATTTTTTTCAGGATATGTATATGCGAGGGTGGTCTGAAAAGTTTCCGACCCAAGATTTTTCAGACATCTTCAGAAAATTTTCAGAAAACATGTCAAGAAATATCGGTAACTCTTCAGACCGCCCATGTACATACATCCTGCGATTCTAGTTTTAAAAGGCCTAGTTAAAAGTAGATGTAACGTTTGTAATTTATTAAGGATCAATTATTTTCTGTGTATCCAAGCAGTATACATTTCGCTGATCTACGAATAATGTTTTCACAAGTTACTTGTGGTGTGCCCTGAAGGCAAACTGCACTTATTCTTCGGATTTACTAATTTGCCCATTTTATTCTATTGTTTTCAGTACTTATTAATGGATAAATCACTAACTCTGAATTCCATCTTTGGTATACACTACTCCCGCAAAGAAAAAGAGGGAAAAAGTATCATAATCGTGCTGTTTTTTCCATTTACTCCATATGAGATTATGGTTTCAAAGGGCGAGCTTCAGTGCTGCCATCTCGCGGCTGCGGACATTAAGGGGGTCATCCGATTGTACAGTCAGCATAAGGGAGCTTAAGGGTCGTGGTTGAGACGCAGCAGAAGAAGAAGGAAGAGCAAAGGATAGTAAATAAATAATAAGTATATAATGAGAGTTCATAACGTTCTTATGTGAAATATTTCGTAAGTTATATGTAAGATTTTTTGTGATTCTTTATAATAGCATTTCGATCTATTAATCTATATTATTTATTCTTTTTAAGTGAATCAATCATCCTCGTTTTGCTTATACCGAGAGACCTGTAACGAAAGACAAGGCCGAAGAAGAAGAAAACGCAAAGAGGAGCATATAAATCATAAGTATATGATGACTGCTCATTACATTATATAAAAATTCATAACGTAAATTAATTTTAATTTTTTTTGTGATTCTTTGCAAATGCATTTCGATCTATAAAAACTTTTCTGTATTTTTAAAGCGAATCAAACATCATCGTCTTGCTTCTACGGAGAGCATTGTAAGGAGAGAGACGGACAAAAAGGAAAGAACAGCAAAGGAGAAAAGATAAACCATAAGCATATGATGAGAGGTCATTTCGTTATTCAATGTAATAATCGTAAATTGGTTTTAAAATATTTTTGTGATTCCTTGTTAATGCATTTATATATATTAATATATTTTCTGTATTATTTTACAGCAAATCAGTCATCCTCGTCTGTTTCTAACGAGAGAGCAGCGAGGAAGGACAAGGCCGAAGAATTAGGATTAGCAAAGGAAAGAAGATAAATCTTAGGTATATGCAGAGAACAAATATCGTTATTTAATGAATCATATCGTAAATTGGTTTTTAAAGTTTAGTGTGATTCTTTGTAAATGCATTTCGACCTAATTATCTGTATTCTTATTATTTGACAGCAAATCGGTCATCCTCGTCTAGTTCTAACGAGAGACATGTGCGAAAAGACGAGGAGAAGGAATTTGGATCAACAAAGGAGAGCAGATAAATCATAAGTATATGCCGAGAATTAATTGCTTTATTTTTTAATCATATCGTTAATTTGTTTTTAAAGATATTTGTGATTCTTTTTACTTGTATTTCGATTCATTTATCTATATTCTGTATTATTTTACAGCAAATCTGAATTCCTCGTCTGGTTTTAACGAGAGAGCTAGGAGAATTGACAATTCCGATGAATTAGGAACAGCAAAGGAGAGCAGATAAATCATAAGTGAATGCCGAGAACTAATTACGTAATTTAACGAATCATATCGAAAATTGATTTAAAATGATATTTAGTCATTCTATGTAAATGCATTTCGATCTATTTATCTATTTTCTGTATTATTTTACAGCAAATCTGAAATCCTCGTCTGGTTCTATCGAGAGAGCTGTGAGGGCATTAGGAACAGAAAAGTAGAGCAGGAAAATCATAAGTATATGCCAAGAACTAATTACGTTATTTAATGAATCATATCTTAAATCCGTTTTTAATGTTTTTTTGTGATTCTTTGCAAATGCATTTCGATCTATAAAAACTTTTCTTTATTTTTTTAACCGAATCAATCATCATCGTCTTGCTTCTACGGAGAGCATTGTAAGGAGAGAGACGGACAAAAAGGAAAGAACAGCAAAGGAGAAAAGATAAACCATAAGCATATGATGAGAGATCATTTCGTTATTCAATGTGAAAATCGTAAATTGGTTTTAATTTGTTTTTTTTTGATTCCTTGTTCATGCATTTATATATATTAATATATTTTCTGTATTATTTTACAGAAAATCAGTCATCCTCGTCTGTTTCTAACGTGAGAGCTGCGAGGAAGGACAAGGCCGAAGAATTAGGATTAGCAAAGGAAAGCAGATAAATCTTAGGTATATGCAGAGAACAAATATCGTTATTTAATGAATCATATCGTAAATTGGTTTTTAAAGTTTAGTGTGATTCTTTGTAAATGCATTTCGACCTAATTATCTGTATTCTTATTATTTGACAGCAAATCGGTCATCCTCGTCTAGTTCTAACGAGAGACATGTGCGAAAAGACGAGGAGAAGGAATTTGGATCAACAAAGGAGAGCAGATAAATCATAAGTATATGCCGAGAATTAATTGCTTTATTTTTTAATCATATCGTAAATTTGTTATTAAAGATTTTTGTGATTCTTTTTATTTGTATTTCGATTCATTTATCTATATTCTATATCATTTTACAGCAAATCTGACCTCCTCGTCTGGTTTTAACGAGAGAGCTAGGAGAATTGACAATTCCGATGAATTAGGAACAGCAAAGGAGAGAAGAAAAATCATAAGTATATGCCCAGAACTGATTACGTAATTTAACGAATCATATCGAAAATTGATTATAAATGATATTTTGTCATTCTTTGTAAATGTATTACGATCTATGTATCTATTTTCTGTATTATTTTACAGCAAATCTGAAATACCCGTCTGGTTCTACCGAGAGAGCTGTGAAGAGAGACAAGCCATAAAGAACTGCAAAGGAGAGCAGGAAAATCATAAGTATATGCCGAGAGCTAATGACGGTATTTAATGAATCATATCGTAAATTGGTTATTAATGTTTTTTTGTGTCATTTTGATTACCTTTCGATATATTTATCTTTTTTCTGTTATATTTTAGAGCAAATCAATCATCTTCGTCTTGGTTCCACACAGCGGGGGCAACGAGGGAACACCCCGGCAGGGGCAACGAGGGAGCACCCCGACGGGGGCAACGAGGGAGCACCCCGACGGGGGCAACGAGGGAGCACCCCGACGGGGGCAACGAGGGAGCACCCCGACGGGGGCAACGAGGGAACACCCCGGCAGGGGCAACGAGGGAGCACCCCGACGAGGGCAACGAGGGAGCACCCCGACGGGGGCAACGAGGGAGCACCCCGACGGGGGCAACGAGGGAGCACCCCGACGGGGGCAACGAGGGAGCACCCCGACGAGGGCAACGAGGGAGCACCCCGACGGGGGCAACGAGGGAGCACCCCGACGGGGGCAACGAGGGAACACCCCGGCAGGGGCAACGAGGGAGCACCCCGACGAGGGCAACGAGGGAGCACCCCGACGGGGGTACCGAGGGAGCACCCCGACGGGGGCAACGAGGGAACACCCCGACGGGGGCGACGAGGGAGCACCCCGACGGGGGCAACGAGGGAGCACCCCGACGAGGGCAACGAGGGAGCACCCCGACGGGGGCAACGAGGGAGCACCCCGACGGGGGCAACGAGGGAACACCCCGACGGGGGCGACGAGGGAGCACCCCGACGGGGGCAACGAGGGAGCACCCCGACGAGGGCAACGAGGGAGCACCCCGACGGGGGCAACGAGGGAACACCCCGACGGGGGCGACGAGGGAACACCCCGACGGGGGCGACGAGGGAGCACCCCGACGGGGGCAACGAGGGAGCACCCCGACGAGGGCAACGAGGGAGCACCCCGACGGGGGCAACGAGGGAGCACCCCGACGGGGGCGACGAAGGAGCAACCCGACGGGGGCGACGAGGGAGCACCCCGACGGGGGCAACGAGGGAACACACCGACGGGGGCAACGAGGGAGCACCCCGACGAGGGCAACGAGGGAACACCCCGACGAGGGCAACGAGGGAGCACCCCGGCAGGGGCAACGAGGGAGCACCCCGACGAGGGCAACGAGGGAGCACCCCGACGGGGGCAACGAGGGAACACCCCGACGGGGGCGACGAGGGAGCACCCCGACGGGGGCAACGAGGGAGCACCCCGACGGGGGCAACGAGGGAGCACCCCGACGAGGGCGACGAGGGAGCACCCCGACGAGGGCAACGAGGGAGCACCCCGACGGGGGCAACGAGGGAACACCCCGACGGGGGCAACGAGGGAGCACCCCGACGGGGGCAACGAGGGAGCACCCCGACGGGGGCAACGAGGGAGCACCCCGACGAGGGCGACGAGGGAGCACCCCGACGAGGGCAACGAGGGAGCACCCCGACGGGGGCAACGAGGGAGCACCCCGAAGGGGGCAACGAGGGAGCACCCCGACGGGGGCAACGAGGGAGCACCCCGACGGGGGCAACGAAGGAACACCCCGACGGGGGCGACGAGGGAGCACCCCGACGGGGCAAACGAGGGAGCACCCCGACGGGGGCGACGAGGGAGCACCCCGACGGGGGCGACGAAGGAGCAACCCGACGGGGGCAACGAGGGAGCACCCCGACGGGGGCAACGAGGGAACACACCGACGGGGGCAACGAGGGAACACCCCGACGGGGGCGACGAGGGAGCACCCCGACGGGGGCAACGAGGGAGCACCCCGACGAGGGCAACGAGGGAGCACCCCGACGGGGGCAACGAGGGAGCACCCCGACGAGGGCAACGAGGGAGCACCCCGACGGGGGCAACGAGGGAGCACCCCGACGGGGGCAACGAGGGAACACACCGACGGGGGCAACGAGGGAACACCCCGACGGGGGCAACGAGGGAGCACCCCGACGAGGGCAACGAGGGAGCACCCCGACGGGGGCAACGAGGGAGCACCCCGACGGGGGCAACGAGGGAACACACCGACGGGGGCAACGAGGGAACACCCCGACGGGGGCGACGAGGGAGCACCCCGACGGGGGCAACGAGGGAGCACCCCGACGAGGGCAACGAGGGAGCACCCCGACGGGGGCAACGAGGGAACACACCGACGGGGGCAACGAGGGAGCACCCCGACGGGGGCAACGAGGGAGCACCCCGACGGGGGCAACGAGGGAACACACCGACGGGGGCGACGAGGGAGCACCCCGACGGGGGCAACGAGGGAACACACCGACGGGGGCAACGAGGGAGCACCCCGACGAGGGCAACGAGGGAGCACCCCGACGAGGGCGACGAGGGAGCACCCCGACGAGGGCAACGAGGGAGCACCCCGACGGGGGCAACGAGGGAGCACCCCGACGGGGGCAACGAGGGAACACACCGACGGGGGCAACGAGGGAGCACCCCGACGAGGGCAACGAGGGAGCACCCCGACGGGGGCAACGAGGGAGCACCCCGAAGGGGGCAACGAGGGAGCACCCCGACGGGGGCAACGAGGGAGCACCCCGACGGGGGCAACGAAGGAACACCCCGACGGGGGCGACGATGGAGCACCCCGACGGGGCAAACGAGGGAGCACCCCGACGGGGGCGACGAGGGAGCACCCCGACGGGGGCGACGAAGGAGCAACCCGACGGGGGCGACGAGGGAGCACCCCGACGAGGGCAACGAGGGAGCACCCCGACGGGGGCAACGAGGGAGCACCCCGACGAGGGCGACGAGGGAACACCCCGACGGGGGCAACGAGGGAGCACCCCGACGAGGGCAACGAGGGAGCACCCCGACGGGGGCAACGAGGGAGCACCCCGACGGGGGCAACGAGGGAACACACCGACGGGGGCAACGAGGGAACACCCCGACGGGGGCGACGAGGGAGCACCCCGACGGGGGCAACGAGGGAGCACCCCGACGAGGGCAACGAGGGAGCACCCCGACGGGGGCAACGAGGGAACACACCGACGGGGGCAACGAGGGAGCACCCCGACGGGGGCAACGAGGGAGCACCCCGACGGGGGCAACGAGGGAACACACCGACGGGGGCGACGAGGGAGCACCCCGACGGGGGCAACGAGGGAACACACCGACGGGGGCAACGAGGGAGCACCCCGACGAGGGCAACGAGGGAGCACCCCGACGAGGGCGACGAGGGAGCACCCCGACGAGGGCAACGAGGGAGCACCCCGACGGGGGCAACGAGGGAGCACCCCGACGGGGGCAACGAGGGAACACACCGACGGGGGCAACGAGGGAGCACCCCGACGAGGGCAACGAGGGAGCACCCCGACGGGGGCAACGAGGGAGCACCCCGAAGGGGGCAACGAGGGAGCACCCCGACGGGGGCAACGAGGGAGCACCCCGACGGGGGCAACGAAGGAACACCCCGACGGGGGCGACGATGGAGCACCCCGACGGGGCAAACGAGGGAGCACCCCGACGGGGGCGACGAGGGAGCACCCCGACGGGGGCGACGAAGGAGCAACCCGACGGGGGCGACGAGGGAACACCCCGACGGGGGCAACGAGGGAGCACCCCGACGAGGGCAACGAGGGAGCACCCCGACGGGGGCAACGAGGGAGCACCCCGACGGGGGCAACGAGGGAACACACCGACGGGGGCAACGAGGGAACACCCCGACGGGGGCGACGAGGGAGCACCCCGACGGGGGCAACGAGGGAGCACCCCGACGAGGGCAACGAGGGAGCACCCCGACGGGGGCAACGAGGGAACACACCGACGGGGGCAACGAGGGAACACCCCGACGGGGGCAACGAGGGAGCACCCCGACGGGGGCAACGAAGGAACACCCCGACGGGGGCGACGATGGAGCACCCCGACGGGGCAAACGAGGGAGCACCCCGACGGGGGCGACGAGGGAGCACCCCGACGGGGGCGACGAAGGAGCAACCCGACGGGGGCGACGAGGGAACACCCCGACGGGGGCAACGAGGGAGCACCCCGACGGGGGCGACGAGGGAGCACCCCGACAGGGGCAACGAGGGAGCACCCCGACGGGGGCAACGAAGGAACACCCCGACGGGGGCAACGAAGGAACACCCCGACGGGGCAAACGAGGGAGCACCCCGACGGGGGCGACGAGGGAGCACCCCGACGGGGGCGACGAGGGAGCACCCCGACGGGGGCGACGAGGGAGCACCCCGACGGGGGCGACGAGGGAGCACCCCGACGGGGGCGACGAGGGAGCACCCCGACGGGGGCGACGAGGGAGCAACCCGACGGGGGCGACGAGGGAACACCCCGACGGGGGCAACGAGGGAGCACCCCGACGGGGGCGACGAGGGAGCACCCCGACAGGGGCAACGAGGGAACACCCCGACGGGGGCAACGAAGGAAAACCCCGACGGGGCAAACGAGGGAGCACCCCGACGGGGGCGACGAGGGAGCACCCCGACGGGGGCGACGAGGGAGCACCCCAACGGGGGCGACGAGGGAGCACCCCGACGGGGGCGACGAGGGAGCAACCCGACGGGGGCGACGAGGGAGCACCCCGACGGGGGCGACGAGGGAGCAACCCGACGGGGGCGACGAGGGAGCACCCCGACAGGGGCAACGAGGGAACACCCCGACGGGGGCAACGAAGGAAAACCCCGACGGGGGCAACGAAGGAAAACCCCGACGGGGCAAACGAGGGAGCACCCCGACGGGGGCGACGAGGGAGCACCCCGACGGGGGCGACGAGGGAGCACCCCGACGGGGGCGACGAGGGAGCACCCCGACGGGGGCGACGAGGGAGCAACCCGACGGGGGCGACGAGGGAACACCCCGACGGGGGCGACGAGGGAACACCCCGACGGGGGCGACGAGGGAACACCCCGACGGGGGCGACGAGGGAGCACCCCGACAGGGGCAACGAGGGAACACCCCGACGGGGGCAACGAAGGAAAACCCCGACGGGGCAAACGAGGGAGCACCCCGACGGGGGCGACGAGGGAGCACCCCGACGGGGGCGACGAGGGAGCACCCCGACGGGGGCGACGAGGGAGCACCCCGACGGGGGCGACGAGGGAGCAACCCGACGGGGGCGACGAGGGAGCACCCCGACGGGGGCGACGAGGGAGCAACCCGACGGGGGCGACGAGGGAACACCCCGACGGGGGCGACGAGGGAACACCCCGACGGGGGCGACGAGGGAACACCCCGACGGGGGCGACGAGGGAGCACCCCGACGGGGGCAACGAGGGAACACCCCGACGGGGGCGACGAGGGAACACCCCGACGGGGGCGACGAGGGAGCACCCCGACGGGGGCGACGAGGGAGCAACCCGACGGGGGCGACGAGGGAACACCCCGACGGGGGCGACGAGGGAACACCCCGACGGGGGCGACGAGGGAACACCCCGACGGGGGCGACGAGGGAGCACCCCGACGGGGGCAACGAGGGAACACCCCGACGGGGGCGACGAGGGAACACCCCGACGGGGGCGACGAGGGAGCACCCCGACGGGGGCGACGAGGGAGCAACCCGACGGGGGCGACGAGGGAACACCCCGACGGGGGCAACGAGGGAGCACCCCGACGGGGGCGACGAGGGAACACCCCGACGGGGGCGACGAGGGAGCAACCCGACGGGGGCGACGAGGGAGCACCCCGACGGGGGCGACGAGGGAGCACCCCGACGGGGGCAACGAGGGAACACCCCGACGGGGGCGACGAGGGAGCACCCCGACGGGGGCAACGAGGTAGCAACCCGACGGGGGCAACGAGGGAGCACCCCGACGGGGGCAACGAGGGAGCACCCCAACGGGGGCGACGAGGGAACACCCCGACGGGGGCGACGAGGGAGCAACCTGACGGGGGCAACGAGGGAGCACCCCGACGGGGGCAACGAGGGAGCACCCCGACGGGGGCAACGAGGGAGCACCCCGACGGGGGCAACGAGGGTGCAACCCGACGGGAGCGACGAGGGAGCACCCCGACGTGGTCGACGAGGGAGTACCCCGACGGGGGCAACGAGGGAGCATCCCGACGGGGGCAACGAGGGAGCACCTTGACGGGGGCAACGAAGGAAAACCCCGACGGGGGCAACGAAGGAAAACCCCGACGGGGCAAACGAGGGAGCACCCCGACGGGGGCGACGAGGGAGCACCCCGACGGGGGCAACGAGGTAGCAACCCGACGGGGGCAACGAGGGAGCACCCCGACGGGGGCAACGAGGGAGCACCCCAACGGGGGCGACGAGGGAACACCCCGACGGGGGCGACGAGGGAGCAACCCGACGGGGGCAACGAGGGAGCACCCCGACGGGGGCAACGAGGGAGCACCCCGACGGGGGCAACGAGGGAGCACCCCGACGGGGGCGACGAGGGAGCACCCCGACGGGGGCGACGAGGGAGCAACCCGACGGGGGCGACGAGGGAACACCCCGACGGGGGCGACGAGGGAACACCCCGACGGGGGCGACGAGGGAACACCCCGACGGGGGCGACGAGGGAGCACCCCGACAGGGGCAACGAGGGAACACCCCGACGGGGGCAACGAAGGAAAACCCCGACGGGGCAAACGAGGGAGCACCCCGACGGGGGCGACGAGGGAGCACCCCGACGGGGGCGACGAGGGAGCACCCCGACGGGGGCGACGAGGGAGCACCCCGACGGGGGCGACGAGGGAGCAACCCGACGGGGGCGACGAGGGAGCACCCCGACGGGGGCGACGAGGGAGCAACCCGACGGGGGCGACGAGGGAACACCCCGACGGGGGCGACGAGGGAACACCCCGACGGGGGCGACGAGGGAACACCCCGACGGGGGCGACGAGGGAGCACCCCGACGGGGGCAACGAGGGAACACCCCGACGGGGGCGACGAGGGAACACCCCGACGGGGGCGACGAGGGAGCAACCCGACGGGGGCGACGAGGGAGCACCCCGACGGGGGCGACGAGGGAGCAACCCGACGGGGGCGACGAGGGAACACCCCGACGGGGGCAACGAGGGAGCACCCCGACGGGGGCGACGAGGGAACACCCCGACGGGGGCGACGAGGGAGCAACCCGACGGGGGCGACGAGGGAGCACCCCGACGGGGGCGACGAGGGAGCACCCCGACGGGGGCAACGAGGGAACACCCCGACGGGGGCGACGAGGGAGCACCCCGACGGGGGCAACGAGGTAGCAACCCGACGGGGGCAACGAGGGAGCACCCCGACGGGGGCAACGAGGGAGCACCCCAACGGGGGCGACGAGGGAACACCCCGACGGGGGCGACGAGGGAGCAACCCGACGGGGGCAACGAGGGAGCACCCCGACGGGGGCAACGAGGGAGCACCCCGACGGGGGCATCGAGGGAGCACCCCGACGGGGGCAACGAGGGTGCAACCCGACGGGAGCGACGAGGGAGCACCCCGACGTGGTCGACGAGGGAGTACCCCGACGGGGGCAACGAGGGAGCATCCCGACGGGGGCAACGAGGGAGCACCTTGACGGGGGCAACGAGGGAATGTCCCGACGGGGGCAACGAGGGAGCATCCCGACGGGGGCAACGAGGGAGCACCTTGACGGGGCAACGAGGGAGTACCCTGACGGGGGCAACGAGGGAGCCTCCCGACGGGGCAACGAGGGAGTACCCTGACGGGGGCAACGAGGGAGGATCCCTGCTGGGACAACGAGGGAGTACCGCGGCGGGGGCATGGACGTCGGACCCCAATGGGGCAACGAGGGAGGACTTAGGAAGGGGCAACGAAGGAGGACTCTGGAGGGGGCAACGAGGTAGGAACCCCGTTGGGGCAACGATGGAGTACCGCGATGGGGGCAACGGGGTCCTATGCTTCCGGATATTTGGAAAAGGCGTCTTGGAATGTTAAAATAAATCGGTTTCCCTTATCTGAGGTGGGAAGCGGTCCGACTATGTCCATGGATGTCCTCTCAAATGGCCTCGTGACCTCCTGAAACCTTTGAAGAGGAGCGCGTTTCCTCCCGTGCGGGGTTTTCCTCTCATTACATGAGGCGCAAGCCTGGCAGTAAGTCCTCACATCCGCTTTCAATCGCGACCACCAAAATTGGGCGCTGATTGCATCCGTTTTACCGCGAATCCCCAGATGCCCCGCCCATGGAGAGTCGTGGTAACTTCGGAGACTCCGCCTCCTCATGGATGCGGGTACGACCACTTGATCTTGCCTCTGCTCACCGCTTCGGGTCCGGTAAAGGATTCCGTCGTCGTCCTTAAATAATATCTCTCCCAGCTCTCCTTCCTCCAGATCGCGAAGAACGCCTGCCGCGTACTCGTCCTTCCCCTGCTTCTCTTTAAGAGCTGGCGGTCCCAAACCGGCTCGTACTCCGGCGCGACCGCATTGACCGCGGTCCTTGATAACACGTTGGCGTTGACGTGTTGTTTCCCTGGGCGTTGGATTATCTCGAACTCGTATTCACTAAGTAGGAGGGCCCAGCGGGTGAGGGGGGAAGAAGGGTCTTTCAGGGACAATAGCCATCTCAAGGGCCTATGGTCGGTGACAATAGTAAATTTCCTCCCATACAAATAGCACCGGTAGTGTTTTATGGCCCATACTACCGCGAGGCACTCTCTTTCCGTCACACTGTAGTTCGATTCCGCCCTATTTAATTGGCGGCTGGCATATGCGATCACATGTTCCCTTCCATTAACCTTTTGTGATAGCACAGCTCCTAGATCGGCACAAGAGGCGTCCGTAGCAAGGATGAAAGGTTCACCAAAATCGGGGTATTGTAACACCGGTTTTTCACAAAGGGCGGCGCATAGTTCTGAGAAGGATTTGTTTGCCTCGTCACTCCACTTAAAAGCCATATTTTTCTTGGTCATCACGGTGAGAGGTTTGGCTATTCTCGCAAACGATGGGATGAATCTCCGATAATAACCCACGAGTCCAAGAAACCCGCGAAGTTCTCGGAGATTCCTCGGAATCGGGAAATTACGGATCGCTTGCACTTTGGTCAGGCTTTACCCCTTCCGCTGACACAACATGTCCCAAGTATTTAACCGTCGTAAGCATCAACTGACACTTTCGAGGGTTTAATGTCAAATTCGCCTCTCGAACTCTCCAACACATCCCTTAGCCGCCGGTTATGCTCATCCACGTCCCTCCCAAAGACAATAATATCATCTAAATACACGAGACAACGCTCCCCCCGAAGGCCCGTGAGCACTGCATCCATTAACCGTTGGAAAGTACTAGGGGCGTTGGCGAGTCCGAACGGCATCCTCAAATACTCGTAATGCCCGTCGGGCGTGGAGAATGCCGTGAACCTTTCTTGGTCCCGCGGTTCAACCTCGATCTGCCAATACCCACTCTCCAAATCCAAGGTCGAGAAATATCGGGCGCTTCCCAACTGGTCCAGTGTCTCCTGTATATTGGGGAGGGGGTAAACGTCCCTCTTAGTCACCGCGTTGAGCCTTCGGAAGTCGGTGCAGAACCTTGTTTTTGTTTTCCCATCCTCTCCCTTCTTCGCCACTAACACCACGGGTGCACTCCACGGAGATACTGATTCCCTAATCACTCCCTGTTTAAGCATCTCCTCCACATGTTCTTTTATCACCGCCTTCTGTGAGTGTGGGACCCGATATGGCGCCTGTCGCACCGGAGCCGCGTCCCCCGTGCTTATTTGGTGCTTCACGCGATGGGTGCAGCTGAGGCCGGTGCCCAAGGGCCGAAAAACGTCCTTAAATTCGTGGAGGAGACTCTCCAACGGCTTCCTCTCCCCATCCTCCAACGCATTCAGCTCTTCCTCAAGACCCTCCAGCGCATTTATGTGAGCGACATCCCCACAATCAATTGTACCCCTTTCCTCAACGGAAACATCAAATAAAACGCCTACATTGGTATTTGGTATGGGTTTACATTTAAATGAGTGTTTAAGAACGGGAATGACAAAGTATTTATGCTTCATGAATTACAAAGTTTGATCTTTTATAACTAAGAAGACTTTTGTTTTGAGAAATAAATTATTACTACGAATTAATCCTTAGTATCCCTAGTAAACGAATGTGACCACCTGCAAATGAATGAATCGTATTCTTTTCAAATAATTTTTAGTATTAAATTTACATCATACTGAAAATTAATAAATAGAACGCGATAAAGTAATCTATCCGACTCTGGAGTAAAACATACTAAGCTTCTGATTTATAGTTGTAAATATTAAATGAAGCAATAATTGATATAGGATTTTAATATTTCTTCACCGCAAATAACGATCTAGTTTCTCCAAGTCTCAACCAATTTCTAGAAAAATTACAAAATTGTCCCAAATTGTTCGAAAATAATAATTACTTTCTGACCATAATACTCCCACAATAAATTCATTCAATGTGAAGGGGAAAATTGATGTCATTATACGTGTATAAAGAAAATCAATTCAGTATTAAGACGAAAAAGGAAATATCATCTTTGTGTCATACAAAATAATTAACTAAATTAAATCTGATCGACAAAAACGGAAAAGAAAATAAACTCTACAAGATATTCAGCTTTAAAAGTCTTACATCTACTAAGGTTTGTTTATTCCATAATGCATCCAAGGCGATAACATTTATATTAATATTTATTCATTTAAATTTTTATTTTAAACAGAAGATCTTAAAATGTATGATCTCATTGCACCTACTTTCCTACCCACATTAAAACACACCGAACTACGATACAAGGAGCTGAAGAGGGTATATTTTAGAATTAATTTAAGTATGAATCGCGAAAGATGGAACTTCGTGAACGGTTGCAGCCAAGAAGATTGACTTAACTTAGCAACAAATATATCAGAGAAATAGAAAATATGGGTTTTGCTCTGATAATATTGACTTCTTTGGCAGTGAATGGTTTCAGGTACACAGGGATACTCGTTTCTATTGAAAGAGAACATAGTCGACTGAATGACATGATAATGGATACAATTGTGAACCAAATTTTGAACCAAAGGGTTAGTTTTCCATTTTAGAGTAACTTATTATGGTAAACACACAGGGAAACAAAATTATTGATTGTTTAGGTAGGCTTAGCGTGATAGTAAAGATTCTTTGCTGTTCTGAATTCTTGCAAGACAAATAAGGATTTGAAATATATGGTGTCTTGATAATACTTTATATTTTTATACTTGCATAATGTTGTTTTATTAAACTAATTGAAAATTTGGAAAATAAATTATTTTGGCACAAGCAACTGTGAGCCTCTTCCCAGTGGTTTTTGTCATGGAACTTCGATATTTATTTATGAGTCTCAATTTAAATTTATCCCTTAAAATATTTTAACTTTCGATGTAAAAACAGGATGAAGAAAATTGTGTCTCAATCTCCTTCATTGGAAATAAAGACTGCAGATGGTCTGTATTGATCTGAAGTGACATTCCTAGTTTATTATTCATGCTAATTACATAGATGTATTCATTCTTAACTCTCAATTTCCAAATTAAAATTCCTGGTTTTACTATTTATTCGATTTGAATAGATGTATGCCTTTTTAACTGTTAATTTCGCATTAATCCGCCTATAGATCCTTTTTTTCCTTACTTTATTAAAAAACAATGTATTTATACGCAATTCACTAGTTAGATCTGATGTATATGCTTGTGTTAATCAGTAAAGACGTTAGCACATCAGCTAAGATGGCAATAAGTTCAAGCATTTGTGATAGAAATAAGGTTAATGGCAAGGTGTGGCTGCAGATCTTTACGAATTGTAGGATAATATCAAGTAACGGAATAGAACATTATAAGACAGCTTTTCTTGATACCATACCTGTTTTTTAGGTAATGCTTTGCGTAATATAGGAAAACTGTATTCTAATGAAATTGAGAGTTAAGAAAACGGGTAAGTGAGCCGACATCACGCAGGTAGAATCTATAATTATGAATAAGTAATCTGTGAAATTTATCGTGGCTTTTGTGACACTGATGATCTCACTTGGATTTGAAAATAACACCAGCAATCTTAGCTTTAATGTGAGTTATTAGCTACTTTCATTTAATAATACCGATATTGCAATTGAGAAATGGAAAGACATCTCATCGAATATAAACCAAATAAAACACTAATTTAATCCAACACGATGCGCTAAAAATGCTTATAAATGGAAAATAATTTTAATACAATTTCGATGCACAATTATATTTTTTTAAACTCATTCGAAAATTAAGAGACTAATGATTTCTAGAATATTCAAATGTATGTACAAGATAAGATGTCAAACAAATGAATTGATATTTAATTGAGTTTCAATGATAACACTACAGTGCACATGTATTTTTGAAACTGTATTTTCTATACTTTCCGTCCTCGAAGATTAAAATATCGTAAGTTCATGACACCATTTTGGTGTGATTAGAAATCAATGTTTAAAGCGCCAAGTTTCTAATAACAAAGACTTTAAATTAGGTTAATTAGGTTAGGGTAATTCAAACCTGCGTTTAAATCCTCCTTAAGCGCAACTTACGTTATCATGCTTCAAAAGCATAAATGAATCTGACGTTGATTACCAATAAACATACTAGTACCTTGTTACTTGCAAAGTCCATACATATTAAAACAAGTCTTTCATTAGAAAGTAAGCTTTCGCCGCCTAGTTCCGAAAATCAGTTGCCCATAATCCCTTATCCCTGACCGTAATGCATCCTTTGAATCTAACCCGAGTTCATTTTCGACTAAGCAAAATGCATATAACCACGGACGTCTTCAATCATCATACTAGGTAACCTTTTATCCTATGTATCCTCTTAGAAAATGCAATTTTTTTTCATTTAATCAGAGCATATTCCTTTCAGTAGATTTTGATAGACCGGTGTCGAACGAAAGATCATTTTGGGTGATGAGTTTCCACGATCTGTAGCGCAAACGCCTAATCAAAATATTCATAGAATTTCAGGTCGAAATTCATTGGAGACGTTACAGAAAAAGCGTTCCAAATTTAAATAACGTAACGTAGCTTTCATTTCAATAATATATAATAAACATGAGGTTTCGCTTGAATATTAAAATATGCCAAATCAATTATTTCAATAACAATGAAAATCACATGTTACTTCTGAGCAATGCGTATGAGAGGTTCCGTACAATCATGCACAAACAAAAAGAACGCTTGTATTTTAAATACATACATTACTATTAATTCGCGACGCAAATTCAAATGAATGCATAGATTACTTACCATAGTGTAGAGATCTAGAGATCTCATAAGTTATGAATGGCCGGAGAAATCAAGTATTTGGAACGGAAGAAGATATCAGTACTATTACAAATCGTCATCACCTTTAGAAATGGCATAGTAATTCTCAAATAAACTGAACTGTATTTAGGGGTACATACTACTAATCTCCTTCTCAAAGGAAACACCGTGGGATAGTCATGTGGACAGGGGGTTTGCCTTTGGTGAAAGCGAACCCGGGGTTCGATTCCCGGTTCGAGCAAATGCGCGAAATGGCTGTCGAAGCAATTTTGACAATGCTACTTATAATAGGAAACGTATTTTTAAAAAGGAAAGTAAAACGCATTTAATTGACAACACCGATTCACTAAATGCCACGCAACGCCTGTCTTAAAAGGGATGACTGGTTTAAACCGAACTAAGTTAATGTGGAAATATGTATGCGATATTGATTCGAGGTTACGAATGGAGACCTTAAAAAGTCTATTCTGTGTGAAAACCCATGCGCTCCTCTTTTATCACACGTATGTCCTCCATTTTCAAAAGAAATAAACTTGATTTCAGTTTACACCGTAAGGAACCTTGGCCATACATTTAAGTTTCTAAGTGCATGAAGATTTAAGAAACTACTTTCTAATAATGCACAGTAATGTATTTACAGATATCAAACTAATGCAAATATGTTCTAATGAATCACTTTGAATCCCTTGGTTGTTCGAAAGCGAGTGAAAGATCACCTTGAACTTTGAAAACCGAGGCAAAAGCGTTGAAGGCCGATACTACCCTATTTCGGGTCCGAAGAAAAATTTCTCGAATATATTGAGACTAATTTCACGAGGACACAACCGAAAGTGAAACCAAAACAAGCTACTTCGAAATCCATATCTGTGTATGTGAATACCTTTCTTTCATGCCTACAGAGATTAAGATTAAAGTGGAAAAGCGAAAGTGCGTGTTAGTGCAACACCGCCGCACCGGAGTAAATAAATAAAGAACAAAAGTAAAACTGAATTTAAATAGAAGTTGGGAATTATAAAGTATTACAATTTTAAAAGTATTGTAAAATAAAGACAATCAATGAGTGATGCTTTGAAAATTCGAAATTAGAAAAGAGTTAACGGTGCAAAAGAAAGTGCATCTTTGTGACTCACCAAAGAAAATGCTGGTATTTAAAAAAGGAAAATAAAATAGATTCTACAAGCATTTCAGTAAATTTTACTCTTACGATTTCGGTAGGTAAAATTCCAGAATGATATCCCACGAGCGAATTTTATAATTTAAATATCCAAATATTCAAACAATAAAATAATACCCAATTACAGATAGCCAGACAAGATAAAATTATGTAATATTTTGGCTCTCTCAAGCATTGTATGTACTGTAATATGTTTATTATTTATCTTTTGTGAATGGTATTTTTGTAAATGATATAATTGAAATATATATTGAATATTGTAAAATGGAGATGATTTACTGTATCAGTGCATGTTTCGATATTGGAATAATATTCAATATATTAATATTTTAAGTGAATGAGGAGGCGCATTACAAACAAACTTGACATTGTACGTACGTATAATGTCATTGATAAATACCTACTTTAATATCCACATAAATACGAACGGAAGAGAATGGTGAATGATGAAGTTCAATGGACCATTACAAAGTAAGGAATTGATTAACACGCAAAATTAAGATTAAACTACAAAACTGTTAAAGTACACGTGAATGTAAACATTAAATTTGAAATTTCTCTCAAGTGTAACAAGGTGTTCGGTACGTCGCCTCGAACTTCGGACAAAGCAGTATGAAGGCCGCCTCGGACCCTGACAACACTTCCTTCGATACCAACAGTTTATCCCTCTCTTTTGCTAAACGTTACTCTTTATCAATTATTTTAAATTAAGTTAATGTTAAATGGCCTCTGCATGATAACTTCCAATGCTAGAACCAGGATATAGCTCGTAAATACTTTTCGTATTTACGAGCAGATCGCATATCTGCATATCGCAGATATCAGTCCTAAGCTATGACCTAATCCGCTAACTTGACATTTAAATCAGTATGTTCGGCAATAAAAATAAGCTCATGAGATTGGTGCCAGAGCTAACCCGCAAGAAAGGATTGCAAATGCCGATAAGAGTAAAAATAAGTATGGAATGTTGTATGACATGTTTTTAAATTGAGACGCTGAACGTCCCTTGAAAATAGCAATTCTCAATAATAATTAAGGCATTTTTATTTTAGATACCAACAGTTTGTCACTTGAAATCTCATGAGTAATGAATTTCAAGAGAATATCAAGTAATTAGAACGGATCCATATATGACTTCTATTACAAATCGTTATCGCCAACATAAATTTTTTCAAGTCCGTTTTTCCTTGGGAATTTTCCTGGGTGCACGCCCTTATGTGCAAAGTCACCTAAACCCTTTCCTTATTTATAAATTGCATAGTTTTTCGTAAATATACTAAATTGTATTTAGGGATATATATTATTTATCTCCATCTCAAAGGAAACAAATACTTAAGGAATTTTTAAATATTTCCATCATACAAACAAAGAAAGTGACTAATGAATGGTCTGTTTAATTTTGCTTGTATCCATTTCAATAAATCGGCAATTCCTAACGGAGTATTCATCTGAACAATGATATATTGATTCTCAAATAAACACCTAATGAAAGCATCCTTATTCTTATAATATCCGGAAAATATATACCAGTAAGAACTACTTTCGGTAATTCATTAACAAAATGTCCGAAAGCAATGTTATAATCTAAAGGTATGTTATAAAGTATGATATGACAAAATAACAGTTAAAAAATTAGTAATTTTTGAACTTCTCGTGATTAGTAACCTGCCAATAGTCACGGCTAACTTGTATTTAAAAATAATACAAACTAGATTTATGTGCGATTACCTCTATTGTCCAAAATAATAAAGGAGATTAGAGCAACAAGAGGTTGAATTCTATCCTCCAGTATGTGCGGCATGGCACGTCTCTTAACCATACACGACGGGTACCGTTGGGCTTCAGGGTCTAATAATGGTACTTATTAAGAATTGGTTAACCAGAACTTTGTTCAGTTCTCATTGGATCGATTTTAAGTTGAACATTATTCTTAATCTAGTATGGTATATATTGACACTCAATTCAATTGATTATTAACTTCCAAATCTCCGTGAGTCACTTCATTAAAAAGTGGTCGTTTTTTCACTATCTACAGTAAAATTCTAAGTTCATGTCTACGTTACAACTCAAGCCGATCCCCTCAAAAGTCATGTAAGGCATTCAATCTGCAGAGGTCTGATATGTTATAAAAATCCATTGTAAATAATTGAAGAGATGTGAACTTTTCCACATTTTGTATCATTAAAACTTGACAAGCGGATACGTCAAAAAAGTTGGCATCGTCACGTCTGAAGTTCAAGGCCACTAAATACCGAAACTTGTTTTCAAGTTTAAATAATAAAAAAGGTTGCGGAGAATTACACCTCTCTTCGATTAGTTATCATGTAATTACTTTAAATACACACTGTTCTTCTCAGAAATTGGGAATGTACGAGATAATTTTAGCCAAGTTTTCTTTAATTTGAGTATCGAAATGAAAATTATTTCGAAATATCACTATCCAAATTGGTTAGATCCCCGCCACGAAACACAAGGTCGAAGTTATTTACATGCACAAAAGGGTACGCCTTCACACATGGGAGGTAATCCACTGTATCTATCACCGGGACGCGCGCTGTTGGACATACCTTTGTGGGGAGCTGCAGGAACATGCCAGAAATGTCCACAACTGCCTCCTCGTCCGTTGGTGGTTCGTCCGCGTTGTCTGTTTCATTTCCCGAGTCATCAGCATCCGAGGTGGCGTCGGGCAGGTCAACTGGATCTTGGGGCTCTGCGGAGTCACCCCACTGCAAAAAGTCCAGTAGGACCGGGGGATCCTCCATGTCCTCATTCTCAAGAGATGTTTGAGGCTCAGTTCCTCCCGCGGCCTCTCCTGCCCCTGGAGGAGCCGGTGGGCTGGCTGCTGGTCCACTGTTGAGAGGTGGATCAGTCCATTGTCTCGGTCTGAGTGGTGCTCGTTGCTGAGGCACCTGCACTATGATGGGTTGTGATTGTTGGATCATTATTTCGAAATCGAATAAAAACAATAAAGAAAAGTGAATAAAAGAGAATATACTGCTCACTTAGGTAGATTCGGTAGGACGTTGACTCCCCCGCCTCTTCAGTGACGGTTTCTTCCATTGGCGTTTGAAACGGATGACGTACACTATGACGTCATCGAAACGAGGTGAGATTCTCTTTTATGAAATCTGAAAAAACGGAATGCCAAATTAATACATAATCAGCTTATTTCAATTACACGCAGAATGTTATGTATGGTTATGGGTAATGTGAACTTGTACTAAAATTTTCAAATTGGTATTTCTGTTACGTGAAACTACTATCCCCATTAGTCCCATGCTATACGATATCTGGTAACAGACACACGAAATACAAAAAATAGGTTTCAGATTTTACGACAATAAGGAAAAAAATGCAAGGGAAGAATTTATGGGTTTAGTCGAGCTAGAAAAAAATGGATGCCCAATCTATAGCTTATGAAATTAATAAATTTATTAATACATTGAATATTGATGTTAAAATATGCGTGGGGGAGGGCTACGATGGATGTGCTACGATGGCGGGAAAAGATGGTGGCGTTCAAAAAATATTGAGAGAAACATATAAGAAGGGTTTATATTTCCCCTGTGCTTGCCACAAACTAAATCTCGTTGTAAATGACTTAAACAATGTTCCTGAGGTCCGCAACTGCATTGGGACTGTCAAAGATACGATCAATTTTTTTAGGGAATCAGTTTTGCGTCGAAAATACGCACCAAAAATTCCATTGCTGTGTGAAACAAGGTGGTCCCAAAATATAAAGGTATTTCATCGTTTAGAAAGCATTTCATTGAAATTGTAAAAGGTTTGGAAAAGCTTTCTCAAGAAGGATATTCAGGGACAAGAAAAGTGGATTTTTAATTTTATCTGCAGTTGAACAAACCTCATTCACATTAGCTTTATGTATTATAGATAAGTACAACTCCCTTCTAGAACCAATCGGGAACATATTGCGGTCTAAAACCCTGAACGTAATCAAGTGTGCAGAGCACATTCAAACAATCAAAACTGCAGTTGCAGAACACAGGCGTTCTGCCGAAGAAGAAAGTGAGAAGTTATTAAAGTCAGCTAATGAAATAGCTGAAAACGTGAACTCAGAGCTGCGTCTTCCACGGACTGCAGGTCGTCAAAACTACAGGGCAAATCATCCAGCTGCTTCATTAAGCGAGTATTTTTGCCACTCGCTATACGTGCCCTATTTGGACTCATTATAATCCTTTTTGGAAGCAAGATTTAACCAGGATCAGTCGCCAGCGTTTGCTCTATCGTTGTTGCACCCTGCTCAGATAACAACAATTACAGCTTCAGATTTAAAAATTCGTATGGAAGAAGTCTCCAAATTTTATGAATTAGACGGAATTGTGTCAGAAGCCGAGCTGTGGCGGAGACAAAGAAGGAGGAGAATCTCCAAACTTTGGAGATAACAGAAGTGATTCAACATGCAGAATTGTTTTATCCAAACATTAAAATGGCCCTACATATTTTATTGGCTATGCCTTATTCTACAGCTACCATTGAAAGATCATTTAGTACTCTTAGACGCGTAAAAAGCTGGCTGAGATCCACAATGGTTGAAGAAAGATTAAACGGGCTTTGCATGCTCAGTGTACATTAAAAAAAGTAAATTGTTTGGGTGATTTTTTCACAGATGCTGTTTTAAACCGCTTTGTAGAAGATACAAGAAGATTGCTTTTCAAATAATTACTCGTATGTGAAACCAATCTAATAAATGCAAATTTAAATTTATGTTGAATTTTTTATTTGTATTTCTGATATGCCCCCCCCCCCCCCTAGGCCCTTCTGCATTTGTGACTTGCCCCCCCTAGGCCAAAAGCAAGGTACGCCCATGACATGGTTCATTTTCAGTTGGTCAACTACAGTTAAATAATCACATAAATAAATAAATATGCATGAATTAATATATAAATACACAAAACATTGGTGTATAGAACATAAATAGGTGAGATATTGTAAATAAATAAATAGGTAAAAAGTGCTAATGCAATGTACAGTCGTTAAAAACATGGTGTACAAAACATAACAGTGTACATAAAAACGGGGTGATAAAATATATCAACTGTTAAAACATGGTGAAATAAATAAATCTGCAGAATAACATATATATATATATACATATATAAATGGGGTAAAAAACAAGTTAAAAAACACGGAAATAAAATGAACAAGTGAACGGTGACTAGGTATAGGTTTGGTTTGGTTCACCAAAAACCATTGACGTTTTTAACACCACAACCACAAGCTCACTCTAAAAAACGGTCACACACACACCGTAAACATTAGTTTTAATTATCCGTGATTATATAAAATGGGTTCCTAGGATGGAGGTAAATCAATAAATATATAGAAAATGTCACCCCATCAGCACTGTGAAACTACGTCGTATAGCCGGAGGAGGTGCTTTTCCACCGTCCCCCGGCTGACGTATCACTTGCGGGAGGGCTTTCCCGCGCAAACGTAGATGCGAAAGACCATCCTTGAGGATCGGGAGCGGGGCGCGAGATACGAGGATTGCGCCCCCCTCGTCCCGACCGCGCCGAGGAGACGACGGAAGACTCCCCGCTCCGTCGCACCCGCGGCCACAACAGCGACCTTCAATCTCTCCCTCATCTTCAGTACACCTTCCCTTGCGTAGAGGGGGAGCATGTGGACCCAGAGAGTCGGTCTCAGTGCGTACCTGTAGATGGCGTTCTGGGCCACCTGGAGTCTGTCTACGTCGCCCGACATGTCGTGCATTAATTAATAATTTATTGACGTTCAATTTTACGAACTAACATCTTAATCGAAATTTTAAATTTTTTGTATATTTAATTTTTCTTAAAAATTCATTTGTTTATACTTGACGTTAATTCGGCAAATTTCCTCGTGTTGTTGTAAAATATTGGCTTTCTAATTATTTGTTTTTTATATAAAGCGACTTTACGATGGCGATGCAAGAGGTATGTCCGTGCGGCGGAGCGCCACTTTCTGAGACGACCTCGGTTTTGAGAACATGCGGAGGAAAGCGCAACTGAATGGTTATATTTCGGAAATATTATGCTGAAGAAAAGTTATATTTTATATTAAGATGAAAAATAATAAGATTTTCAACATTTTCTCATTTAATCCTTAAAGAAAAAGTGAATTTAACGGTAAGTCACTGCTTTCCCTCAAATTTCTTGATAGAGCCACAATTTCTGAAATTTAAAATTCTTGACAGTAAATCCTTAAAGCTATAGTGGCTGACTATCTTCTCCTCGTTCGACCTTCAATTGCTAGATGAGTAAACTCACTCCTATTGTCGTTCGCAGGACCCTCTTGTGGGAGGAGGGCGCGCGCCAGAGTGTGCCCTAAAACCAAAGTAAAACTTTCGAAGGGGCTCAGTTTATAACACCCAGCTGCGTATGTTTTGCGGAAAACGGTTACTCATTTTATTGTACTATTTCCGCCAGTTTCAGCTCGAAATATTCTTTCGGAGTCAGTTATTTTTTGGCTGTGTCGAAGTGAAGTTGTGTTCTGGTGATATTTCTGTAGATCATCCATTTCACGCCTCGCTATTTCTTAAGGTTCCTTCCTGCAGAATTCTCTTTTTGCGGTGTGGAATATATTTTTGGTGAGTCACATATAATTTTATATTTAATGTTTTCCTTTCTTTTCATGAAAATTAAAAATTCAATAGCTTCACTGTTTCCTTATTAGTGTCACTAAATCCAGTCATCGTATTCAGACTTTTTGCTGCCATTTTTTTAAATGTATTACCGAAGAAGGTATAAAATTTAAGGAATATATGTTACATTTTCAGAATTTTGCTATTTACTTGAAATACCATGTCTGACTTGGTCATTTCTCGTTTAATAATGCATAATAAGATGATGGAGGGAAATAATGAATCATTAATTTGCAAGAAACAGCGTTTAATGAAATATCTAATTAAAAAACTACACTTACAAGAATATGAGAGTGGGCAAAATGCTCTTATTGATTATATCCATGATTTCTTGTTTGTGCACTATTCAAGAAAATGGAAAATGAGTTCACGCAATAATGAGAGATTTATAAAGCGCAATTCCAGTTGGCTAAATGTTAACGCTAATTTTCCCGAGATTGTGCTACAGAACTTACCTATAAGTTTTATGACTCCTGGTTAGTAAATCTAAGTTTTATTTAATGTTTATAATTTAGTTTATTGATAGTTTAAAACTTTGTATATAATTTATCTTATTTAAAAGTATTTCATTTTGGTAGACGCTAGAGGACGGCCAGAAATAGATTTCCATCTTTCGAGTGAACGAACTAAACGAAGGAAAACGGAATCGATTCGGGCCACGCACTCCGCGGCTAAATTGTCTTACGCTGCGACAATGACTCTTCGAGAGGAAGGAGATGAGGCTGCTTCTAAGTTAGTCAAGGAAATAACGACAACCACACCTACGAGAGCAAGGAGGGTACTTTCGAAGTGGAGGAAAACGGATAATGTTCAGTCTCAGTTGTCAGGAGAAGAGGCCGTGTCTCTGATTATATCGTCAGAGTTAACAAAAAGTCAATATACAATTCTCCGTAATACTGCCATTAGTCATGGTCATAAGTTGTACCCCAGCTATGAAGTAGTTAAAAACGCTAAATCTGCTGGGTATCCAGATGGGATACATATTACCGAAGATGTGTGTGGAGTCAGTTTGAAAGCCCTTCTGCTGCACACAGCATCCCGTATCGCAGCATCTGTATCGTCAGCTCCAGCATCAAGCAGTAAAGTTAATTCCACTTTAATATGCAAATACGGATTTGACGGAAGCTCTGGCCAATCTCAATATAAACAAGTGAGGCAAACGGAGGACAAGACAGATCAGTTCCTCTTCATGAGCTCCTTGGTGCCTCTGCGTTTACTCAACGATGCATCTGGTAAAAACATAAACACCATAATTGTTCCTCGCTCATAGTAGTTAACATTGATAAAAATATAACTAACTTTGAGTTGGAATTCACAGTTTATTGCTTAATACAGGTGAAATAATATGGGCGAATCCTCGACCATCTTCAACAAGATTCTGCAGACCGATTCGCCTTCAGTGGATAAAAGAGACGAAGACAATTATTCCGACGGAAGAAAGATATCTGCAGAAGGAGATAGAAAAATTAAGGCCGGTAAATGTGGACTATTATCGAATTAAATTCGCTTTGCTGCTCACCATGGTAAACGGAAAGGTAGCGTTTTTACTAGTTTTCGCTAAATTATAGTTAGGTACACTTTGCCTCAACTATTAAACAATTTATTTTAGATCTGCAACGCTTTAACCGAGAGCACAGGAATGCGATGCTATATTTGCGGGGCAACAATTTCGGAGATGAATGACCTACAGGCGATGAAGAATAGGCGTGTGGACGTGGAGAAATTATCCTTCGGCATTTCAACACTGCATTGTTATATTCGATTTTTTGAATGTTTATTACACATATCTTATCGATTGAACCTTAAACAGTGGCAGGTGAGAGTTCAATTTGATGACTGTTACGTAAATTTCTTAAAAAGTATAAATTTCACTCCGCAAAATATTCATAAATAGGTGCGTGGTAACCAAAAATTACTAGTCCAAGAGAGGAAGCGTAACCTGCAAAGAGAATTTAGGGAGAAGATGGGGTTGGTTGTGGATGTGCCGAAGCCGGGATATGGATCCACCAACGATGGGAACACGGCAAGGCGTTTCTTTCAAAGCCCAAATTTATCTGCTGAAATAACAGGTGCGAATTCGAAATATTTTTCCCAAATATATCCTTGTTTTTGAAAAAATATTGCGTGGAGTATATACATGGGAAAATTTTTACATTTAGAAAAAAAAAGTTTTGTTCGTGCAATTATTTTACTTGTATGGTCTTAGATTTCATCTTTTTCAAGTGCATGAATCTTATGTTGACTATCATTCTTCGATACTTATTAATTAAAATTTACTTATCAGGGATCGACGAGAATCTCATCAAAAGATTATCTAATATCTTGCGGGCAGTCTCAAGCGGTTTCAATTTAAACGAAAAAGCATTCGGTGACTACTGTTGGACTACCGCTGAGTTGTATGTGGAGCTATATCCTTGGTACTACATGCCACCGACTATTCATAAAGTCTTAATACATGGCATTGAAATCTCAAAGGAATCCATTCTTCCCTTGGGGCAACTCTCAGAAGAGGCGATGGAAGCCCGAAATAAAGACACCAAAAATATCGAGAGCGATTCACAAGGAAACACTCGCGAGTGGCTACCAATGAGTATTTGCTACGAAGATTACTACTCACATCCAATCCTATGATATCGATGACAGCACCAACAAATGAAACAAGAAAATCAACGAATATGGACAAAGATGTGAAGGAGCTCCTGAGCATGAGCAATGAAGAAGAGATGGCGTGTCGAGAAAAAGATTCCTCTAATGATGACTGTATTTAAGGTATAAGGTAAGACTCATTAATTTAAATGCACTTATGCTTAAAACATCAGAAGCCTATTTTATACAAAAAATTTATGAATCTCAATATATAATAATCTTCATATCATTAGGATTTTCTAAAGTAATTCTATCCTGAATTGTGTATAGAGTATTAATTGTTAGTTATAAGTCACTAGAAACGCTGTTCAGAATCGTTTTTATCCACATATCCTCTCGAAACCGAGGTCGTTACAGAAAGTGGCGCTCCGCCGCGCGGGCATAGCTCTTGCACCGCCATCGAAAAGTCGCTTTATTTATCGGCGTCGCAAATTGTCGCAGGATTTTATTTCAGATTCTTCTTCAGAAAGCTTCAAAAAACATTTTGGTATAAATAACTTTGCGTACACCGTGCTTAATCACAACTATTTCCTCACTTTATGTGGAAATATACCATAAAATAAGGGTTCGCCATTTTGTTGTATAAATAATGCAAATATTCAACTGTGATCATTCCAACCCAGTATTATGAAGCACAAAGATTACGTTTATAATACTGCATCGTTTTTTACTCGATAATTTAGCTCATTTTGGTTCAGAATTGGCTTGAAATGAAAGAATTTTGCGAAAAATCGAGGACCGGCATTTTTCGTAAAATTTGGTTAACGTTGACCCCCCGTAGAATTGTAACGCGTGAGAACCAACGCAAATGATTTCATAGTTATATTCAGAATTTATTCAAAAACGACTATGCGAAGTTTCAAAGTCCACACTCAAAAAAAGCACTTTTTTATTTTTGGCCAGCTATTTTCGATTCTAGCCCACTGTGCGACGTCAGTAATGTTTGCAGTATTTCCGGGTTCTGATTCCGATCCTTCATCTTGTTTCAGTAAGTTACTCAAGTTTTGAATATTGTTATCTACTGGTACTGGATGATCAGGACGAGTTTGTGTTCTGATTGCCGCCTTATCCGCCTCAATAGTTTTACTGCCAGTAGAAGAACCGTCCTCGGTGTTTGTAATTTTCCTCCTTTTTGGATTTGTTGCTGCAAATAATAAAAAAATTAGAAACGAGCCAGAATATTTTTACTTGTTACTATCTTTCAAACCACAACTTTGAACACATCGCGTAAGAGTAGGTTTTGTACCTAGAGATAGACCAACTAAACAACGGCGGACGCTACTTAGGCACTCGTCGCCATGGTTTTCAGTGGTAATTAGAATCGATGACAAGATATGTATAGGCTAAAAAGTAGAAAATAAAAAATGTAAAAAAACACGCTTATACTAGAGTACAGTATAGATAGAGTGTAGTCGAAATTGATTTAAAGTTAAATTAAAATCATGACAGTGAAAACATATAAAAGCTTGGAGCGCTTACGAATATTTTAATGTATCATGTATCTATATTGACGTTGCATTCGTGGACTTTCCCCGCTTTTATTTATTTTCTCTTATGTCATGTTTTATTTAAACTATAGTCTAAAAAATATTAGTTTGTAGAAATTAAAAACATTCCATTTAGAGATAAAAATATTTTAAAAAGAATAAGAACTACTTACAGAAAAAATTCCTTATGTCCATTTTAGGTATTGTTACGCGCACTGGGTATCAATGAAACGACCAAGAACACCGTACAGCCTCGCTTGCCCAAAACGAACTATATAAAACGATATATATTCGCTCCGGCACGCCACATGGGCGCAAGTCCCAAGTTCCCAAGCATTACCGCCAATATAATCAGCTTCAAAATGCATACAATGTCTTGTTAGGCAATATGCACTATTCAAAAAAAGCTAGACCGGACGGAGCAGTTCATCCAGCGTACGAATTTGGGACGAGCTCGCGCATGACGTAGGCAACGGAAGACAAACGGCGGCAATTTAAATTTCATTTGCCGGTACTACCTGTTTAATATCTCGAACGTCTTCTTAATCATATCTCTTACGTTCCTAAAATTAAAGTTTATGCAAGCATGAGGCACTGAGGCGACTCGGCTGAAATTGTACTGATAATGCACGATGTATAAAAAAGTTGTAGAGGATCGGTAATTAAAGCAATGTAGAATGATAGAGAAGACGATGCCTAAGTAAATTAACACATACAGATGTGAAATTTACGAACAGAATTTAGGCATAAATGCTATCGATACAATTCTAAAGACCTTAGCAGGGAAAAGGACTAAAGTTGCAAATGGAAGAGGCTCTAGAGAAAAAGTTCTTGATAGGCAAAATGGACATCAGTGAGAGGAGGCCATGAAGGATGAAATCACATCATTATAGGAGAATAATGTATGGGTTCTAGTGCCAGGGCCAGTAAACAAAAACATAATGGAAAGCAAGTGGGTTTTTTAGTTGAAAAGAAGGCCTGATGGGGAAATCATTTATGTTTGACTTTTACAAAAGGGGAGAAGGAATTGATTGGCTTTTGTGATGCTGATTGGGGCAGTGATCCAACTGACAGAAAGTCTTTTTCAGGTTATGTTTTTAATTTTTGTGGTGGTCCTATATCTTGGCAGTCTAGAAAGCAGTCTACTGTTGCCGAATTAAGCACTGAAGCAATCAAAGTATTAGGAAAGGACTAGTGAGTGGAGTTGTAGAGGAGAATTCGATTGTCAAACCTATACAAAGACGATCCAATAGATCACTGGCATTCAGTTTTCAGATATAGCCTTATTGAGTACTAAGGTCACAGAACTATGAATGGAATACTCTGGAGTATCACTATATGTAACACAATGTCAGTTATATACACTAACTGAAGATAGGGGAAAAGAGGGGAGCAAGAAAAACGTATCAACGACATCAGTAAGTTTTTGATCATGTTGCCCATGGATAGAAGCAATACAAAAGAGGCAAATTTGTAGCACAGAGACATATATTCATGCAAAAGTCATTGCAGGATATCAGTGGTAATGATTGGAAATGGATAACTGAATTAGTAACTGGAAAAATTGCATTCATGGAATGGAATTAAGGTATGAATTAATTCCAAACAACAGGATTCCCAAAGAATTCCAATCTGGATATGAGGAGAATCCCAGTAACATGCAAAAGTATCAAAATTGATCAGAAATGTTTATAGGGTATATCTTGTCAGCAACAGATGACAGAATTTGCAGAAGCCTATGATTAAGATAGCTAGCTAGATAGATAACTACTACATCTGAATAAAGGTTCAATTTCAATCCACTGGAGGGAAAGTTCACTTAATTGGAGGCTAGTCTCGGTGGAAAAGGGGTTAACTTAATAATTGAGGTATGATCTATGGCACAGGAAAAGTATTGCAGAAATTGTTGAAGTCAGTCTTCTTCCCACAACCTAAGAAACGAAGGCCAAGAAAATGTGATGGATACTGGATAATCAGCTTTAATGAGACACACTTAAAGTACACAGTTAAACAAACACACAAAGCTAACGTAAGGCATCAGCAGAGAAAGAAGTAAATTATTTAAGTGTTTTCAACTTTGCAATTAAATTTCTCTTCCCTGTTCCATTTGATACCTTCAATGCCTTATTTATCTCTCGTACCCGTATATATGTTCTGGTTTTCACATACATTTTAACTGCAGCCAGAGGAATTTCTGGTGAAACTTTAGGCACAGCTAGTTCAGTCACCTCACTGACAATATTTTTTCCCACTTTAAAAGTCTCCCCATGATAGCTCTGAAAGACCTCCTCTATAATCTGAGCAGCAGACAACCAGACATCACTTGGAGACATAAGCCCACCCCTGGAAAGAAGATTTACCCAGTCTGTGATACCTTCTTGAGGCAATAGGGAGGCCAAAACTTTTCCTAGTGCTCTCTTCAAGGACTTCACTTCACTATTCAATTCTTCTATCTTCTCAAGAAATTTTTTCCTCTCCTTTTCCCACCCCTTTTTCTCTTCAAGAAGGATACTTAGACTTTCCTCAATGGAAGGCGTTAGTTCACTGTAAGAAAAAAATTGCTGTAACACAATGCAAGGCCTCAAGGAAGTATACAAACTTTACTCAAATTCTGAATCAATAACCAAGATAAATTACCTTATTGAAGAGCTGCTTATTTCCTCATGAATGTAAGCAGTACTGCTTTCCCCTACATCACCTCCCTGAGAAAAGCATATTTATCTCATGTTAATAACTCTCATTTTTTCCTATACTCGATTAGACTTGCTTAAAATCAAATAATTGTACAGGCATCAACAATAAATTGAAGAAAGATTGCAATATATGTACTCGTATCAAGCACTACCTCCAAGCAATTTATATTGATTTACTGAACTATGCCTACCTTTCAATCTGATCACCTAAGATGTTCCGGACAACTTCCTTCCTTTGACGTACAGCCATTCTTTCCATTCTCAAAAGGGAATTATCGCTAGCATTATCCGCAGTAACCATAGGTAAATTTTCTGTCGGTAACACATCATCACTGATGTTCCTGCATTTCTTTGGTGAAATGCCCAGCAATTAGTTCTGCAATGACTTGAAGAAGCAACTGCTAGCGAAGTGTGCTGAGCAAATCGTTGTTTAAAATATAATGCAAAGGTTGCTTTACCGAAATTATTACACTCATGTGGATTCAAAGGAACAAATAAAACATACGAACATTTAACTTACCATTAGCGACGTTGAACTTGTCTTTCCTGGCACATGCTTTCACCCACTTCGCCTTATAAATGGCATTTTTCGGAAAAGAGTAAAACCTCACCACTTGCTTGGTTTTAGCTTTTGTATAGTTGTTACAGCCATAAACTGCACAACCTGGCATTTCTTCATCAATTATTTAATTGAAGAGAAAAACTTAGAGAACTCTCTACTGTCTACCACTTTCCACCATGTATGAATACAAGCCGTATTCCGAATCCTACGTCACAGTGACGTACATGACGCACTTCCGCCTGCGCATGAACTCACCTTGTATTCTTTCCACGATGGGACCCACCACCTTCCCGAACACTATCCCTGAAAAGAAACATTGTATCCAAACGCTTGAGTTTTTTACTCTTTTTCGCCGGCACCAAGTACTGTCACTGGGCGACAAAATCTTTGCACTAGGAGAATTCGCCTACTTTGTATGTTATTTTATGCATTGGTAAAATGTAGATCCCTACACATAACTGGAGAATCGCTATCCACTACGCTCTCTAAGCTCTTTCCATTCACACTAATTAAAGCCCTGTACTTTTTGTAAACCGGGTTACGTCTAATATTGGATGAACCTCCACCAGTTTGCCTTAAACTTTGCTTCTTCCTAGCCATGTCTTTTTTTGTCTCTTTCTTAATCGTGTCGTATTTTGATTTTAAGCCTTCTCCACGGCCTAGTGCTACCTGTCTGCGCGTCGAATTTACCACTGATCTTTATGCATGCTGCCTTATGTATTTATTTAGTTCTCTCATGTAGAACTTCATTTAGATAGCAGACATGACAAAACCACGTAACTTACCTACTGCTTCCATCTAGTTAAGTCACTAATTTTATTCTCAACTTCTTTTTTTTCTTCCTAAATTAAATTTAATAATATGGTCTGCTCTTCCTCTATAAAGTTTCTGGTTATTTAGGCATCCATTTTTTATTCCTTGGAAATATATAAGGTATTGTATACAATAATACGGTTATTTATATTACGATTCGTTTTTGTTCAAACAAAACTAGCAGAAACGGGTATGAAAATTATTCTGGGGCAACGCAACTCTTAGTTAATGTAATAAATAACTAATCATGAGTCGAAAAAGTTTTATAATACCGGCCATCCCGCTAACCGATAGTTAAGCATAACCTTAATGTTAACTATTTATCAGATTTAACTATACATTATAATACCGGACCTATGAGATAGAAATAAACAAGTACCAATATAGATTTGAGCCTTGCTATGAGAATGAAAACTTTATTACTTATGGTGATTAAAAATACTAGTACCTGTGAATATATGAGACACTTATCTTGGTAATACAGTTTCCTGAAATTTTGTAATTCATTAAGGCCAGGAGATAGGAATCAACTGATTGATGCTGCATTGCTGGAAGAATAACTTCTACTCTGCATGGCGTCTTTAATTTATAGTCCAGCCTATGGATGTGGATGAAAATGAATTAAAAAATTACATGCTATTATTTAATTACATAGGTATTCATATTAAAAGCAACAGCAAGAGAAAGTAGTAGTATAATAATTCAACAGTATGTTAAAGAAATTAACAAGAACTATCAATATTTATTAAAATCAATCTTGAAAAAGGAACCAGATTACATTGATTGTATAAACTCAAGATTCTATTCTGAAAGTACCTTCGAGAATATGAGAAACTCCTATGTATTACCATCATTTCCTTGATTTTTTTAATTTGTTTGTAACAGTGAGCATACTGTGAAGGTCAGGATACAGCATACACCAAAAGGCTGCTGATTCATGCTCTAGAGCAGGAGTAGCAACTTTTATTAACAAATACATTACATATGTATTATATGATTATATAAAAAACAGCAAAAGCAACAAGTAATACAATGAAAACCACTATGGTAAAGAAATTAATAAGATATATACTTAATTTCCATTCCTTTACTTATGGATATATATGTAATTCCTGTAACATATTTTGTACCATTTGTTGAGAACAGCAACCATCCTTCCACAGGAATTGACAGGAGGACATATTCACCAAAAGATGTTGATTTATGCTCTATGGCTGGATAAACAACATTCCTCTCTTCTGAGTCCATCCATCAGGAGGTGAGCTCTTTCCCAATAGACTCGGACATGGATGAAAGTTAATAAAAACATACATTAATATGAAAAGCAAAAGAAAAAAGTAGAACACAATATCTCTATTATGAACCTCTGCTTAAACATAAATAAAATGAAGGGGAGAGATGATCTGAACTTACTAATGGTGTGTAAATACTGAGTTTAATAGTAGTAGTAGTCTCCCATTCTAATAGTTTCACACCTCTGGGAGTTTGCAGGTTAAGGCTGCTAATACTTAGCCCAACAGTATGAATGAAGGCCAGCACTACAGTCCTACCATCTACTATTGCCCAGAGTTTTACCTCCAGTACTCATTTTTACACATTTACAGGCTGATCCAATCTGTGGCCTCCCTGAAAAATACTGGCAGGTAATTTGCCATGGCTGAGGATTGAACCTCTGAGTTGCATTTAATAATTTCAGAATATCCAGTGCTCTGGAGAGAGTCAAGATAAAAATCTTTATTATTGCAATTCAAGTAGTTAAGCCACTTAAATCGTTTAATGTCTGTCTATATGAAAAAACAGCGGCAGTGGTGGCCGAGTGGTTAGCGTGTTCACACGGTATCCCTCCAACCCAACGGTCCCAGGTTCAAATCCTGGCTAGTCGGATTTTTTCCGGTTAGGGAATGGTCTTGTGCGATTGTTGTTGTTAATACCTTAATGTAAAAGTCCAGAAAATGGGGTGGGGTATATGAAAAAAATTAATAAAAATTAAAAAAATTGAAAATAAAATAAGACCTCTCTCAGAGGCTCACTTTTCGAATGCACCTTAGAGATTGCTTGTGGTTATGATGTCCAGGTGGTTTAACTACTGGTAGAGTCTCTTGCCAAATAGGTATTGATTAACCACCAGACAAAGAGTGCCTCACAACATTAGGGCAGAGAGGACCTATAGTTTAGAAGCTAACTTCTGGGAGTGTAAACCCTGAACACAAATCCTTGTCTTCCAGGATGGGGGTGAGGCATGGGGCTAGCAACTTCACCCTGTAACAACCATTAATATGTCTCTGATGAATCATGTTGGATTGTTAAGATGTCAAACTGACACATTCATTAACTGTATATGAAAATTAGTGACTTTGAATGTAAGAGCCATGCTGAAATCAGGATAGATGAAAAATATTTCCAATGAAATGTTTTAATTATGGTTTGTATGTAATAGCTCTCCTAGAAATGAGATTTGTAGAATCTGTCAGAATTGCAAACATTTGACAGTAGTGTACAGTGGTTCCAGTTATAGAACTGGATTACATGAAACATATAAGGAGTAATGTGATAAACTTTAATCCACAAGCAGAGTTACTCTGGAAATCAATCTCAAAATATTGATATGTCAACACTTTCTCTAACAGAAGATGGTTCAGAACAAGAGAAGCAAGCATTTATGATAACTTTGAAAGAGAATGCAAGTAAACATCAAAATATCATGCATTCGTTCTTGTAAACCTCAATGAAAAATTTGGCGAGGAAGATTCTATACATGTTACAGCCGGAAAGTACTCTTTGCTTGATGAAACAAGTGAAAACAAGGCTATTCTCTCAGTTAGATTTTTCACACACTTATTATAAAAAGCATATGTATTTTAGTACCTATTACATTTTTCATCAGGGTATCTGTGAAATGCCAGGAAGTGAAATTGTGAGACCAAATAGATTGTGTGATTGTGTGTAGGAAACAAATTGACCTCCAAATTAGGCTGCCTTGGAGAAAGCCAATGGTCCTAGAGACAAATGGAACTCAAATTTCAAAGGATCCAGTGCAAGCCCCTTAAAGAAAAGTTTTAAGTAGTAAGTATGACAAATGTGGAAGGAGAGACACTAATATCCTGTTGAAATGCAATGGATAAGAATTAAAAGGCTCTTATCAACAGCAAATGATACAATTGGCAGAGTTCAACTAAAAAGGTATGGAGAATGGTTCTTTTCAAGTACAAAGCTGCAACAGATAAAAATAAGAACAGATAAATTATGCTTCAAAGGTAGATCAGGACGAGGAGACAAAAATCAACAGTGTAGGATGATAATACTTCAATGAAAGAATAAGAGCATTTGAAAAATATTATACAAACTGTGGAGCAGCTCAGCAATGAAAATAAAAGTTTTATCGAGCAGTAAAACACACTTGCAATGCATAGCATCCAAAAGTAAACTCTCATAAGAACAAAAATTATGAAGTCTTAGAAGAAGAGTATCAGATAATAGAGTGATGGTCCAATTCTAGAATTAGGGGGAAAGGTGTAGAATCAGAATGAACTGGGAAATAAACTGAATATTGGAAGAGAAGGATATAGTTAGGTTCTCCAAGTCAATATGACTGTAATGGATGGGCCATCTTGAATGGATGGAATAGTGCAGAGTGCCAAAATTGTTAATGAGTAGTAAGTTGATAGGAGGAAGACCACACAAACTACAAGAGGGCCTGAAGACAATCAGAACTGGAGGATTGAGAGAGAAAGCAAAGAGTAAAGCCAAGAGTAGGCACATAATGGAAGCCAAGGCCCACACAGGGCTATAGATCTATAGATGAGTGATTACAATTCAAGAAGTTAGGTCTATTGTTTAATGAGAGAGTATGTGAGAAAATTAGAAAATAAAAATACTTAGTAATGTAAGTGACCATATACTAATTGAATACAACCAAAGAAGGATGTGGGTACTTTATTTATTTTGAAATTCTGTACCATTTATCAAATCCCAATCATAACCAAAATGTACCTTTAGAGCAGTAAGTCTACTTACAGCAAATAATAATAAATTTATAAACAGGCTAGATCTAGCCTGCTTATAAATTATTTGCTATAAAGGATTGTAAAGTTCAATGAAAAAGTTATTATGATTCAGAAAAGAACTCCAATAAATTGCTTAAAGTTGAAATATGTCCAGTGGAATTGAATATTGGAATACTCAAAATATATCAATTTAAAAGTATATTCTATAGAAAGCATAATTCATATGATAGATCTAGATTAATCTCTGTGACTTCATCCAATCCCAATTATTTATAAATACCATATTATCAATATGAAATAACCCTAAATTACACAGGCCTGCGAAATCAGGGTAATTGAAAAAACAAGACCAAGAAAATGTGTTTGTAGTGTATTTTGAGGCACTTATTTCAAAAATAGCCTTTATTTTCTTGTATCACGTAAGGATTTTGTAAGGTTTCAATGTTTATGTTTGTAATAATATTCACTATTTAGAAATTGTAGTAAAATTTATTTTCAGCTTAATAACAATCTTAAACATTTCAGCTTTATATACATAATACATTATCTTTTTGTTGTGATTTCCTTTCGACAAAAAATAAATTTTTAAATGAAAAACAGGAAAGCAAAAGTGTGTGAAATCCCCTAAAATGAAAAAAACGGAAAAAACCTTTTAAATCTTACTTTTAGACTAAAACTTTTACAGACTTAGAGCTTACAGACTTTCATTCACTTTTTACTCATTTACTGCTACTTTTGCCTTTAAAACTTCTCCTAGTTGTTTGTCTTGTGTGTTTACCTACGAAATCATCTCTGGTTAACATCCAACAGTAGTCAGCAAGTATATTTTAATTCCATCTTCCTTGGTATTTGCGATCCATGTTTTTGACATCTTAATGGAACCTTTCGACTTGTTCTTCGCTCATTGCGCCTAAGTTGTCTGGAAAGAATTTATATTTAGATGACTTTGAAACATTTTCATATAATTTCCACTTTCTTATAACACATCTATAAATTGATATTTCTAAACCAAAGATTAATTATAATGTCTCAATTACTGAATTTCTTCATTCTATTGTCCTCAAAAATTAATTATTTATATTTGTGCATTTTTATATAAGCTATGATACAATCCATTGCTATTTATTTCTCATGAGGTGGAAACCATAGCTTTTTTAAATCAAAACCCTTAATGTAATTTATTAACAGAGACTAAGTGGTATATATAGTAGCTAAAATAATCAATGTGAATATCTAATTAGCATCAAAGATTCCCATTCAATGTAACAGGCATATATTTAATTAAACACCTATTTTAGAAATTTCATTTTCATAAATGATAAACAAAAAAGATATCAACAAAAGTGTCTGAATTAATATTTACAGCTCATTATATACCAGGATTTTTCTGAATTAACAGTTCAAATTATTCTTATAAATGTCAAATCTAAACCAAAAAAGTTTTGTCATTTATGAATGTCTTCCAAAGTACCTTGGATTGAGGACTGAACTGATCTGATCTAACTGATTTAATTTTAAAGTTTTGTTCTTGATTTTATTGAATTTGACAGATTCAGTTATTGGCATAAAAAGTTTTGCTTCCAAGGAGATACTTTATCAAAAAAATAGCCTGGTGCCTCGTGCTTGCAAAATTCTGACTTCTATTTTGCTGAAAAGAATTGAAGGTACAATTGAAATAGTACAGTCAGATGATCAATTCAGGTTAAGAAGAGAAGAAGTTATACGTGAAGCAATTCTGGCTTTCAGACTTCTGGTGGGAAAAACATAAGCAAGGATAAGGCAACAAATGGATTTTGTATACAAAAGTCTTTGATGACGTAACAAGTTTTTGGAAGAGCAAATGGAAGTGCTAATGGAAATGAAAAAGGAAATTTGTTTAAAATTTTGAGAAAAAGGACGATATACAATCTATTAAAGGGTGAGAAGGGTATAATGAAGGCTGGAACTTACGAGGAGGAAGTTCAAATTGAGGAAGGATTTAAAGGCAAGGGTGCTCGTACTCACCAAAGCCCTTCAATGTGTGCAGAAAGCAATGGAAGAACTTCTCGAACGGATAGAGGATTTCAATGCTTTGTTACGCTGACGGTAAATATTCTAGCAGAAAGTGAAGAAGAATTCATACACTTTCTGAAATTAACAAAATTCTCAACCGTCCAAAATATCAGAGATTGAATAAAAAAAAGAAAATGCTTGTCAGCGGCGAAAAAGGTACTGTTGACAGAAGAATTTTGCTGGATGGAGAACTTTTAGAAAGAGTCTTCCGATAAAGTAACCCAGAAGTAGTACCATTAATCGACAGGGAGATTGTAAAGTTCTACCTTAAATTGGATAAAAATGGGAAATTAGGTATTCCTGAATGATAAGACAAACTCCCAAAAAGCACTTTGGGCAAGGTGAGTGGCTATGGTGAAGGTGTTGCCGGGTTTGATTCTGGGTAGCAGCACATGTGCTGCTGCCCACTTCAGGGGCTAAGCAAGGCAACAGTAATTAACTTTCGTAGGAAAATTTAACGTTTCCTTTGATAAAGTCCACATTCGAAGGTTGATGCAACAGAGGTTTTTAACCAGAATATGTGCAATATAAGCTAAAGAAGAACAACTATAGAAAAACAACTTACCCAAGTGTCTCCCAAGTATCGTCACTATGAATTCCTCTCAATCAACACAGCAAACAGCAACGACTAAGGAAATCGTGCTCCTTTCTTATCGGCGTGTTCATAGCAGTTCAGTCTAGTTTCTCAGTTAAAGACAGAACACCTCCATGTTCTGCGAATTGAAATGAACTCCGATCAAAAACAGGAATGTCACAGGAGGAACACTTCACAATGAATATCTACAGGGTGGGGCGTAATGGAGTCCATAGTTACCCACCTAGGTACCCACCGAAATCAGGAATTTCATTACGCCCCACCCTGTTATTTCTTCTGCTAAAATTGATTCAGTGATACTTAGTAATTTAATGGACATAAGAGAAGAATATAAGAATTCAGGCTCACCATAGTTCGAGTACCCGCGGTCCTTCATCGCAATTGGAACCACGCGCTTCTAGGCACGGTTGCACTGGACCGATTAGAGATAATGCGATATGCCGTCAATGGCGTCTTTCTCCGCTCTGTAAATGGCTGAATTAGAATGTTACCATTCCAGTCTTAGAAAAGAATAACAGCTGCGAACTTCTAATTCTAGGAATTTATATTCTAAAAATGAATCAAGAACTACCACATTACCAAAACAACTATCGCACGAAACTACCCTCCCGCAATGAATGCTTAATAATTATGAAGGTTAATGGTAGTTATGCAGGGGTTATACTTTTTTCAGGTAGAAATTTCGAGGGTCGTCGTCCTAATCCGGACCCTTAGCGAGACTTGCGAGCTCGGGAGCGCCCGGCCTTCCCAACAGGGGGTACCATAAAAAACTGACCGCGTGGAATACGACTTATAAAGTTATTATTCTATTTGTATTTCTTTTTCGATTTTAAAATGAAATTCCAAAAATTTCACTTCATACATTTAATCGTATTATTTATTTCTCCAATGATTGAGAAGACTTTAATTTAGGAGGCTCTAATTGTTTAATTTACGTTAAAACATTCATTAGTCCTTTATTACTTTCTGTAGGTTCATCTACTATCAAAAATCCCTATTCTATTCGTATTTCTTTTTCGATTTTAAAATGAAATTCCAAAAATTTCACTTCATACATTTAATCGTATTATTTATTTCTCCAATGATTGAGAAGACTTTAATTTAGGAGGCTCTAATTGTTTAATTTACGTTAAAACATTCATTAGTCCTTTATTACTTTCTGTAGGTTCATCTACTATCAAAAATCCCTATTCTATTCGTATTTCTTTTTCGATTTTAAAATGAAATTCCAAAAATTTCACTTCATACATTTAATCGTATTATTTATTCCTCCAATGATTGAGAAGACTTTAATTTAGGAGGCTCTAATTGTTTAATTTACGTTAAAACATTCATTAGTCCTTTATTACTTTCTGTAGGTTCATCTACTATCAAAAATCCCTATTAAGCGCCATCTCATTCATTTCATTATACATTTCCCACCCCTTATGTCATCCAACATCTTTTGTCTTCCCCTCTGTTTTTCCCCTGAATCCTACCCTCAATTACAACCCTTACCAATCCCTCTCCCCATCCATTTCTTCTGACGATCACGCCAATTAATGCCCTCTCCTCCCCAACCATCCATACTTTATAACACATGCTCAAAAAGAATAATTTCGTAACGGTTGACCTTTCTGTTCTTTTGACAGAAATTCCAATCGTTAGTATCATTTCTTAACCAAAAATACCACAACCTAAGTATCATGGGCGTTATCTCTCGAGGTACTGAGGCATTGACTAATAAGCGGACGGAGGTGAAAAATTCCGATTCAATTGTTTCATTTCGTCACAATGGAATTCCCATTGCGCAAATTGGTTCTCACTGGATCCATGTTAGTTTACATGGATGAGATAAATTATGCAAGAAACCCAATTTTACTCACTTTTACGAGTGAAGTGAAGCTCTGAAACGAGGTCCCGCAGAGTTGCCAAATGGTGTAGTAGCCACTACATTCCCAACTGCAAGCTTCAAGCAAATGGTAATGCCTTTTTCCAGAGGCAACGCTACTCCGGCAACAGATGACTCATACTAGCCTCCGCCGTCGCTCATTTTTAGTCCATGAGTTGCCCTGAAATGTAAAAAAATTGAATTTACCATAATATTTGGAAGGGAATTGAGGATCGTTACTCTTGTCCCATACAGAAATTGTTTTTCAATCAATTCCCGTAATACTAAGAATAAGTTGTAGTTATTTTAATGTTACCCACAACTCTTCGCTTCTCCTAAACATTTGAGGAAAGACGAGTTTGCTTTCGTGAATGATTCTCCTACTGCCACTAAAGTGGATGATCCCTATACTTAATGGAATGTATTTCTCTATCTAAACTGCACTTCTAAGAGTAGCCGATAATCTGATTCACTTCACCAGAATAAGTTTCCAAACGTCTTTCGATCACATTGAATGACGAAGAACTGTGTAGCTGCAAAAATGCTACCGATGAAAATCTCGTAAAAGGCCGAGAATGGCTGACGGTGTTGGACGATTAAATTGTCTGTAGTTCCGAAAATAATTCTTTGAGAGAACGCGAGAAGTCTATGCTGAACATAGAGTTGCCTAAGGCAGCCGTTTTTTTGCACGCACGTGATAACTAGTGAACATGAGTATCTCTCAGAACTGCTCGCCGCAGAATACGAAGAATGGATTCGGCTTTAAAATCCGTCACTCAAATAAAGGAATGAGAGCCCTTTGTAAGGCAAAAGGTCTTTGCCAAGGACGAAGGTAAGGGAAGCTATGCAATGTGAACGATTCAATTCTACACAAAATGCAACGTCCAAGAATTTGAATCGATAAAAAAAACTGATAAGCCCTTAAGTGAGTTATTTTTGGTGCTCTGAAAATGTTTTCTGGTAGAAACTGAAGCGTAATTTATTTTCTAGTTTCAATCCTATTTTTGTGGGCACTTCACTAGTTGTTCTACATATAATAATGAATTGAAAATTATACGTAGCTAGTGGCTAGGATACATTAATTTTAATTTTAGATCATTCAAATAATTTTCTTAATATCTTCCTCTCTTTTTTTCTTTGAGCATTCGCTCTTCAGCTAATTTTTTTTTCAAAATAAAGACTGACAATTGATTTAATATTTTCTTGCTATTCACAGTAACTGATAAAGCCTTTGTCTGTCTATAACGAAAGCGGTTTTTTCACAATATTGCAATTAGAATTTTTAGTTAATGTGAACAGGTTACGTATTATACAATAAATAATGTTAGTATTCTAGTTATGCAATAATCACGAAAGTTTTCCACAGCCTGAAGAATATGCATAATTAATTCATAAAATGGAAGGAATTTCTATTTGAACCTGAAAATAGACAGTTAAAAACATGCGAGATTTAGCCAGAAAGTGGATCTGGATATAATCATTATAGGTAAACACTTAGATTTGGTCCCAGATCATGACATTACAGTGATTCCCCCAACTCCTTGAATTCTGTTTTCCTTTCGAGCATTCATAGAGATTTTCGGATACCAAAAAAAATTTGCTTCAAATCGCAGTGCTTACAATTTTAACTTAAATTTTTGGTTAATAAATTGCAGTTAATTTCGTAGAAAATACACCCACATTCATTCAGCATGCATATTTACTTTTTTGATGATTGCTCTTTTCCATGTAGTGACCTAAACAAGTAAAAATCCTCAAGTCTATTTTAATAACAGCCGAAATTTATTACAAAAATTGTGTCATGGTTCTGGGAATGGCAGTGCAGTGGTTCGACGAAGTGAGGTTAACTAATAAAACGGTTGAAGGCTAAGCTCTGGTTTTACTTCTTTCTCGGGGATGGACATCGGTTTCCCATTACAACAGATTTTTGATTCTAATTTTACCGAACTTGAAAAGATCATCGCGTTACTGGAAAAAAGGAAGGCAAATCAACGAAAGTACTCAACGTAAATCGCAAGAATTCTCTGCCGAGGACCTTTTCCAGAATGCAGAAATTCCAAGGGAACCACCGTTTCGACATAAAGATTTAGCTTCCAATTCTCTTGCAAACACGGACTGAGCATAGTGGCGTTTCAGAGATTCCTATTCAACTTAGATTTAGTGATTTAGAATACATTGATTTGGGAAGCATTAAAGTTATCACCGATTAAACTATATAATTTATGCTACCCTTAATATTTATCAGCAGTATTATTTTCGAGGGCTACAATAAACAGCTCACTAACCTCTTTCAGTGAATGGAAAATACATGTAAAGATTGTTTCCCCAGCTAATCACATGATTATATCTCCTCATAGCCTTCCTCTCACACACCAACCTCCAACATTGCCTCCAGTTAAATCACGACTTAAATAATACCTAAACAGTATCTCTCTTTTTACAATCAATGTTATCCGTAAATTGTTCCTTTGCTTGCTGAAGCCCTTCATTTCAAAATTCACAGAAGGATTAGTTTTGTGGATATCGATGAGATTCAATAAATTGATTGTTCTTTCTGAAAGAAATTATTCTGTTTCCATATTAATTCGAATTAAAACACGTTTCAGCAACTGCTCATGTAAAAATATTACCACTAAATACAGTTTCTAGCAGAGGAGGAGGAAGCAGTGCAGATCAAAGGAAAAAAGGGAATAACTATTAGGCATCTACTATGCACTTGGATACTTATTTATTAGTTACTCCCTTCTATCTAATGTATCTTCATCATTTTCCTTTTGTACTGCCTCTCATCTACTTCTTGCATTTTATTCTCCACCGTTCTTGATATAATTCATAACCATATGAGCCGATATATTTATTGACTTCTCTATTGCTCAGATCTTCCACATCCATCTCTTATATGACCTTCACTTAGTCTTCCTTCTGCTGGTCTCCAATCATCATCCAATTCCTTTATCACACAGATTCCATTGTCTACTTTTTTCTATGAACAGAAAGCACTCTTGTTATCAAATATATTTACCTACAAACATATTGCCAGAATTTTTCATTTTACCCATTTTCTTTGAATTAAATGACTAAGAAGAAATGGGGGATAAGAAGCACCTTAATATTGAAAATACTAGTGCTACTTTTTTTTCTATTCCATTAAAGTAGTTGTAAGAATAGGTTAAGACATTATACCACAAGCGTTTTAAGAGTAGTGCAACATGAGGAAGTTGTGCAGAGGATGAAAGATAATTTTTATGTGAACTGCTACCAATATAATACTTCTTTTAATGTAAGTATATACTAAACATAAACACCCTCATTATTTACGAGTGCTTATTATCATGCAAAGAAAATTGGTACTACTCACACTTCAAATTTCAATGATAACTGCTACATGCAGGACATACTTTTGAGGTCATGCAGAACACAGTTAGCCATGGAATATATTATTAAGTAGAGTGATTGAATTAAAGTTCTTACTTAGACATGCTCATTGAGTACATTCTGAGTAAATAGAGTTCATTGCGATGTTATTTTAAGGAAACAGAAACATTGAGATGATTATCATAACACTTTTATTTTGAAAATTCAAAGTTAAATAAGAGGTGAAAAATAAAGGTTACAATTTATTTCAAAGATCTTACTTACATTTTGGTTGATGGTTAATGTAAATAATTTATAAAGATATACAGTAGAAGTCCGTTATAACGAGTACGGCATATAAGAGAGTTGCGTTATAGCGAGTGATTTTTTGGCAATTGTACGTCTCTCTGCAGAAAGGATAGGAAGTTACGTCCATTATAACGAGTGGTAATTTCTGAAGTATCGTTATAATAAGTACCATGCTTGTCTTGCCGGAGGCATATCTATAAGCGTCAATTGACGTGAGGGACGAAGCCCGACAAGACAGACGTATAAGGTGCAGCGACAGGCGTGATGATTTTTCCATGTATGACGCTCGAATTTCGGGGTGCCCGTTACTTACGATGGCGCGTTATTTTCGAGTTAACACATAATTTTATTGATTTATACATCGTAATAAAACTGAGTCCGCTTATATGAAATGTGGGAAATCATTGCTCAATAATCGTCGAAAAAAATGGTTGTCTTTAGACAATCTTAATTCATTTCAAATTGCTTTCTCGAGATATTTTTCATTCACACCCTTCATAAGCAATGACTGAGTCAAGAGGGATGGGAAGAGGTTACCCTGGGAATCCGAATCAGCACTGCTTTTATCTCTTATATTCCCACAGATCTTGGATCAGATGATTTGGTGCCAAGCTTAGTATGAAAACAAATCCTATGTGTGAATGCCAATGTGATTGGAACTCATTTCAAAATTCCAACGCTGACTAGAGGGGTCGTCATCGAAAAGAAACAAGAGACGAGGTGATAAGATGTACGGAGGGATAAAGCAAAGACTGAAACTCGTGAGAAGTTTCTAATCAAAGCTCCCTGAAGCACCTTTGCCTATGAAGGGTGAGACGAATTGTAAAAACCAAATGCATGAATTAGTTGACAATAATGTTTGCATTTAATATTTTTCTGCCATAAGAAGAGATTAATCACCTCAGATTACCGTTTGCTTGTCGGAATTCGTCCCTCACGTCAATTGACGATTCCGAGATATGCCGTCAATATCTCATAGGGGGATACAGAACTGCGTTAGAGGACCTTACCGATGTGATATCGACTTGAAATTTATATCACCATTACGTTGCAGATTTTACTAGTGTAGAGTCCACGAGCATCGCTTACAGCTATACGTGAGAACGACCAATAATCTGAAAACGTAGGTTCAGTGATTGGTAGTGGCGGAGCGCTGCTAACAAACCGCGAAGCGCTCCGTGTGAACCCTGCCTATTAGCTACAGTTAGTAGGTGTCTTTTTCAATCGTAACTTATCTATTAAAGGTGATTGAATGCGTATACAAGAAGTAGCGGGATCAGCTGATAGGACTCTCGAATTTAACCTGACACTGATGATAATCGTCACCACTGAATACTGAAGGATTACCGAAAGCTGTGTTCAATATCAACATCATACTTTTAGCGAAATTCACCGTCATAGAGGTTTATTTGGTGAAAATTATGTAATTCCTTCGGTTATTGGATCTCAAAATGGATGTTTTGTCCTAAAGTTACTTTGCGTAAATATAGGGAGTGAACGAAAATAGTTTAAAAATATTTCAGTATTGAGTAGCAGTAATTAAGAAAAAAAGAGTTGTTTCGAAGAAATGCGGGATTCTGTTCAATATTTTTGGAACGGGTGCCATACAGGTTGCGGCCACTGTACATTGCTTCCTGCCCGCCGGGCGAGGCACACTTAACCTGGGCGGGAGTCACTTAACATTTATATTTTAAAAGTAATAAGGAAATAATAACCGAATACCATTTTTATACATACATACCACGTTTAGACATTATACAATATGGAAATATACGAGAAAATTGTAGTAAATACTCAAGAGTTCAATATGAGAAGAAAAAGCTGTAACAAACTCAACAAGTAAAACCAAACTAGCCAGATAAACACATATGGGATCCGGCAGATGAAACGTGTACCCACGAACTCGGGAAAGTGCAGCATAAAGCGATTCGTTTTGTTAAGAAATTCTACCGTAAAAAAGTAAGAGTTACAAAAATGCTCTCAGACGTAGGTTGGGAAACCTTAAATGAAGGCAGATTGGAAGCTAGGCTGCGTTTGCATAATAAATTCAGCTAAACTATATTTTCGGAGGATACAATCGGTATCATGCGACCTCCCTGCTACCTTGGTAGATCCAATAATGAACGTAAGTTAAGAGAAATAGATGCTAGGACGAATCCTTTTAAAAATTCATTCTTTACACAACATCGCTTACGCATACGCTTACGCGCATACGCAACGCAACCTCGCTTCCGTCCCACGCCGAAGTCCCTCGCTGCCGTCCCACGCCGACGTCCCTCGCTGCCGTCCCACGCCGACGTCCCACGCCGCCGTCCCACTCCGACGTCCCACGCCGAGGTCCCACGCCAAGGTCCCTCGCTGCAGTCACACGCCGGTGTCACACGCCGACGTCCCTCGCCGACGTCCCACGCCGCCGTCCCACGCAGAGGTCCCTCGCTGCCGTCACACGCCGACGTCCCACGCCGACGTCCCTCGCCGACGTCCCACGCCGCCGTCCCACGCCGATGTCCCTCGCTGCCGTCCCACGCCGACGTCCCACGCCACCGTACAACGCCACCGTCCCACGCCGAGGTCCCTCGCTGCCGTCCCACGTTCCCGTCCCACGCCGACCTCCCTCGCACTCGTCGTCGTACCGGACGTCGACCCCCGCCGCAGCCTCCATCGTAGTCGCCAACTCCCGACTACCTCTACCATCTCCCTGGACGCCCTCTACCCCGACGCTTTCCTCTTCCCCAGCCAACCCCCAAAAACACATTGTCTCCTTGATCCCTTCTACCCTGGCGCCCTCCATACCGAGACCACCTCCCTGGACGCCCTCCCCTCTACGTCATCTTCCCAAACGACTTCCCTACACAATCCTAAGACTCTACCTTTATATATCTTTGCCGGGGGCAGGTGAGGCCTGCTGGACCCCTATTCCTTAAAAATCAAACGTCTTTACTTTTATTTATCTTGGCCGGGTGCAGGTGAGGCCTACTGGCCCCATTTCCTTAAAATATCCAACTACTTTACCATTAATTATCTTTGCCGGGGGCAGGTTAGGCCTACTGGCCCTCTACTCCTTGCCCCAGAGATCCCTCTTTTGTTTACAGAAATTTTACAAGTACAATATAAGTACGTAATACCGGAAACCCTCTCCGGTCGAACTCTCCGGAACCTCCCCAGAGGTCCCCTCGAACCCGTCTCCCCTTATGCCACTCTACGCTATCACCGTAGACGCTCTAGGCGTCATCACACCAAACGACCTCCCCTACAAAGTCCCACAACTTGGCCTTTATTTATTTATGCTAGAGGCAGTTGGGGCCTAGTGGCACCTTATGCCTTGCCCCAAAGATCCCTCTTTGTTTTACATATATTTTATAAGTACAAGATAAATACTGAAATAATTACATACATAAATAATTACATTACATAACCGTTATATAAATAGTTAAAGCACATATTTTGAAATTGTTAATTATCAGATAGATAGGTGATACTGAAAAATATATATACACTTTAAAAATATGCATAGATAAACCAATAAACATCTTTATCTTAATAATCTTTAAAAATGGAATTAAAATTTAATAGATACATTAAAACGTTAAAATGCAATAAAAAGTTGCTAGACGTGCATCACCACAAGTCGGGAGGAAGATTAAAAGTTATAAAGATTAAAATTGAACAAAAAGATAAATATTCACTGAATTGTTCAATAGATGATTCAATAAATAGTTAAGAATTAAGTTCCATTTTTGGAATGTGCACTTCTCGGATTAACATCACTTCATTACAAGTCACGGAGTTTATTTCCTATGGAAGTGTTTATTCAATTCTTTTCCGGCTAAAATTCATCCCGACGTCATCCCCTACGTAGTCGCCAGACGTAGCCACCAGACGCCGACCTTTAAGAAAAATAATATGCATATTAATTACCGAAATAGTAACCAATTACAAACATTCGCGTATAATCCAGTACTTAAATCCTTTATCGCATAAGAGTCTCCACACAGCACAACGGTATGTTATAACGCAATATTAAATTCTACTACTAAATTCAGTTTTATAAACACGAATCTTTACTGAATGCTCTCAATAATGCTACATGCATTGAACCAATTTTAAGAAGATCATTATATTAAATTTCATACAATAAATACGAGTGTTTTAGCGAAATAAATTAAAGGTACAGATATCTGTAGTGGATTACAATGATGTAATAAAACTTGCATAAAAAACCATCCCAGATTTTCTTTATGTATGAATTTTTAGAATTAATTTCTTTTCCTAATACTTCACGAAAAAAACTAAACAGCCTTTGTTACATTTTGTCCGTTTAGTACTCCACAATTTAAACATTTATAATGCGATCAACTGCACATCTAAGTACTCTCTAATAAGGCGACAAGGCGACGCAAGAATCTTAGAGAGGGAACCTTTGCAATAAAATCAATAATACTGAGAGTAGACATTAATTGATGACAAATCTTTTAAACTGCATTTCATTGTTGGAAAACATTCATTTGGACTTAAGTATTTACCAAGTAAAGTCATCTTCCAAATAAAAAACTGATCAAAAATGTACAATTGTTACTGCAGATGAAATGCGATGAATATTTTCACAAAAAGTTGTAGGTTGGGAACATTAATGATGGATGGATCTCCTTATCGCGATTGTCCAACGTTGTAGTCATTGAAACAGAATTAAAGGCATTTTACGACCTAAATCTATTTTATCGTTTCTGTTCATGCATATGTTTGCGTAAGAAATTAGTTATGGCCGCAAGCTTAAAATGCAAAGAAGACATAAGCTGCGTAAAGTTAATCCATCTTAAGCTAACAGTCCGAGGGTACGCTAATAGGAAACAAGGATAAATATCCTACTTCATACGTTTTTTGCATTCATCTATATCCAATTTGTTTAAAAAAATTCAGTTCAGTTTGCTACGAAGAGTGATTTGAAGACTGAAAAAAAGGCCTAAATTCACTGCAGAATCGTGAAAGGGTAACGCAAACAAGCTAAAGTAAATATCCTTACAATTCCGGAGATTGTTTACGAAAACAAGACCTTGAGCTTGTGCAAAGACCCTAAAGTAAAAACGGATGAACCAGTGGCCACCACCGTTAAAATAATCCTAAGAATGGAAGAAATTGAAATTTGTGGAAGAATTGACCTTGAGGAGACTCTTGAACTGTATGTGCTCAAACTCTGCTAACAAAAGAGTAGAAAATGAAAGTAGGAAAATCTAAGTAAATAGGAAAAAAATGACAAGATGAGATTAGAGCTGAAACGGAAGGCATGAAAGGGAAAACGCATTAATCTAATGCCATCCCCTTTCACCACGCTGACATTGTTCCCGGATTTGAAACATCTAAATACTCAATGGTTAAAGAATTATTGATCGACCATTGCAGTAATCTTTGCCTTCTATGCAATCATTATCTAACTAACGAATCAGGTATCTTTAACTTAGATGGGAATTACACATAAGGTAGACTTCTTCATTGTCGCAGATCGTTTTTTCTCTCTTTAACTTTATTTAAGAATATTATACAACGAAATCGGAATATACTAGGAACGTTTACATGGAATCCGAATTATATCATCGAAACTAGTACTCTTATAGAAATAACGAGATTTACACCCTATAAAAACTGAGCTAGCGATTTATAATCAACCTGAAATGAAAACCAACCCAAACGCTAATGACCCAGCGAATGTTTCCATTTTACCTGTCATTTATGCATACTATCATTGAAATCTTAACAACAGTTTTAAAAGGAACATTTAACAAACTATTGCCATAGCCGGGATGATTACTAAGCAGTGATACCAGATCTTAAGCTTGTGCCAGCGATTTCTTTATGATGACTGAAAATGGTAGATTACTACTCTTCGTATCTCGTAAAAACGAAGTAAATTTATTAAAATGGCCTAAATTTGCTTGAAAAAAAACGTGAAATCGCTGAATTATCAAAAGCGTTGTTTTGCAAGGTTAAGCAATTCTTTCAAATCATGAAATCTTAAAATGTATTTCCGATAGTTAGAGAAATGTTCCCGAAGCACCAAAAGGAAAGCAAAACTGAACGACGAAAGAAAAGTAATTATTCATTCTCTCATCATTCTAGGCGCTCTCACTTTTGTATGACCTAGCGAAGTAAGTAAATTGTAAAAACATGGAGCCTTTGAAATGACTAACTGTTCATGAATAGCATATGAGAAAGTGTCGCCATAACAGCAATAGAAAGGCAAACCATTATGCAAATAAAAGGTATTTTATATGCTTCAATGGAGAGACATTCAATAATCTTAACACGGATGGAAAAGATGCAAAAAAATTTGACTCACGCATTTTGCTCGATTTTTTCCGTTAATTGTATGATATTAATTTCAACTGACTTTTCTAAAACAATTTTAATAGTCCTTTACGATACTCAAAATTGAATTTTGGTCTCTACAAAATTTGTTCCAACCCAAATTTTTCAGAATATATTTACATCGATAAAATCCACATTTTCGGAAAACTCTCAGAAGTATTTGAAACTTTTATGATGAATTTAAAATTAACAAGTACTCCATGCGTTACAGAATGTAAAATAGAAGTTCCATTTCAGACTGAAACCGATACGTCATTTCGAAAATCCAAATAATATAAATTAAAAGTGAATCAAATGTAATGCACATCTTCTAACATGGAGACATTGAACGAATGAAGGATATCGAAAAAAGGGGGAATTTGCTAACTAGAACTACATTTATTAATTTTAAAAAATAATAAGTACTTACGGTATTCAATGTTCCATCAATGGACCGAATAACTCTCCTCGACTTACTGCGCTCCTACTCTTGATCTTCAATGACGGAGAGAGGTTTTCAGAATCTCACTGAAGAATAAAAAATAAAAAATCTTTTTGAAGGGATGAAACCCTATACTAATGCCAAAATACGCAGTATCTATAAAACTTAAATAGGTATAGCAAAAGCACCAGTTCTATATCATACTCACTGTATTATGTGTTCCAGCATTCGGCAAATAACTCTGCTCATCATACCTGTGCTCCTTCTTTTGCTCATCCATGTCGGATAAATATTCTGGGGGTAAAACTGATAAATAAACTGATGAATAATTTATAGTAATATAAAGATTCGCCATATCTATCACACATCATTAGGTATAGCAAAAGCACAAGTTCCAAATTATACAAACTTATTTGTGTTCCAGCATTCAACCAAATAACTCTCCTCAGCATAATTGTACTCATTATCTTGCTCTTCCGCGTTGGATATATTTTTCGTGGAGAAACTGAAAAATTAAAAACAAAACAGTAAGTAAAATATCATTTCGAAGACATAAAATTTATGCTAATATCAAAATTCTCCACATATATCTCACAGCATTAAGTATAGGAAAAGCAGAAGTTTCATATTATACTAACTTGTTTTATTTGTGTTCCAGCAAATGGCCAAATAGTCTCTATTATTAATAGCCTAAAACTCTCCTCAGCATAATTGTACTCATTCTCTTGCTCTTCCGTGTTGGTAATATGTTTTGGGGGTGAAACTGAAAAATTAAAAAAACCTGTGAGTAAAATATCTTTTGATACGCATTTGGCACTATCTAATAATAAAATACGCAGTAACTATCAAACATGATAGGTATATCATCAGCATCAAATTTTACTAATTTTTTCGTGTGTTCCATTAATATGCAAATTCACTTACCTCAGCATCGTCGTGATTATTCTCTTGCTTTTCAGTGATGGAGTAATGATTAGGGCGGGAAACTAAAGAATAAAAAAAGTAAATAAATATCTTTTCGAAGATATAAAACACTATACTTATACAAAATTACGCCATTTCTATTAAACATGAAATGGTATAGCAAAAGCATCAGAATCCAATTATACTCATTTTATTGTGTTCCAAATCAGCAAATGACTCTCCTCAGCATCGTTGTGCTCCTTCTCTTGCTCTTCCGTGATGGAGAAATGTTTGGAGTTTGAATCTAAAGAAAAAATAAAAAGCAGAAAGTAATATTGTACTTCGAAAACAGAAAAACATGATATTAATCAAAAAATACGAATTATCGTCATACTGAAATAAGAATAGTTTAGTAATCTAAAATCTAGTATCTAAAGCACAAATAGATAAAGTATTTACATAACCTATTGTACGATGTAAGTTTAAGAACGGCAGATCATTTACCTTTTGTTAAACTAGGATTTCCTTTTCGACGTCGTAGGACACGGTCTGATGCAATCGAAGATGAGTGGGAGCGATTCCTTCGTGATTAAATAGAATTAGTTCATAGTAACTCAGAAACAGAGATATGTTATCTGAATTATACCTTATATATCCTATACAAATACAACAGACGACTCAAAGAATTCGATTTTTGAATCTCAATTTATATCCACATATTATTCTCAAGGGAGACGGAAATTTAATAGTAAATGAATACACAAGATCTTAAAAGCGATAACTATTCGTCAATTAAAATTCGAATATTTTTCAGGACCTCCGTTACAAGAATATTAAAAAATATTTACTGAAAAAATTAAAAGAATTTAATTAAGATAATTTCCGAAATTCGACTTCAGTATTTCACTCTAAGACTAAGAAAACTGTGACTGCAAACAGGATAACGTTATAGTTAATGCATTAATATTAAGTATTCGTAACTGATAGATATTCGTGATTCGAGGGTAAAAATAAAAATATACTTATTCAGAAATAATCCCTCTGTACCTTTTTATCCAAGAATTAATTGCAAGGTTAATTTGAATCTGATATTTTCAGGAGAGTTTGCAAAGAAAACATTTCAAAGATAACTGATAAAAAAAACAAGTTATGTTTCAAATATAAGCCGGGATGATATGTCATCGGTTGAAGATATACCTGTATGTTACTAATCCCAAAATGTTTTCCAAAAATATTACTTTGAGTACTCTATCCCACCATTATTATTATTTAAAAATTATTGTAATATATCTAATGCTTAGTATGATTTCCACATGAAAATGAAAAAAAAACAAACACTGCTCTTAACATAAAATTCAAACGGTTACTCACATGCTTCCACTAAATGATCATCGAAATCATCGATCAAAATCATCTTGTAATATTACCATTAATTATTCCCGATGTTCATCTAGGGTTGCATCAAGAAGAGGAACGTCACAAATCTTAGACTTCCATTGAATTTTAAAATGAAGACCACTAAATTGAATTCTTAATAATTAAGAATCGAAAACAAGAATATGAATTCACTAATTTGGTGCAAATGAATATCTATCCATTATTCAAGTATAACATTTATGGCGATTTTGAATCCAATTATGAAAGAAGAAAAGCGCAATGGAAATCCTCCTATTAAGAGATGGATGATAAAATAATGATGGACAATGAAATCAAATTTTAAATTTAAATAAAAGGACAGTCGAATTGACTTCAGTAGATATTGTCCATTACTGACTTATAAATATTGGGAAATAAATGCTTGAGGAATACAGTCCCGCTGCAACGTATTTGATTACTCAAGATCGATTCTACAAATTACTACTCTCAATATGATTTCTGGTGAGAAAAACTACGACCCTAAAGAAAAAGATGAAGGACTAATGGAGTTCGAATTATAGAGGTTAGCTTAACTGTAATTATAGGTCAATGACAAGGAAAGCAAACATCCACACTGGAAATAGCGGACTTGACTTTCAATGTCACAGCTACAAACACTCCATCTGTTAACTCACAATATTCGTTTACCATAAGAATCTAAATAATATACTATGGTCTCAAAACCAAAGAATATCCTTATAACTTAATTCAGATTAATTCATGATGATGCACATGGCACATACTTACCAAAAATATCACTGACGAAGTCTACAACATGTTGACGCTACGAAACATCCTCTTATTTAATGAATATATACTTCTTGAATGAAGATATTCATTCAATAATTAAGTTAAACTTGGAAATTGGATAGCTTATGCTCGGCTTCGAAATTATTGCTATTCTACAATTCAAAAGTTAACCTTTCCTTCGAAAAAAAAGACGGGCAGCAGCTCCTCACTAGATGACGTCTCCGAAGTAACTGAAGTTTAAATCTTTAGAATGAACGTTGAACCGAATGCAGCGCTGTGATTGGTCGATGATTCAACTGACAGTCAATTCACCTGTTTCCCTCTAATTTTAATAGTTTTCATCAATTATAATCACCACTGAGATAAAATTTATTTTTGCGCAAAATAATTTAATTCAAAATTAAAAGATATTGGAAAATGAATTTTACTTTTAAACTCCTCGATTATAATCCGCGTAGGTTTCCCGTCTCCACTGGGATACATCATGGTTCAAATTAAGAACTATCAAAGACATATTTACTTATAATTATTTTGTAGAATGAACCGATTGATAATAATGTGTACTGAATATCGTATTACATGATGTTAAGGTTTGGCGATAATGTGACGGGAGAAAGCGGTTAAATTCGGTTAGCGGTTAATTTGTGGTTAAATTCTTAAATTCCTCTCTTTACAATTCCTCAATAAACTCATTATAACTTACTAAATCTTCCTCTGATTAATAATTTCTCCCTCATTTACGATTCGGGCTTTTGAAGTAAATTACACGACGGATGGCCTTCATTGCATTCTAAAGTAACTTCCCCTTCGAATATTTCTCAGCTGAGCTTATCAGTCCCACGTCATAATGTCTCATTGAACATCCACAAATATTCGTTGCGAGGAATTTAAAGGTTAGATGAAGACCTCCATTGTGAAAAGAGGACAGGACCATTACTTGCAAAGCTTCAGCCCATAGGTCTGAGAATGATGCCTTTGAAATGTAAAATTATGAAATGATATTGTGGTTTTAGTAGACCAAAGAATATTATTCAAATGCTACACTTATTACGCTACAGAAATATTACGTTACTAAATCATTGTAAAAATCTTCATGGAATATTTTCGTGGATGAAATCGCTTGATTCTTTAATAAAGTACCACACTCAGTGATGTTTAATACCCTTGAATCTATCACATACAAAATCAGTGGAAAAAGATAAGTTATGGCAACATAATATCTAATTGTAAACCTATGGAATAAAATCGATAGTCTCAGATTCAATTTCAAAGCAATGAAACACGTCATACAGATATTCATATCTCTTATTCGTTACATTCTTCGGAACGTTTTCATAGATTAACATTACCTTTAACTCCAGCATAAATCCATTCTGAGGCTTCGATTCCTTGACGATTCGTTCATTACAGTTGAGGAATTACACACCTTTTCAATCCAATCCACGGATCAGAGCTGAGTTTCAGCTGTTTTGTCGACACGAGGCTTTTAACTTGATTATTGAACCCTTGCGTTGTACTTGTGACACTCTCACTGTGTAAAAGTAATCCAGGAGTAAACGTGATCTTGTTCACAGCCACTACAGGTAATCCTCATTTGTAAAACATTTTAGCACTTGAAAATCACCAGTCTTCACACCACACCAACTTCACATACGACCTAAAGGTAAGCACGAGGCTTTGGCGTTTTTGCGCGCTTTTGAACACTTACGATCGTCTTCTTTCGAAAACTGAATTACGCGAAGGCGTCCAAGAGCTATGGCTAATGTCAGGTGACTGTTTTCTCTCGTCATGTTTTCATTGTGGAGTCGTTATCTAACTCTTAACTTCTTTGTGGTGAATTCTTGTGGATATACAATGACTTCTTAAAACATCGGAGGGATCAGCTGACAAATATTTGTAGCAAAAGTTTCTTTTGGTGTACGAAGGAGGCCATCCATTTTGTGATTTCCTTCGTTAGTGCATTATGCAAAATATAACATCAGTATAAGTTTCACGCATGACTTACGTTTGCAGCAGTGGTTTTAAATATTAATATTTGTGGCACTTAAAGGTAAAAGCAACGACAATCAGGAGGATATTCATAAGGTGGGAAGAAATATAGAGTATGGAGGTAATCTACATATTGAATGAACGGTTGCAAAGTGGAGGAAGCATTTCAAGAGGAAAGAATCAAGAGGTAAGATAATTTGGAGTCAGACCCGTGTGAAATGCATTTCTTGTCACGAGATATTGAAATTTCGCATTAAAGAATGTCGTAATTCTTTAGAGTTTGTGCCTGCTAAAATTTCATTACTATAGGATAAGGCAACAATTAGAAACAATTTATCAAAATTGTGATTAAACATCAATCGAGTGAACTGTATTCAATGTGATAATAATGTAAGCTTTTAGTATTGTTAAGTTTTCAACCTAGAGCATTAGTGAGGATCCATAATAAACCTTGTTACATTTCATATAACTTCCAGTGCTCCCGGATAGTCATGTAGACATCGCGTTTGCCTTTGATGAAAGCGGTCACGGGTTCGATTCCTGGTGGGAGCCAATGTGCGAAAATGACCTATGTGACTATCCTATGTAGAGAAAAATATATTTTTAATACGAAATATTTTTTTATTCTAATACTTCCCCGTAATTGCGAGCAATGGCTTGGTAGTACCATCGAATTCATTAAGTGGAAAATATGTTCCTTTAAAGCAACATTTAATGTTCTAAAGAAATATTTACTTCGATAAATATCTATAATCTGAGTGAATGCATATTTAATTATCGTAAAAAGTTTACGAAAATTAAAATTAATATACTTGGGGACGGTGCGGCGGACATAAATTTAAAAATCAACCAATCAGAGAACAGCAATATTGTGTAAACCGAACATCCAATTCATTTAGTGAAAAAAATGTGACTTTAAAGGAAAATTTCTATTCTTAAAATATATTTATTTCTAAAAATATAATATGTATATCACATAAGTAAATAAATATTTAATTACAATTATAGTTTACGAAAATTAAAGTTAATAAGCGGGGCAAAGTACGTTGAAAACAAAATTGACCAATCAGAGAAGATCATCATTGTTTAAACCTAGAAAGACGGTTGAGTCTTCAGTCGTCGCCGAGATTTCTTCCGGAGCAGTCACTTGGTAAGTCTTTAAAAATAACCGTTGCTGATTTGAATTTACTTTCTTGTGTTAACATGGTCCTGCTGAAGATGTTGGTCGTCGCGACCCATGATTAAGCTAAATTTCATAAAATATCTTAAACAAATTTTTCTTGCGACCATTTTATGGAATAATTATTAGAATTTCCCGTACAAAATTGTTCTCGATGCACACTATTAGTCCATATACTTCATGTAAAATCTCGATTATGTTAGGTAACGGTAGGACCCAGCGTTTTACATCGCGTATTTCTTTGCAATTTAGCGAGAGCTATGTCCGGTCTAATTAAATTTCGTTTTCTTTTAAAACAGATGCGTGCATAACATCTATTGTTTGTTCATTTGCTTAACATTAAGTCCTGTTTTTGGTGTTAATAAGTAATGATAGTAAGCATAATTAAAAGTGCTTCGACAGCGTAGGTAATTTCTCACTAAGGCTCCTACCGGGAATCGAACACGGGACCGCTTTCATCGAAGGCAACCATAAAAATAATTAAGTTTCCGTTCTTAAGCTCGAATTTTATTAGCATAAGTTTAGTTATCTGTCACAAGAATAAAATTTAACCCCTTCTTTTGTAGTCAGTCGTTTGTTTTTTTTTTCAAACTGGGTGTCATGAGGCATTGTGGGTAACGGTTGAAGCGGTTTCGTAAGTTATCGATACAAGTTCATGTCTGCTCATTAAATTGTAGGTTGTAGGATGTAGGTTAAAACAGGTACCTAATTGAATTTATTTTTTTTAATTGTTTTTTTAAATTTTTTTTCAGATTTTAGAGTAATTTAATTTTCTCTGATTTCATAGTGGGCTGCCACATAAGTAATTTTCCTTTCGATAGAAAGGGACTGCGGAAGGATTGGTCCTTGATGATACCCGATGGTAGCGAAAGACTGGATCTCTTAAATTAGGTAAGCGGAAATTTTATTCATGGGCCTCTTCGTATTCTAATTGAAAATTTTTCTAGGTTAGGGTAAATTTTCCATTCCTTTATTACGTGATTTGTGTCCGACAATAAAGCAAAAATTTTCTTTCTTTAAACAGGAAGTCTTTACTTCCCTGTGAATCGTAATGAAAATCGAATGTCACGGAAGCATGACGATCTAAAACCATTGTAGGTATGATTAAGATAAGGATGAAAATGTACTCGCAATATTACACTATTATGCTTTTTAGGATCTCTTTCTAAATCAATATTTTTGGATTACAAAAGAAGGCGTAATCATATGCCTTATACATACTATGAGAATTAAATTATTTTTTTCCCCTTGAGTAAGATAATTTGTTGTACCTTTACTGATTTTAATTGATACAATGCAGTTGTTTTAACATTGAATCGTCTCTGTTATTTAGTCTTTCAATTTCAGTTTTATAACAGATGCCTATTTAGACTCTAACGATCATTCATAAATCCACGCGTTCTTTGGCATTAATAATCAGAGCTCTAAGACTTCACAGTGTTTGACTATCTTTTCTGTAAAAATTTGGGCATTACGTCTCGTCTGATGCACTTTCGCCCTCCAATTAACTGTAAATTACTGTGAGCTGGTGAAAGTTGTTTACATGCATATTGATCTTTCGCTTTCCCTATTCTCTGCTCTCAATGCATTGTTATGGCCGAAAAGTTAGCTGAGATGCTAATGATTTCCTTAGACCCGAAATCGCGTACCGAATTCCTTGAATTCTTTATCCTCGATTTCCGAAGGTCAAAGTGTCGTCCTTCCAACTTCATGCACTATGGATACCTTATTGAACCTATTTCATTAGTTTGACGTTTAAATTTTTTCAGATTTGGGGAAAGTGAATTTTCTCGAAACGCCATAATCTCGACTCCTGGATAAGCCATACCCGTTTCGACAGAAAACGAGAGCGAAAGGATTTGTCATGTAAAGCTATCCTATTCATAATCTTATTTCTTTCTTTACAAGGGAGCACCTCATCAGCATCTACTGGTTTCGAAACCAATTCGTGAGTACAGTCCTCTCCTCCTAGTCCTATAACTAAAACTGCATCGCTGCCTCTTTATCATTGAAATCATTACATGTACTCTGTATACATAAGATAAGAGGCATCTTTGATAGTAGTCTAATGAACTAAAGCATCATTACAAGATATTCTTGTTGTATATAATTTTTTTAGTTTCTTAATTAAATTTCACATGACCAATTTTTTATGTGACTCAATTATTTGACTTATTATAGTACATTTAATAAATTATAATAGTCATTCAAATATTTCTTTGAAAATATTTTGTTTTCTCCATAAAAATTCTTGTTGGATGCTACCAATATGCACTTTAACACAGTGAATGCAGTCATTGGCAGCTGTAATTTCTTTCTGTAAACTTTCCTTTTGATATTTTAATAAAATTGACTTTGAATTTAAATTTGGAGTATTGGTACCGACTCTCTTGGTAGTATGTAACCCTTAATGCTCACACTTGAATCATGAATGGATATCAGTTAGGAATATCTCAAATTCACGTTATTCTAAAACGTTTCCTAGCACAGTACTTTGTCTTTAACGGAATTTCTTGGGTTATCATTAATAACATTTTTTAATTCCATCAAATGTCCTTCTAACGCACGTTCGGAATAGATTTTGGATTTGAATTTTCCATTATTTATTTTTTAAAGATATTTGATTTATTCGCATATTATTAATTACAGTTTTGCTTCAATATTTTTATTGGAACCAAATTCAAATTTTAAATATAAATAAATAAGTAATCAACTACTAGTGTTTTATTTATGTATATTAGTTAAGATATCTTCGTGTTTGAGGTTGAATTAATTAATTTACTGAATGCCTAAAAGATAGTTCCTTAACATCTTCGATTCGGAATCTCATCGTATGACTAATATTTAGCTGCTGATTATCTCTGATAATTGAAATCATCTCTTAACATCTTCGATTTGGAATCCAAACCCGTCTAACGAGTTCGTATTGGAAATCCTACTCTGAGCAAATGCTACTAGCGTCAGAGAGCACTTGCGGGTGAATCGTACAACATTTTATGGCAATAATTAATTATTACTTCATTAAAACCTTAAATAATTTTTTATACAACTTATTAAATTTTGCCTTTTTCTTTTTTATGTTTGAGGAAGTGAGCTCTCTCGCGTATGGATGATTTTTTTGTATGTCTCGGGTGTGATACCGAAAGTGCGTTCAAATTAGGATCATCAAATGATGTCTTTTGGATATAAGATACAGGTTAGCTATTTTATTCTGATATTTTCCGACATTTATTCTTTCTGATGTTTAATAAGATAGCGTAACATATTTTTTTATTTTTAACCCGCAGTTAATATTGCTCTAACAAAATAATTCGGCTTACCATTTAAATTATATATTTATATTCCGATTTTGATTATTTTATATTCAAGATGAATTGTGGATGTTTGCAATGTCTGCAGTCTGCAATGGATGACTCTAATTTCTTTGAGCTTCGCGTTAACTGTTTCAAACGCGGAAAACTTGTAGCCGTTTTGAAAGGGGATTTCATTAGGTCGATTTGAATTCCCTCTGTTTCGTCCTATTTTTAACTCCAGTATCACCTTCAATTTTTTATCAGTTATGTAGAATACCTTACTTTCATTCTCTATTTTTTCTGTAATTTGAACACTAGCAATTTAGAACAGGAAAAAAAGGCATTATCTCAAGGTCGTGGTTTCCTAAAACCACATCCTTGTCGTGGTCGTGGTTGTTTTTGAATTTAATTATAAATCTTACTTGGTTGTGGGAGTAAAATGCGTAATATTTTTGGAAATTTCTTCGAGATCACCTGGATATCATAAACCTATGACATATCAACGACTTTTATATTTAAAATTTAACTTTTTTATTTCCCTAATAGACGTCTTTTATTTAACATCTTTCTTAACAACTCCCTATAATATTATATTCACCTTTTCCTTGCATTCTAATCATTATTAGTGGGTAGAACTAATTATCTCTGCATATCTATTATATATAGATGCTTCTCCGGATTCATTCATATATATAGGGATATATATAGATAGATAGATAGATAGCTAATTCACAGCCTAAACCACAAGCGCGATTGAATTGAAATTTTTACCGCGTATTGGCCATAACGGATAACCGCCAGAAAAATTGCGATTTCGATCTTTAGTGTCATGGGTTCGATTCCAGAGGGCCCCAAAGTCCTGATTTTTCCCGTTTAAATGCATTTCGTTGATTTTCCCGATTTTTTTAAAAATACTTATCTGATAGGCAGAGAATTAAAACTCAAAGAGCCAATATATATGGTCATGATCTATCGAAAACGCAAATTACTTTTACGGAAAACATCCTGGGTTCGATGCTAGGACGATGCAAAAATCTGTCATTTAAAATACATTGAGGTAGTTTTTCATTATTTTTTTAATTCTTTTATCGAAATGATATGAAGTTCTTGCTTTTATGGAAGATGTATATTGAGCCTAGAGTTCGGAAAAATATTTACGTAAGACCGTACTGTTCCTGGGTTCGATGCCGGGGCACATTAAATTTTCTCTCATAAGGAATACATGGGAAAAGTAGCAAGTCGTTTGAAGAAGTTAAAGCTAATATTTCTGCCTGAATTTTCGTACATAGTTAGAGATGGTGATCTTCTGTTGTGCTGCATAGGAAGTATTACCAGAAATACCCGGGTTCGATGCCGGGTGGTAAATATATCTGCCTTATAAAACACATTGGGGTAGTTTTTCATAATTATTTTCATACACTTATCAAAATGATAGGACCTTTTTCCTTTGCAAGAAGATGAATATTAAAACACAGTTAAAGAAAAAAAATATTTAAGACCATAGTTTTCCTGGGTTTGATGACAGAACATATTACAATTTCTCACCTAAGGAATATAAGGGAAAAGTCAGGTAGTTGCAGCCAATATTTCTGCTTGAATTTCACACATAGTTAGAGATGGTGATCTTCTGTTGTGCTGCATAGTAAGTATCATCAGTGAGGCCCGGGTTCGATACCAGACGATTAAATTGCAGCGAATTTTAAGAATATTTTCAATGCAATTATTTATTTTTTTTTTTGAGGACCGTCCCGATATGATGCCGCCCTGAAATTAGTGTTGTCGATCTGCATGCAGTATGCAAGCTACATTTTACACGTATATATATTTTTTAATTCTTACCTCGAAACATGAATTGCTTTCTGTTAGCTATCTTTACAATTTAAATTAACGTTAGTATAAGATGTTTGCTATCACAATTCATCGTGATCAATGGAATTATATGATTGAATTCCGAGAATGATCAATAATGATTTTATCATTTCAGTAGATACTTTCAACTATCCTTTTTACGGTCATTCTGAAAAGAATTTGTATTTGAATTTACGAAACTTCATCGTTTTAAGAATTCTGCTTTGCTCATTTACAATTGAACTAGCGGTTTATTTGAATATTATTATAGAATTCAAATTCAAATTTTTAAATTGATTGATACAGGCAACTTTAGTATTTTTATTATATATGTTTCAGTTAAGTCATCTCTGTTTTTGAGGTTGATGAATAATCGAATTGAATCCCGAAGCAATATTTGCCAAACATCTTTGATGTGGTACTTAACATCGTTTAACTACGTTGCATAAAAAATACTACTTAGATTGATTGCTACTAAAATCTGTTCGATATAATTCATGCTAATTTTATTGATATAATTAATTAATTGTGAAATTAATTTGTGATTTTTTTCTTTTTTCAATTCTTGAGGAAGTCAATTCACTCACTTTTGGACGATTCTTCGGGATGCTTTTCTGTGATAGCGAAAAAGCCAATAAACGAAGGATAAAAAAATGATATCTTCCGGATTCCCGATTCAGGTGAGTTTTTTGTAATGATATTTTCTGCCTTACTAGAATTTTCGCCGTTTCTTTCATTACTTTCAAATTTTATACAGTACGAGTGTAAGATATTTTATTGACGCAGTACAAATATTCCAAAAGCTTTTTCTTAATAAATTAATTTACGTCTTCATACATTATTTAAGTCATCCAGTTAAATGTTATTTTCTTAATATTTGAGATAAGGTCAGAACGGTTTATTGATATAAAACAAAGCGCCCGGTTTGTATTAAAACATCATTAAGCATATTTAATGTGAGAGACATTTTTATAATATAAAGCAGTATATAGATATTTGAAGTTACAAAGTTCGAAATAAGACCATAGAATGTTTAATAAATAACATCAGTTTTCGAGATTTAAAAGATTATTTGAACGGGACGCAGTATTTCAAGTTAATATTATATTTTCGGTATCATCCGTCGGACATATTACTCAACCCTTTCGTTTTGCATAGATAATCACTGTTTTCTAAACATATTTTCTATTTTATCTATTTATCACTAAACAATTTCACCATTTATTTTGGAATACAGCTATTAAAATCAGACTGAATACTGAATAATAAAATATACTGAATTGCATTTCGATTTATTCCGTTCCATTTTTGATTTATGTGACGAATATATACAAACTATTTCTATACTTTCCAATTATTAATATATAATTTTCATCCTGAAATGAATTTCACGTCTCTCCTATAAAACATGGTATAGATAGACAGTCATTAGATATCAGATGGTTTTATATAAATAATAACAAGTGTTTCTATCAAATTAAAGGCGACACTATCCCAAAATTACGCATCTACAAATCATGAAATCTAAAGACTTTATTTCATTTCTCGAAAATAAATTATCCTTTTCGCGAGCTCATATGAATTCCAGAGCGCATTAAACGAGAAATTTTGTTTTAATTTTCATACACGTATTTTCCATTTGCTCTTCATCTACATCAACATTAATACCCTACAAGCCGCCTTACGGCATGTGGCAGGGGGTGCAAACACCAGTTGAATCTAAACTACCTCCTTATTTGGTTATTGTCACGTATCGTTCGCGGAAAGAATGAATTTTTGAAACGATTCGTCCTAGCATCTATTTCTCTTAACTTACGGTTATTATCGGATCGACCGAGGTAGCAGGGGGGTTGCATGATACCGATTGTATCTTCCAAAAATGTAGTTTCCCTGAATTTATTAAGCAATCGCAGACTAGCTACCAATCTCCTTTCTTTCAAGGATTCCCAACCTACGTCTGAGAGCATTTTTGTAACGCTTGCATTTTTATCGTAGCATTTCTTAACAAAACGAACCGCTTTACGCTGCACTTTCTCGTGTTTGCGAGTACACGTTTCATCCGCCGGATCCCATATACTTGCCGCATATTCCAGAAGGGGTCTGACCAAGGTAAAATAACATCGCTCTCTCACCTTTTCATCGCATTTACCGACAATACGCTTTACAAATCCAAGCCTTTTACTTGCTTTGCCGCAGATTATTCGAATATGCCTGCTCCAATTTAAGTTCTAAGTAATGTTGATCCCGAGATATTTAACTGAATCTACTACTTTGATATTAATTCCATTAATTTTGTACGGGTAATTTGGACGCAATTTTTTCTTTTCGAAGAAATTAATTACGGAGCATTTACCTACGTTAAGATCTAATTCCCATTTTTCGCACCACCTTTGGATGAGGACTATATCGTTTGAGAGAAATGTTCGGTCTTCCTCGTTTGTCATTTCACTATATATAACCGAGTCATCCGCAAATATCCTCACATCGCTAACTACCTCCTCACTCAAGTCATTGATATAAATCAGGAAAAGAAGAGGTCCAATTACACTGCCTTGAGGCACGCCAGAGGTAACTTTGACTCTATTTGAGCAAACGCCATCCAGTACAACTTGTTGTTCCCTCTCGTAGATAAAATATCCGATCGAATTAGGATTATCTTTTATATCAAATTTCAAATTATTAAGTTTGAATTCAAGTATTAGTAGAACTCAACTACTAGTATTTTATTTAAGTATATAAGTAAAGATATATTCCCCACTGAGGTTGAATTAATGAATTTACTGAATACTTTAAAGATAGTTCCTTAACAACTTCGATACTTAAGTATATGATGAAAGGTGATTACGTTATTTTATTGGAACATTTTATAAATTTGTAGCTAGATTTTTTGGGATTCTTAGTAACTGCTTTCCGATCTATTAATCAATAGTCTGAATTATTTATAACCGAAGAAACCGACCTCGTCATGCTGTTACTGAGAGATAAGTAAGGACATACCCAGACGAAGAAAATGGAAAAACAAATGAGAGCAGATAAGCCATAAGTAAATGATAAAACCTAAAAATACTTTATTAAAAAATATCATAATTTACGTGCTGGATTTATGGGATTTTTTGAAATTGCATTTCGATCTATTAATAAATTATATGTATAATATCAATCCGAAGGAATCATCCTCGTCTTGCTTTTACCGAGAAAGCTGTAAGGAGACACTCAGACAAGGAAAAAGGAACAGCAAAGGGGAGCTGTTAAACTATAAGTATATGATGAGAGCTCATTACGTTATTTAATAAAACATATCATAAGTTAGTTGTTAGATTTTTGGCGATTCTTTGTTATTGCATTTCTGTTTACTAATGTATTTTCTGCATTATTTTTAAGCGAATCATTCATCCTCGTCTTGCTTTTACCGAGAAAGCTGTAAAGAGAGACTCGGACGAAGAAGAAGGATCTGCAGAGAAGAGCAGATAAACACTAAGTATATGATGAGAGTTCATTACGTTATTTAATGAAACATACCAAAAGTTATTAGCTAAATATTTTGTGATTCTTAGTAATTGAATTTTGATCTATTAATCTATTTTCTGTATTAATTTCAACCAAATCGATCATCCTCATCTATCTTTAGCCGGAAGAGCTGTAAGGTGAGACCACGAACTTCGAAAGTATAGGACTGGAAACTGCTGAGATTTTTTGGCTCCCTTAATGTCCGCATCCGTGAGATGGCAGCCGCGAGATGGCAGCACTGAAGTTCGCCCTCTGAAACCATAATCTTATAGAGGAGTAAACGGTGAAAAAGCACGATTATGATACATATGTAATAAAGAGTAATGTTTACCAAAGATGGAATTAAGAGTAATTGTTTTATCCATCAATAAGTACTTTTGAATTGAATACAAAAAATTTGAATAAGACGGACAAATTAGCAAATCCTAAAAATAGGTGCTTGCCTTATGTGCAAAACACAGGTAACTTTGTCGCCGTAAAACATTCTTCGTAAATCACTGAAATGCGATGAACCATACCGTAGAATGGGGTGACTTTGGCCGTTTTTTAGATTTTTTTTAAATATTTCTGTACTCAATTGCATTCTCTATACTCAGAAAATTTAAATTACATGAAGGTAATTCTTATTCATGCAAATCTAAATATTTTTCTTAAGCAACGGAATTTTTTTAAAAAATAAAGTGCCTTAGGCACCCCAACCGATGGGGTGACTTCGGCCACTAAATATGTTTATAAATATCGCCTATAAAATTAACTATATGATTAATATTACGACCGTTAATATATTTTAAAATCTTTAAATTATTATTATATTTAATCTTTGTTTAATAGGTACTGAGATAAGAAGTTATTGACTCATAATAACGTTTTTCCGCTTTATTTATAAATTTTCAAAGGAAAAATTTTTTTTACATTTTTTAAATATTTTCCTCCAAAAACAAAAAGAATGAAAAATTCTTGTAGAAAACTTCTACTCACTGTCACTCAAACCTTTTAAAATTTTTTTCAAGCCTTAGAGTCAGGGTTTTGTTTCTACTCACGAATCTCCGAACTCAAACAATTTCTGGAATTTTTGTCAAAGCACTGAACATTTACTTTTTACTGTTCAAATATGTTTGTACTAAAATTTGTATATCACGAATACTCATAAAAAATTTAACAGCACTTCCACTAGTCTAATCTCTTTTTCACGAAGAAGCACTGTTTGGCCTACAATTATCTTCAAATGTTTCCCATCTTGCTGAGTGTTACTGAGAGAAGTTAACAGACTGAGCTTTCGTAGACTTGTCTCGAGAATGCACGATTTTCAATTTAGTTCCCAATGGCAATTGTACTGTCAATGCTGTAAGGAGCAAGATGGATTTGCTGACGATATGTCAAGACAATCTAAATTCTAAAGGGCAGGACAAAATAGCTACTTCGTGAAATTTTAGTACTACCTAATTTATTGTACTACAAATTTACAATTTGTGGAGCAGTGCACGCGTGGCCGAAGTCCCCCCTTTCTACAGTAACGTTGATGTAAGTTGGAAAGTGCGACCACGCTGTGTGAGTTGGAGATCTTTATTGTCGTTACTGTGCTTGAAGACTTTTGATATATTTTAAAATATCATTAAGGTATCCTTAATCTTAAAAATGTCTTGTCATCGTTGTATTGCACCACATAAAGAAACACAGCAAGTATGCTGTTTGACAGGCAGCATTAATTCATCCGGGTCATTCTCTTGCCAATCAGTAGCAAAGTTAACAAATCTGAAAAGTATAGGGGTTTTGGTTCATCCAAATGTAAATCTTCATAATTTCATCCTCAAAGTGGAGGAACAATTTGTAAAGCACTGTCTCTATCCTTTATGTTTGTATATTGTATAACCTAACTTCACATTTCAGCCTCCCCAAGATAAAATGCAGTCCACGCCAGTCATTAAAATTTAATACTTTTGGATTTATGCATGTTTCAACAATATTTGACCGTTAACTCATTTCCTGGAGACTATTTCTGGGAACTTCGATTTTTTTTTCAGGAAATGTATATACGAGGGTGGTCTGAAAAGTTTCCGACCCCTGATTTTTCAAACATCTTCAGAAAATTTTCAGAAATTTTCAGAAAACATGTCAAGAAATGTCGGAAACTTTTCAGACCGCCCATTAACATACATCCTGTGATTCCAGTTTTTAAAGGCCTAGTTGAAAGTAGATGTAACGTTTGTAAGTTATTAAGGATCAATTCTTTTCTGTGTATCCAAGCAGAATACTTCGCTGATCTACGAATAATGTTTTCACAAGTCACTTGTGGTGTGCCCTGAAGGCAACCTGTACTTATTCTTCGGATTTACTAATTTGCCCATTTTATTCAATTGTTTTAAGTACTTATAAATGGATAAATCACTAACTCTGAATTCCATCTTTGGTATAAACTACTCCCGCAAAGAAAAAGAGGGAAAAAGTATCATAATCGTGCTGTTTTTTCCATTTACTCCATATGAGATTATGGTTTCAAAGGGCGAGCTTCAGTGCTGCCATCTCGCGGCTGCGGACATTAAGGGGATCAGCCAATTGTACAGTCAGCATAAGGGAGCTTAAGGGGCGTGGGTGAGACGCAGCAGAAGAAGAAGGAAGAGCAAAGGATAGTAAATAAATAATAAGTATATAATGAGAGTTCATAACGTTCTTATGTGAAATATTTCGTAAGTTATATGTAAGATTTTTTGTGATTCTTTATAATAGCATTTCGATCTATTAATCTATATTATTTATTATTTTTAAGTGAATCAATCATTCTCGTTTTGCTTGTACCGAGAGACCTGTAACGAAAGACAAGGCCGAAGAAGAAGAAAACGCAAAGAGGAGCATATAAATCATAAGTATATGATGACTGCTCATTACATTATATAAAAATTCATAACGTAAATTATTTTTAAATTTTTTGTGATTCTTTTCAAATGCATTTCGATCTATAAAAACTTTTCTGTATTTTTTTAACCGAATCAATCATCATCGTCTTGCTTCTACGGAGAGCATTGTAAGGAGAGAGACGGACAAAAAGGAAAGAACAGCAGAGGAGAAAAGATAAACCATAAGCACATGATGAGAGATCATTTCGTTATTCAATGTAAAAATCGTAAATTGGTTTTAAAATGTTTTTTTGATTCCTTGTTCATGCATTTATATATATTAATGTATTTTCTGTATTATTTTACAGAAAATCAGTCATCCTCGTCTGTTTCTAACGAGAGAGCTGTTTGGAGAGATAAGGCCGAAGAATTAGGAGCAGCAAAGGAGAGCAGATAAATCGTAAGAAGAAGCCGAGAACTAATTTCGTTATTAAATGAATCAAATCGTAAATTTGTTATTAAAGATTTTTGTGATTCTTTTTATTTGTATTTCGATTCATTTATCTATATTCTATATCACTTTACAGCAAATCTGATATCCTCGTCTGGTTTTAACGAGAGAGCTAGGAGAATTGACAATTCCGATGAATTAGGAACAGCAAAGGAGAGAAGAAAAATCATAAGTATATGCCCAGAACTGATTACGTAATTTAACGAATCATATCGAAAATTGATTTTAAATGATATTTTGTCATTCTTTGTAAATGTATTTCGATCTATGTATGTGTTTTCTGTATTATTTTACAGCAAATCTGAAATACCCGTCTGGTTCTACCGAGAGAGCTGTGAAGAGAGACAAGCCATAAAGAACTGCAAAGGAGAGCAGGAAAATCATAAGTATATGCCGAGAGCTAATGACGGTATTTAATTAATCATATCGTAAATTGGTTTTTAATGTTTTTTTTGTGTCTTTGTGAACACATTTCGATATATTTATCTTTTTTCTGTTATATTTTAGAGCAAATCAATCATCTTCGTCTTGGTTCCACACAGCGGGGGCAACGAGGGAACACCCCGACGGGGGCGACGAGGGAGCACCTCAAGGGGGCGACGAGGGAGCACCCCAAGGGGGCAACGAGGGAGCACCCCGACGGGGGCGACGAGGGAACACCCCGACGGGGGCAACGAGGGAACACCCCGACGGGGGCGACGAGGGAGCACCCAGACGGGGGCAACGAGGGAGCACCCCGACGAGGGCAACGAGGGAGCACCCCGACGGGGGCAACGAGGGAGCACCCCGACGGGGGCGACGAGGGAGCACCCCGACGGGGGCGACGAGGGAGCACCCAGACGGGGGCAACGAGGGAGCACCCAGACGGGGGCAACGAGGGAGCACCCCGACGGGGGCAACGAGGGAACACCCCGACGGGGGCAACGAGGGAGCACCCAGACGGGGGCAACGAGGGAGCACCCCGACGGGGGCAACGAGGGAGCACCCCGACGGGGGCGACGAGGGAGCACCCAGACGGGGGCAACGAGGGAGCACCCAGACGGGGGCAACGAGGGAGCACCCCGACGGGGGCAACGAGGGAACACCCCGACGGGGGCAACGAGGGAACACCCCGACGGGGGCGACGAGGGAGCACCTCAAGGGGGCGACGAGGGAGCACCCCGACGGGGCCGACGAGGGAGCACCCAGACGGGGGCAACGAGGGAGCACCCAGACGGGGGCAACGAGGGAGCACCTCAAGGGGGCGACGAGGGAGCACCCCAAGGGGGCAACGAGGGAGCACCCCGACGGGGGCGACGAGGGAACACCCCGACGGGGGCAACGAGGGAACACCCCGACGGGGGCGACGAGGGAGCACCCAGACGGGGGCAACGAGGGAGCACCCCGACGAGGGCAACGAGGGAGCACCCCGACGGGGGCAACGAGGGAGCACCCCGACGGGGGCGACGAGGGAGCACCCCGACGGGGGCGACGAGGGAGCACCCAGACGGGGGCGACGAGGGAGCACCCCGACGGGGCCGACGAGGGAGCACCCCGACGGGGGCAACGAGGGAACACCCCGACGGGGGCAACGAGGGAACTAACCAACGGGGGCGACGAGGGAGCACCTCAAGGGGGCGACGAGGGAGCACCCCAAGGGGGCAACGAGGGAGCACCCAGACGGGGGCAACGAGGGAGCACCCAGACGGGGGCAACGAGGGAGCACCCCGACGGGGGCAACGAGGGAGCACCCCGACGGGGGCGACGAGGGAGCACCCAGACGGGGGCAACGAGGGAGCACCCAGACGGGGGCAACGAGGGAGCACCCCGACGGGGGCAACGAGGGAACACCCCGACGGGGGCAACGAGGGAGCACCCAGACGGGGGCAACGAGGGAGCACCCCGACGGGGGCAACGAGGGAGCACCCCGACGGGGGCGACGAGGGAGCACCCAGACGGGGGCAACGAGGGAGCACCCAGACGGGGGCAACGAGGGAGCACCCCGACGGGGGCAACGAGGGAACACCCCGACGGGGGCAACGAGGGAACACCCCGACGGGGGCGACGAGGGAGCACCCTGTCGGGGCCGACGAGGGAGCACCCCGACGGGGGCAACGAGGGAACTAACCAACGGGGGCGACGAGGGAGCACCTCAAGGGGGCGACGAGGGAGCACCCCAAGGGGGCAACGAGGGAACACCCCGACGGGGGCAACGAGGGAACACCCCGACGGGGGCGACGAGGGAGCACCCCGACGGGGGCGACGAGGGAACACCCCGACGGGGGCGACGAGGGAGCACCCCGACGGGGGCGACGAGGGAGCACCCCGACGGGGGCGACGAGGGAGCACCCCGACTGGGGCGACGAGGGAGCACCCCAAGGGGGCAACGAGGGAACACCTCGACGGGGGCAACGAGGGAACACCCCAACGGGGGCGACGAGGGAGCACCCCGACGGGGGCGACGAGGGAGCACCCTGTCGGGGCCTACGAGGGGAACACCCCGACGGGGGCGACGAGGGAGCACCCCGACGGGGGCGACGAGGGAGCACCCCGACGGGGGCGACGAGGGAACACCCCGACGGGGGCGACGAGGGAGCACCCCAAGGGGGCGACGAGGGAGCACCCCAAGGGGGCAACGAGGGAACACCCCGACGGGGGCGACGAGGGAGCACCCCGACGGGGGCAACGAGGGAACACCCCAACGGGGGCGACGAGGGAGCACCCCAACGGGGGCAACGAGGGAGCACCTCAAGGGGGCGACGAGGGAGCACCCCAAGGGGGCAACGAGGGAACACCCCGACGGGGGCGACGAGGGAGCACCCCGACGGGGGCGACGAGGGAGCACCTCATGGGGGCAACGAGGGAGCACCCCGACGGGGGCGACGAGGGAGCACCTCATGGGGGCAACGAGGGAGCACCCCGCAGGGGGGGGCAACGAGGGAACACACCGACGGGGGCGACGAGGGAGCACCCCGACGGGGGCGACGAGGGAGCACCTCATGGGGGCGACGAGGGAGCACCCCGACGGGGGCGACGAGGGAGCACCTCATGGGGGCAACGAGGGAGCACCCCGACTGGGGCGACGAGGGAGCACCCCGACGGGGGCGACGAGGGAGCACCCCGACGGGGGCAACGAGGGGAACACCCCGCAGGGGGGGGCAACGAGGGAACACACCGACGGGGGCGACGAGGGAGCACCCCGACGGGGGCGACGAGGGAGCACCTCATGGGGGCGACGAGGGAGCACCCCGACGGGGGCGACGAGGGAGCACCTCATGGGGGCAACGAGGGAGCACCCCGACGGGGGCGACGAGGGAGCACCCCGACGGGGGCGACGAGGGAGCACCCCGACGGGGGCAACGAGGGAACACCCCGCAGGGGGGGGCAACGAGGGAACACACCGACGGGGGCGACGAGGGGAGCACCCCGACGGGGGGCGACGAGGGAGCACCTCATGGGGGCAACGAGGGAGCACCCCGACGGGGGCGACGAGGGAGCACCTCATGGGGGCAACGAGGGAGCACCCCGCAGGGGGGGGCAACGAGGGAACACACCGACGGGGGCGACGAGGGAGCACCCCGACGGGGGCGACGAGGGAGCACCTCATGGGGGCGACGAGGGAGCACCCCGACGGGGGCGACGAGGGAGCACCTCATGGGGGCAACGAGGGAGCACCCCGACTGGGGCGACGAGGGAGCACCCCGACGGGGGCGACGAGGGAGCACCCCGACGGGGGCAACGAGGGAACACCCCGCAGGGGGGGGCAACGAGGGAACACACCGACGGGGGCGACGAGGGAGCACCCCGACGGGGGCGACGAGGGAGCACCTCAAGGGGGCGACGAGGGAGCACCCCAAGGGGGCAACGAGGGAACACCCCGACGGGGGCGACGAGGGAGCACCCCGACCGGGGGCAACGAGGGGAGCACCCCGACGGGGGCCACGAGGGAGCACCCCGACGGGGGCGACGAGGGTGCACCCCGACGGGGGCGACGAGGGAGCACCCCGACGGGGGCCACGAGGGAGCACCCCGACGGGGGCGACGAGGGAGCACCCCGACGGGGGCGACGAGGGAGCACCCTTACGGGGGCGACGAGGGAGCACCCCGACGGGGGCGACGAGGGAGCACCCCGACGGGGGCCACGAGGGAGCATCCCGACGGGGGCAACGAGGGGAGCACCCCGACGGGGGCGACGAGGGAGCCCCCCGACGGGGGCGACGAGGGAGCACCTCATGGGGGCAACGAGGGAACACCCCGCAGGGGGGGGCAACGAGGGAACACACCGACGGGGGCGACGAGGGAGCACCCCGACGGGGGCGACGAGGGAGCACCTCATGGGGGCGACGAGGGAGCACCCCGACGGGGGCGACGAGGGAGCACCTCATGGGGGCAACGAGGGAGCACCCCGACTGGGGCGACGAGGGAGCACCCCGACGGGGGCGACGAGGGAGCACCCCGACGGGGGCAACGAGGGAACACCCCGCAGGGGGGGGCAACGAGGGAACACACCGACGGGGGCGACGAGGGAGCACCCCGACGGGGGCGACGAGGGAGCACCTCAAGGGGGCGACGAGGGAGCACCCCAAGGGGGCAACGAGGGAACACCCCGACGGGGGCGACGAGGGAGCACCCCGA